>JACAXG010000280.1:375648-393265 GCA_018881555.1 Amblyornis subalaris | reverse complement strand
GGGGCAGAAGAGGGGAGGCAGAGGAAAATTTGGGAGTCCAGGGAGAGGAAAAGAGGAAGATTTGGGGGGTCCAGAAGAAGAAGKGGGGGTCCAGAGAAGTGGGGAAAAGGAGAGGTTTGGGGGTCCAGGAGAGGGAGAGGAAGATTTGGGGGTCCAGAAAAGGAAGAATTTGGGGTCCAAGGAAGGATTTGGGGGGTCAAGGACAGGAGAAGGAGAGGAAGCACAGGAATATTTGGGGGGGGGGGGTTTCCAGAGCAGGCTGGGGGGGGGTCAGAGCCTCTTCCCCTCCACCCCTCTGCCCCCCCCACGCCCGGAACGTCCCGGGGGGGCTCCAGCTCCCGGTGCCGCCTCCGGAGCCGAGGCCCCGCCCCTCGCGGGGGGGCCTGCCCGGGGCGGGGGGAGGGCGAATTCGGGGAGGGGGCTGCCCCCAGGTCGGCGTTCGGCCACTGCACGGCTGTGCCTGTCTTAGGTCGTCCCTCCCGTGAGGGATCTTACCCGTCTCTGGCTACCCAGCCCTCGTCGAGGGCCGAACGCGGGGGGCGCGCGGGGACGCCCCCGGAGACACCCCCGGGATGGGGGAAAGGGGGGCAGAGACCCCCGGGAATGGGGAAAGGGACGGGGAGAGACCCCCCCGGAATGGGGGGAAGAGGGGGGGAAAAGGGGGAGAGAGAGGGGCTGGGAATGGGGATGGGAAAAAGGGGAGGGAGAGGGGAAGAGGCTCCCCAGGGAAGGGGAGGATGAAGGTGGGAAAAAAGGGGATGGAAGGGGGGAAAGAAGAGGAAAAGAGGAAGAAAAAGGAAGGAAGAAGGAGGAAGAGAGTGAGGAAGGGGAAAAGAAAGGAGGGAGAAAGGGAGAATGAACAAGGGAAGAAGAAGGAGGAAAGAGGAGAAAGACAGGAAGAAAATGGGAGAAAGGAGGAAGTGAAGGAGGGAAGAAGCCGGTGGGAAAAAGAGGAGGAGGAAAGAGAGGAGAAGGGAAAGGAAGGAAACAAATGAGAAGCAGGAAGGGAAAGAAGAAAAAGGAACGGGGGAAAAAAGCAGGTGGGAAATAGGGAGGAAGCAGGGAGGAAGCAGAAGGCAAGCAGGAAAAAAGGAGGAGCCAAAACAGCTCCTCCACCATGATGGGCGTTGGCCTCGGGCCACACCCAAGGCTGGKGGGGCTTGGGGGGTCTTGGGGTTTGGGGGGGGCCGGGGGCTCCCCCGTGGGGTCCCTCAGAGCGGCCTCCAGCCCCTGGAAAGGTCCTGGAAGGGTGGAAGTGATGGGAGCCACATCGGCAACAGGGGATGTGGAAAAGGGGCCGTGGAGCCCCAGGGAGGAGGAGGAGGAGAAGACAGAGAGGAGGAGAGAAAAAACACAGAGAGAAGACATGAAAGACAAAAAACAGAGAAAAAACAGAAGAGAAAAACAGAAAAAGAGGAAGAAATAACAGTAAAAAGAAACGGAAAAACGGGAAAAGAGCAAACAAAAAAGGGAAAAAAGAGGAAATAAAACAAGAAAAAGGAAAGGAAAGAAGAAGGAACCAAAACGGATCCTCCAGGGGCTGGGGGGACTGAGGGATTTTGGGGACACACAGGAGGGATTTTGGGACACACAGGAGGGATTTTGGGGACACACAGGAGGGATTTTGGGACACACAGGAGGGATTTTTGGGGACACAAGGCAGGATTTTGGGACACGGGGGGGGTTGGGGTCCGGGCACCGTCGAGCAGGAGGCCTGGGGGGTGCCGGGGGAGGGGCGGCCTCTCCTGGTCCTGCYGAGCCCCCGGGGGGGTCGGGGGGTCCCTGGGGACCCCCCCAGGGCTCCCACTGACCTGATGTAGCTGGACTGGTCCCGGAAGGAGTCGCACAGGGGGTTCCCATCCAGCCACAGCTCCTCCAGCTTCAGCCCCTTCACCTTGTCCAGCTCCCGCTCGGATTTCAGCTGGAAAAGGGAGGGGCTGGGCACCTCAGGGGAGGATTTGGGGGCTCATGGAGGGAATTGAGGGCTCACAGAGGGGTCTCAGGGGATCTTGAGGAGGGCTGAAGACTCTCAGGAGAAGACTGGGGTCTCAGGCACCCACCTCATTCCGGGACAGGTCGAGCACTTTGAGCCCAGGGGCCTTGAGGGGCAGCTCGGCCAAATCGTCCAGACGGAAGAGCCGGTTACTGCCCAGGTTCAGGGACTGCAGCTGGGGAAACACGGACAACAGGGAATTGGGGGGGAAAATGTAGGGGAAAAAGGAGTTTAGGGGAGAAAAAAGAGGGAAAAAGGGAGTTCGGGGACAGGAAAAAAGGTTTGAAGAGAGAAGAAAGGGAGTTTAGGAACAAAAAAAAGGGTTTGGGGAAAATAAAGGGGGGTGGGGGGGCCAGAAGGGGGACAGGGGTCCCAGAAGTGAGTTGGGGGGCCCAAAGGGGTTTGAGGAGCCCAGGGTGGGTCAGGGGTCCCAACGTGGGGGGTCAGAGAAGCCAGAGAAGCAGTCAGGGTCCCAGATGGGAGTCAGAGGTCCCAAAAGTGGGGTCAGGGGTCCTAAACAGGGGTCAAGGGGTCACAAAGGGGGGCTCAGGGGTCTCAAAGGGGGGGTCAGAGAGCCCAGGGGGGGGTCAGGGGTCCCCAGAGGGGTCAGGGTCCCACCTCGGGGATGTTCTCCTCGATGATGCGCAGCACCACCCCCATGGAGCTGCGCTGGTTGAGCACCACGTCGATGCTCTGGGCCACCAGGTCTGGGAGCAGGGGGGACACGGAGGGTCAGGCCCGGCCCCTGCAGCCCACCCTGAGCCYCCCAAATCCCCCCAGACCCCCCAAACCCCYRGCMCTCACCTGGGTCCACGCGGAGGCTCTTGAGGTCCAGCGCCTGCTGGGAGCCGTCGAATCTCTTGCTCATGCAGAGCTGGGGCAGAGAGAGGGGAGTGAGACCCCCRCCCTGAGCCCCCCAAMACCCTCCCCAAACTCCCCCTAGCGCCCCCCGGCTCCCCCAGACCCCCTCTCACCTTGAGCTGCTCGATCTCCTCGGGTTTGAGCTCGTTCTGCATCGACTGCGGCGGTGCCGAGGAGTTGATGACGATCACGACCTGTGGGAGCAGCCCCCATTCCCAGCCCATTCCAGCCATCCCCATCCCATCCATCCCTGTCCTACCTCATCCTCGTCCCATCCCGTCCATCCCCATCCCTTTCCCATCCCACCTCATTCCTCCTTTTTCCTTTTCCCATCCCATCCATCCCCATCCCATCCATCCCTGTCCTACCTCATCCTCGTCCCATCCCGTCCATCCCCATCCCTTTCCCATCCCACCTCATCGATTTCTCACTCACCCCACCCCATCCACCCCATTCCTGTTCCCATCCCATCCCCCCCATCCCACCCATCCCATCCTTGTTCCCATCTTCACCTCCACCCATCCCACCCCATCCATCCCAATCCCAACCCCAATCCCAACCCCAATCCCCACCTTGTAGTTGTCCCTGTCCGTGATTTTCCGGGACACCTGTTTGAGGGCGCTCGCCGTGGTCGCGTCCTCCACGTAGAACTGGGCCCGGTTGTGGTCGTAGTGGAACTGGAACGGGATTGTTTGGGATCCAGGAGCTGGAATGGGACCCCCCCGAGGCCTCCAAATCCCCCCCAAATCCCCCCGGAGCCCCCCAGATCCGCTGACCTCGACGGGGGTGAAGGGGACGCTGCAGAGGTTCTGGATGGAGCTCAGCAGCCAGGACTTGTCGTACTTCTTCCCATATGGGATCTGCGGGATCAGCCCTCGGGATTGAGGGAATGGGAAAACGAAAAGTGGAAAACAAGAGAAAGAAAAAACAGAAAAGGCAAAAAAAAGAAAACAAAGTGAGGATAGGAAAAACAGAAGAAAAACAAAGGTAGAAAGCAACAGGAAAACAAGGAAAAAAGGAAACAAGGAGACAAAGGAAATAAGAGAACAAAGGAAGCGAGGGAAAAATTAAAACCCTTCAATTCCAGATCTCCCCAATCCCAGTGCTCCGTTCCAATCCCGGCACTCCCTGACCCCCAATCCCAGCACCCCACACCCCAATCCCAGTGCTCCCATCCCAACCCCAGCGCTCCCTGATCCCGATGTTCCCCATTTCCAGTCTCAGCACTCCCCACTCCCAATCCCCCATTCCCAACCCCAGTGCCCCCAATCTCAACTCCCCCACTCCCAACCCCAGCGCTCCCCGTTCCCGTTCCAAATCCCCCGTTCCTACTCCCAGCTCACCGTGATCTTGAACCAGTTCCTCCTGCCGCCGTCCCTGCCGGAGCCGCCGCCGCGCTCGCCCGGGTCCCGTTTCACGGTGATGTTGATGTTGGCCAGGCGGCCGGAGCGCGGCGCGTACGGAACGCTGCGGACACGCCGGGAGGAGCGGGATGAGCGCGGGAATCCCCCCCGGGATCCCCCCGCTCCCGCTCCCGGCCCCGCACTCACTATCGCCCGCGGGGGCCGTCGTGGGGCTCGGCCATGGGGACGTCGCCGTCGTCCTCGTCGGGCCGGGCGCGGCGGGGGCGGCTCCGGGGGTTCACCTCGCTGTACATCTTCCCCCGGAACGGCCCCCGGCCCTTCCGCCGCCGCCCCGGGAAGCCCCGGCCCCCGACGCGGTCATCGTGCTCTGGGGGGGGCAGCGGGAATGGCACCGGGAGCGCACCCGCCACCGCCTTCCCCGGGTTGTCCTTCTCCGGGATTTGTCCCCGAGCTCCGTCTCCCTTCTCCGGGTCCATCCCCTCTCCCTGAGGCCCCTCGGGACACCGGCACCGGCACCAAGGTCTCTCCCGTTCCATCCCCCTCCAAGCTCCATCCCCAAGTCCTGTCTCCCTTCTCCGGGTCCATCCCCTCAATCCCTGGCCTCCCCCTTCCCATTCCGGACCCCCTCACCGAGYACTGGGACCGGCCCCGGGGTCTCCCACCGCAGCTCCATCACTCCGAGCCCTCTCTCCACTCCAGGCCCCGCACCAGCCCCGGGGGCACCGAGACCGGCCCCGTCTTTCCCCGGGTCCCCCCCCGGACCCTCACACCGGGCACCGCTACCGGCCCCGGGGACACCGGTACCGGCCGCGGGGGCTCTCCCACCGTGGCTGCCGGTCCCATTGTTCTCCCCGTGACCCTTCTCCCGGCCCCGGTCCCCGCTCCCTCTCCCCGGTTCTCCCCCCTCCGGTGCCATTACCGACCCCGGGGGTCACCGCCACCGGTCCCGGTCTCCGTCTCCTCTCCCCGCTCCGCTCTCCCCGGGGTCTCCCCTCCCGGCCCCGGGGTCTCTCCCSGTCCCGGCGGCCGCTCCCGACCCCTTTCCCTGTCCCGTGTCCCCTCGCCCCGCCCGGTGCCCCTGTCTCCATCCTGGGCCTACCCCCAACCTCCCAGGCCTGCCCCGCCGAGCTCCCTCCGCGCCCCCGCCGCGGCCCGGGGCTCTCCCGGGCGGTTTCCCCGTGTCCCCYCCGTGTCCYCCCGGTGCTCGCCAAGCCCCCCGAGCCCCCGGCCCCGCTCACCGCTGTACCCGCCCCCCTTCCCCTCCTCCGCCATCGCCGCCGCCGCGGCCTCCCCGCCGCGCGTCCCGCTGACGTCACTTCCGCCGGGGGTCACGCGCGCATGCGCGGTGCCTTCACACGTACCCCACACAGACACCCCCCCCCCCACGGTACCCCCGGGTCCGCGGGTTCGAGTCCCGCCCCGGGACGAAAAAAATCACAACACAGCTTGACCGGCGGTCCCAGGGGTTTATTGGGGGGCCCGAGGGGTCCATTGGGGGCTGCAGCCCCCCCAAAGGGTCCCCGTCAGGTTCATGGGGTCCCCAGCCCCGCTCCCTGGGCGTCCCAAGGCTTTAACGGGATCCACAGACCCCCTTTTGGGGGTCCCAAGGCTTTACCGGGGGTCTCCATCACCCAGGGGGGTCCTGCAACCCCCCCAGAGGGACCCCAATCAGCTTCATGAGGTCCACAGCCCCCCATCCTGGGGGTCCCGAGGATTTAATTGGGGTCTGCAGCCCCCTGGAGGTCCCAAAACACCCCCGAGGGGGCCACACTGGCTTTAATGAGATGCACAGTCCCCCCTTTTTGGGGGTCCCAGAGCTTTAATGGGGGTCTTGCAGCCCCCCCAAGGTTAACGGGGTTCACAGACCCCCATCCTGGGGGTCACGGCTTCAACAGGGGTCTCCATCCCTCGGTGGGGTCCTGCAGCCCCCCTCGAGGGTCCTTCTGGATTTAATGGGGTCGACAGTGGGGTCCCCAGACCCACTTTTGGGGGTCCCAGGGCTTTAAGAGCCCCCCCAGCTGCCACCCCTCGGGGGTCCTATGGTCCATAGGGGGGGTCCCACAGCATTCCCAGGATTCCCAACCCATCCTGAGGGTCCCACACACAGAACCAACCCCGGCAGGGGCTGTGGGACCCCCGGGAGGGGCGAAAAGGGGTCCTGGGGGGGGTTCTGGAGGGTCCCGGCCCCGTGTCCGTGTGCGAGCCCCGCAGGGCTGAGTCCGTGTGTCCCGAGGGCAAAACAGGAGGAATCTCAGGCCAGGAAGACGACGAAGATGATGAAGAAGATGATGAGGATGAGGAAGATCTTCACCATCAGCCACCGGTTGGACGTGACCGACTGGAAGTATTTGAGGATCTCCCCGTGCGCCGCCTCCACGTTGAGCTGAGCGTCCTCCACGCTGGAGTCGATCCTGGGGGAAAAATGGGGTCAGGATGGGGGGGGAGAGGGGGGAAAATTGGGAGAAAATGAGGGATAGAGAGGGGAAAATGGGGGAAAAGATGGGGTGGAAGAAGGGGAAAAATGGGGGGGAAATGCGGGAAAAATTGGAGAAAAGAAGAGCAAAAATGGTGAAAGGGGGGAAACAAGGGGAAAAATGGGGGGAAGATGGGAGAAAAATGGGGGGAAAGGAGGGAAAAAATGGAGAGGAAGAGGTGGAAAATGGGGGGGAAGGGGGGGAAATGGGCAAAAATGGGGGGAAAGGGAGAATAAGGGGGCAAGTGAAGGGGGGAAGTAGGAAAAGAAGAGGGAGGAGAGGGAGGAAGGAAAAGGGGAGTCAAGGGGGTCTCAGGGAGAGGGATTCGGGGCACCTCTGGATCGTCTCCTCCTGCTCCTTGACCATGTGTGCGAGCTGCTGGAAGATGGATCCCAGCTCCACGATGGTGGACTCGATGTTCTGCATCGTGTCCGCCCGGCTCTGGATGTAGTTATCCTGTGGGAAAGAGCAGCAATGGCTTTGGGGATGTCCCAAATCCCTCAAATCCCTTTCTAGGGGATGGGTTCGTCCCCACCTGCTCATCCAGGAGCTGGAGCTGTTGGTTTGTCCTCGTGTCCATCTCGATGGCCACRGCCCCGGAGCGCTGGGGCTCGTCCTGGAGCACGGCCGGGCTGCCTGGGGGGTCCAGGGGGAAATGAGAGGGACTGGGGGGGGGAAAGGAGTCCCCAGACCCCTCTTTTCCCGCCCGGAATTCCGGGGCTCACCGAGGTTGTTGGCGGCCAGGGCGGAGACGGGGGCACGGGAGAAATGTTCCCGACGGCTCCGCTGCTGCTTCAGGTTCTGGGGGAAGATCGGGGGAAAATCAAGGGAAAGAAGGGAAAAAATAGGGGGGGAAATGGGGGGAAAAAAAGGTGAAGGGGGGGAACATGGTGGGGAAGAAGAGGAAAAATGGGGGGAAGAGGAAGAAAAAGCAGGAGAAGAAGGAAAAAATGGGGGGAAGAGGGGGGAAGTAGGGGGGGAAGAGGAAATGAAGGAAGTTGGAGAAAGATGAAAAAAAGGAGTGACAGAAAAAGGRGGAAAGGAAAAAGGGAGAGAAAAGAAAAAAGGACAAAAGGGGAATGGGGGAAAAAATGAAACGGAAAAGAGAGGAAAAACGAAAAAGGGGTAAAGGGAAAAAGAGAAAAAATGCGGAAAAGAGGGGAAAAGGGCAAAAAAGGGAAAGAGGAAAAAAGGGAAAAGCAAAAGGAAGGAAAAATAGGAAAAAGGAGGTGGAAAGCCAGGACAGCGCCAAGGACTCACCTCCGTCCGCACCTCCAGCACCGATTTGAAGTCGTTGGACATCGAGGCCAGTTTGGACTGGGGAGGGAATTGGGGGGGGTCAGGCGGCGGGGGGGGATGGGCAGCGTGTCCCCGTGCCCCCCCCAGGCCATTCCCACCTGGAGCGACACCACGACGGTGTTGGAGTGGGTCTGGACGTGGCGTCCGGCTGGGGCCCCCCGCGCCCTCACCAGCTCCTGCAGCTGCGCAATCTGCTTGTTCAGGCTGTTGATGTCCTGGGGGGGCACGGGGGGGTCAGAACGCCCCAAAACCGGGCTCAGGGACCCCCCAAAATGTGCCCCCGGGCCCCCCCTCCCCTCCCCTCACCTGTTTGATGATGTAGGTGAGCTCCTCGATCTCCACRGATTTGTCGTCGAACAGGGATTTCCGCTTGGCCACTGTGGGGGGAGGCGGTCAGGGAACCCCCAGACCCCTCCAGGGATCCCCAAAGCCCCCCGTGACCCCCTGAGCCCCCCAGGACCCCCAGACCCCCACTCACGGATGGTCAGCTTCTCCAGCTTGGCAAAGGTGTTGCTGAGATCCTTCCCGATGCGCCTAGGGGGGAAGGGGCTGTCAGGCATGGGGGGTCCCCAAGCCCCACACGCACCTGGGGACCCCAGCCCCCATTCCTGGGGACCTCACTCCCATCCCATCCCAGCTGGTGGCCCTGATGTCCCATTCCTGGGGACCCCAACCATGTTCTGTCCCACCTGGGGACCCCGATCCCCCATTCCTGGGGACCCCACCCCCTCCTGCCCTGCCCAGGGTCCTCCCCCCAGCCCTGGGACCCCCCCCCCAAGCCCCCTCCTCACTTGGCCATGAGGCTGAATTCGCTGCGCTGCCGCCCGGGGCCGGGGGCTGCTCTGCCGGGCTGGAGAGCCCCATCCTGGGGGGAAAAGGGGGGTCAGAGGGACCCCCAAAACAAGGGGACCCCCCGAGTGAGGCCGGGGGGGTAAAAGGGGGGTGAGGAGGATTTGGGGAACCCCGGCGCGGGGGCAATGGGGGGGACCCCCAGGTGAGGCCAGGAAGGGACAAGGGCGGGAACCCCCGGAGTTAAGGGGCAGGGGGTGAGGGGGATTTGGGGACCCCTGGGTGAGGMTGGGGGAAAATGGGGGATTAGTGGGGGTGGGTCACGAGTGGGGGGGTCACAGGGGGTCTCCCCCCCGCCCACCTGCCGGCCCTGCAGCGATTTGCAGGCGAAGAGGAACTCCTGGGTCCTGTCGCGACACGACATGACGTCGGCGGGCGGGGGCTCCGGGGGGGGCACGGCCTGAGTCTGGGGGGGTCCCAGGTACACGCCCGGTTCCCGCTGCCTAAGGCCGAGCCGGCGCCGCGCCTGCATCGGGGCTCATCGCCTGCGGCTGGGAGGGAACGGGGTCAGCTGGGGGGACACACCGGGACCCCCGGGGAACCTCCGAACCCCCACCGGGACAGCCCAGCCTCGGGGCTCCTCGGGATCCCCGGACACCGGGACCTCCCCGATCCCGGGAATCCCCGAGACCACCGGGAGCCCCCGAGGATACAGGGACCCCTCCGGGCCTCGGTTCCCCCGGGGACACCGAGACCCCAACCCGGACCCGGGATCCTCCCGAACACCGGGACGCCCCCAGCCCCCGAGACCCCCGGAGACACCGGGACACGGGAACCCCCTGGATCCCCCGTGCCCCGGAAGCCCCCGGCCACCGGGGCCCCCCCTCGCACACCGGGACCCCCCCGAGCCTCGGGACCGCCCCGGGACCGCCCAGGACGCCCCGRCCGGGCCGAGGGGGGGTCCCGGCCCAGCCCCGCCCCCCCGCCCCTCACCGCGGTCTCGGCCCGGCCCGGACGCCGCCGCCGGGACCCTCCGGCCGCGCTGACGTCACTGCCACGTCCCTTCCGCCGGAAGTGCTGCCGGATCCCGGAAAAGGTCCCYCGGTGCTTCCGGGAGGGAAACGGGAACAGGCCACGCCCACAAAGGGAAGGCCGAGTGGTGACGGCCCCGCCCGTGGCAACAGGCCCTGCCCCAAGAGACAACCTCCGCCCCCTGGCAGCCGTTCTGAAACTCGGGAATGGCTGGAACGAAGCGGGAACGTCCCCCAGAAAAGGCTCCGCTCCCAAAGGCGGTTTGGAAAGGAGAGCCCCGACCCCAAATATGGATCGAGAATTGAGGCCCCGCCCCCAGAGACCCTGGGAACGCCAGAGTTCCGCCCCTGGCAACGAGTCCCGCCCTTAAAAACAATCCCTGCCCCTAGCGACAGACCCGCCCCCCCCCCCCCCCCCCCCCCCCCCCCCCCCCCCCCGGTACCGCAACCCCCTAAACGGTGCCAACCCCCGGGAACCCCCCGTGACGCCATCAGATGACGTCACAGCCCCCCCTCCCGATGTGGCGGAAGCCGACAGAGACCGGGAGAGGCAGAGGCGAAATCCGCGGCCTTTATTGGGGTGGGGAGGGCTGGGAGGGTCCCATCGGCGCGGGGGGCGGCGCTCCCCGGTGGTCCCGGCGAGTGGTCCCGGTGCTGGAGGGTCCCGGAGCAGCTGGTCCCGGCGGGGCGGGGGTTTGGTCCCGGCTCACTCCCGTTTCTTGTAGTCGTCGAGGTGCGCGAGCACCCAGGCGGGGGGGCCGAGGAAGGACAGGAACATGGCGGTGAAGCCCACGAGGGACTCCTGCGGGCACAGCGCCGTTAGCACCGGCTGTCCCCCCCCCCCCCAGCCAAGGTCACCCCGGGCTGATCTCCCCGCGCCTCCCGCGCCCCCCCGCGCTCACCCCGGTCCCCAGCGGGTGCTGCGGCGGCCCCGACGCGAGGCCGCGCGGGGCCGGGCCGGGCCGGGCCGCGGAGCGCAGGAGGGAACGAGCGATGAACGCGGCGGGCGGCATGGCGGCGGCGGCGCTCGGTGACGTCACTTCCGGCGCGCGCGGCGTTGCGCGCGARGCGCCCCCRCCCCCTGCGCGCAGACCCCGCCCCGAGCAGCCCCGCCCACTGCGCGGAGGCCGCGCCCCCACAGCCAGCACGAGTCCTAATTAAACGTTTATCGTTATTTATTTGTAACGTACAAACAAAATCGTTCAAAAAACAAAGAAAAAGGTGGGGAAAAAAAACCACAGGGCAAAACGCCCTTTCCAGCCCCAAAATTCGCCTCTCCCCCCCTCACACCCCCCTAGCCATGGCGGGGGAGGGGGGTTTTTGTCACCCGTTCGGGGGGTCCCGCCAGGCCGGGCCCCTCCCCCGTGGGCGGGAGGTGTTTTCGGGGCCAAAAGCCGGGGTTTGGGGGCTCAGTGGCAGCAGCCGCCGCAGGGGCCCCCCCCGGGGTGGGGGTCCCCGAACCTGGTGCTGCGGCTCAGGATCTCGTAGGAGGAGTCGTCCCCGCAGCAGCCGGACACGCTGGGGGAGGTGGCGTCCACCTCGAACCTGGGGGGGACAGGGGGGACATGAGGTCACTACACCACCCCCAGGCCACTGCGACCCCCCTCTTAACCCCCCTATTTCTCCCTGACCCCCCCGTGTCACCCTGACCCTGTGTCACCCCGACCCCCCTGTGACACGGCGACCCCTCCTATGTCACCCTGACCCCCCCCTTGTCACCTCAAGCCCCCCAGTGTCACCCTGACCCCCCCACAGGTCACCCCCCAAGCTGGGGGGGGGAGGGGATGGGGGGGAATGGCTGGAGGGGAGGAACACCCAAAAAAGGGTAAAAACGCCCCCAAAATATCGGGAAAAGGGGTTAAAAACCGCCTGGGAAAGGGGTGAAAATAGCCTGGAAAAAGGAGGTTAAAGCCCTCGCAAAACGGGTTGAAAACACCCACAAAATGGAAAAATGGAAGAATGCAAAATGGGTTAAAAAGTCTCTGGAAATTTGGGTTTAAAAGTGCCAGAAATCGGTTATGGAAAACAACACAGAAAATCAATTACGAAAAGTGATGGGAAAAGCGAAAAASCTCTGGAAAAGTGCATTAAAAAAGATAAGATGGCAGGTTGAAAAAACTTGGAAAAGTGGTTAAAAACCTGAAAACGGGTTTAAAAGCCACTCAGAAAAGGAGCAAAACAACCCAAAATGTGTTTAAAAAACCAACAAAGGGTTAAAAAAACCCTCAGAAATTGGGGAAAGAAAACTTGTAAAATGAGCTTAAAATCCCCCCAGAAAAGGGGCAAAACAACTAAAAAAAAGGCTTAAAAAAAAMCAGAAAAAGGCAAAAGCCTTGGTTTCAAAAAGATGTAGAAAAACAAAAGCTTTGCAAGATTAGTTTGAAACACCTAAAAACAGGCAAAACAGCCCTAAATGTTTTAAGAAAAACAGAAAAGGGTTAAAAAGACCCCTCAAAAACTGGGCAATAAAACCACTCGGAAAAAAGAGTGAGAAAGGGCTTTAAAACCCGGAAAAGGGGCAAACGAGGGGTTTAACCTCCCCCTCCAAACCTGGGTGTGTCTCCTCCCCCCCCCGATTTGGGGTCGTGGTGCCGAGGGGGGGGTCCCGAGCACCCACCTCTGTCGCCGCCCCTGCCCCGCCTGCCCGCGGCGCCCGGCCCCGGCCACTGCAACGACAGTCGTGCCACAGCTGTTACACCCCGGCGGGAATTTGGGGGGAAATCGGGCGGATTTGGGGCGGGCAGCACTTACTGCAGGGCGTCCCGGAAGAACTGGTAGGCGCCRTGGTTGTGCTTGAACACCGTGAGCATCACCTTCTTCATCTGCGTGCTGGGGGGSCCCAAAACCGCTCGGTTTCACCTCGAAAACAGCCCCGTTTCRCCCCAAAACCGCCCTGCTTTCACCCCAAAACCATCCCCTTTTCACCACGGATCTGCCCCGGTTTTACCTCAAAACGATCCCATTTAACTCCAAAACGGCTCCCCCCAAATCTCCCTGTTTTGCCCCCAAACCGCCCCATTTCCACTCCAAAACTTGCCTCATTTCATCCCAGTTTCCTCCCAAAGCCGCCCCAGCTTCACACCAGTTTTGCCCCCAAACCACCCTGGTTTCACCCCAAAACTGCACCCAAAACCGCCCTGTTTTCACCACAAAACAGCCCTATTTCCATCCCAAAACCACTCCCAACCCACCCCGTTTTGCCCCAAAACCACCCCCATTTCTGCCCCCAAACTGCCCAAAAACCGCCCCAGTTTTGCCCAAAACCACCTCTGGTTTCGCCCTAAAACCGCCCTAAACCCAACCCCATTTCACCCCAAACCACCCTGGTTTGCCCCAACCCGGTTTGACCCCAAAACCCCCCGGTTTCCCCCGCCGTCACCTGTTGGCCACGAGCTGCAGGATCTGCAGCAGGAACTTGCCCAGCCCGCGCCGCCGCACTCTGCTCTCCAGCTGCACCTCGTAGCTGCGGGACAGACCCCAAGAGCCGCTCAGAACACGGGAAAAGCCCCATTCCCGGCGGATTTCGCCCCGAATCCGGCACGCACCAGTACAGGACCTCGTCGCCGCACTCGACGTCGAAGCGGAAGTGGGAGAAGGCCACGGGGCCGGCGCCGGGCTCGCGGGCCAGGAGGTACCAGGCGCGCTCATCCCGCAGCTCTTCCCGCTTCTCCCGCTCCTTCCAGCCCCACTCGCTCTGCTCGTACCTGGGTTCGGGGGGAAATAGGGATTTGGGGCAAAAAAATGGGATTTGGGGCAAAACGCGGAAAGAATCGAGGGGGGAAATCCAAATCACGGGGGAAACAAGGAAAATCGCGAGGGGGAAAAGTGAAATCCTGGTGATCTCAGGGTGGGAGAATCCACCAATTTTGGGAGAAAAGTACAGATTTTGTGGGGAAAAAACCCCGATTTTGGGAGCAGAACCGATCCCCACCATGATTTCGGGGACACAAAGCCACCACTCCCAACTTTTGCGTGCCCAAATCCCTTAAAATCCTGCCAGCAAAACCTCCTGGGATTTGGGATCAGGGGGAGCAAAGTTTCTCCTCCTGAGCACAGCGAGGGGCTGGAGCATCCCCAGGTGTCCCCTCCCCGTGTGACACCGGGATGGTGGCAGGTGACAGTGACAGGTGACACTCACAGCGTCTGCATGTTGGCCTTGGTCAGCTCAAAGGCCCAGTCGAGGGTGGACGGCTCCAGGCCGGACACGCGGCGGCACTCGATGGACACGTTCAGACTGCGGGAGAGGCCAGAGGGGACACGGCGGTGACACTGGGAAGGAGCTTGGGGACACCGGGAACACACCAGGGATACTGGGAATGGCCTTGGGGACACAGGGAACAACCTCGGGGACAATGGAAACATGCCAGAGGCACCAGGAACGGCCTCAGGGACACTGGAAACGCACCAGTGACATCGGGAATGGCCTGAGGGACACCAGGAACACTCTGGGGACACTGGGAACCGCCTCAAAGACCCCGGGAAAACACCAGCAAGACCACGAACCCCCTCAAAGACCCCGGGAAAACACCAGCAGGACCAGGAACCACCTCAGGGACACCGGGAATGGCCTTGGGGACATGGGGAATGGGCTCAGGGACACCGGGAGCACCGACACTCACCCGTTCCGGTCGTACTTCTTGAACACCGGGAAGGCTTCGAGGGGGTCTTGGAGCTGGAAGAGACCAAAGAGCAGCCCAGAGGCAGCGGGGCCGTCGCGGGATTTTCACGGATTCCGGGGGTTTTTTTTCTCCCGTTTTTTTTCCACACTCACTTTGTTGGCGGCCTCGACCTTGGCGCAGACGGCGGCCATGGCCGCGCGCTCCTCCAGCCGCCGCTGCTTCTTCTCCTTGGCTTTGCTCGACTTCCTCTGGGGAAAAACACGCCCAAAATCCCGGGAATTCTCACCAAATCCCAGCTATTCCAAGCGGCATCAAAGCTCTGCCCGCCAACACCCCRAAAGTTTTGCCCCGAAATTTATAATCGGCGAACATCACTGACGTGAAATTGCAGGTGAGAGGGGGAGGCGTCCCAAAATCCTTGGAAAAAAGGGATTTGGGGGGTAAAATCAGTGTTACATTTTTCTTATCCCTGTGGGAGTGTTGCTACTCGGGTGACTCAATTTTAGGGGGTTTTGCCTCAAAATCTTTTGGGGTTTTACTGAAGTTGAGGCTTGTTAGGTGAGACAAGGAGGTGCCACCGAGCAGCAGCCACATAAAATTGTCATTTTAAAATGCTTTTCACCTGAATTTGAGGAGTCTGGCACAAGAAATATCTCAAATGCRGGTGATTTTACCCCAAGATGAAGGATCCTGCTGGAATCCCCCCAAATCTCTGGTTCAAGTGGGACTCCTCAGCTTCAGCTCCACCAAAAGTAAGTGAAGCGCACCCAAAAATGAGGATTGTACAGGAAAAGCAGCAGGTTGGAGAAGGGGACACGGTGAGTGTTCCCCAAAAATACATCTTAGAATGGTTTTGGGGGGAATTAAGGTGTTTGGGGGGGTYGGATCAGTAACCACCTGCTGCTGGCAGGGATGGGGACACTAAAATCTCCAGTTTAGGGATATTTTGGGGGAAAAACATGCAGATTTTCCAGCGGTTGAGGTTCATGGTTGGATGGGAGTTTTGGGAAGGTGTCTGGGGTCCCAGAGCCCCCCAAAATCCCCAAGCTCCACCTTAGAGATCCCCAAATCCCCCCACAAATCTCCTCTGGTCCTGTTCAACCTCCTCCACACAGCCCTGAGACCCCCAAATCCTCTATAATGGCCCCAAATGCACTCAGAGGATCCCACATTTCCTCGTGGGATCCTCAAATTCCCAGGAAAGGTCCTAAATCCTTCACTGAAACCCCAACAACCTCAGAGAGTCCCAAATCCGCACAAAGTGTGCCAGATTTCCTCATATGAGCATCCAGACCCCTCGTAGAGCCCCAACCATCTTCTTAAGAGCCTCAAATGTCCTCGGACAACCCCAAAACCTCACGAAAGGTCCCAAATCTCCATAGAAAAGTCCCCAGCTCCCTCACAGAGCCCAAAATTCCCAAGAAGGGTCCCAAATTCCCTCATGGCAGCCCTGTATCACCCCAAAGAGCATCCCCATCCTCTCAGCCGACCCCAAATCCCCTCGCAGGGTCCCAAACCCCCTCACAGAACCCCCGGAACCCCTCGCGGCGACCCCCCATCCCCTCAGACGGTCCCAAATCCGCTCAGCGGCGCCTCGCAGGCCCCACCCCCGCTGCCTTTCCCCTCAGGCCGAGCCCCCCCGGGCGCGGCGCGGCCCCGCTCACCCCCATGATGGCGGCGATGGCGGCTCCTCGCGGCGCGGGGGGGGCGGGGGGTCTGAGGGGGCGCGCGCGGGGGGCGCGCTTTTTCTATGGGGGGGGGGTGCGGGAAGGGGGCGGAGCGCGAAGCGCGCGAGCCCGCGGCCGGCGGCCGATGCGCACGCGCGGATGGGGTAAGGGGCGGGGCCAAAGGTGCAGCGGCGCGGGAGGGGCCGCCGCGCGTGCGCGGGAGGGGCGGTGGGGAGCGGGCGCGTGGCGGCGGCGCAGGGCGCGAAGGCGGCTCGGCGCTGATTGGCTGAGAGCGGAGGGGGCGGGAGCGCGGGAAGCCCCGCCCYCTGCGCTGAGGGGAGCGGGGCCGCCATGGTTGGACTGGGGGGTCCCAGAGASCCCGGTACGGCCCCAGAGAGCCCGGTATGGCTCTAACCCGGCACAACAGATCCGGTACGGCCCCACAGATCTAGGTGCGGTCTCACAGACCCTGGTATGGTCCTAACCCACTGCAACAGACCCTCGTATGGCCCCACAGATCCAGGTGCGGTCTCACAGACCCTGGTACGGCCCCACAGATCCAAGTGCAGTCTCACAGACCCTGGTAYGGTCCTAACCTGGCACAACAGACCCCGGTATGGCCCCATAACCTGGTCCCACAGATGCCAGTATGGACCCACAGCCCACAACCCCCAGTATACACCTACAGACTTCAGTATGGACCYCGTAACCCTGCCCCATAACCCAGCCCAACAGCCTTTGGGCTGCCCCCACAGTCYGACCCTGTGGTTCTTGGGCTGCCCCATATCTTGGCGCCATGGCCCTGACTGGGACGTCTCAGCCCACCCCATAACCCTGCCCCACAGTCCAGCCCCACAGCTCTAGGGCGGCCCTATGGCTTGGCCTTATGACCCTGCTGAGAGTCGCTGGGCTACTCCATAATCCTGCCCCACAGCCCCAAACCAACCCCATCGCTACCCCACACCCCCTCCTGACCACTGCACCCCACAGGATCCCACAGAGCACCCGAGAGGAAGGGGGCTGATGGGGGTTGTGGGGCAGCCCCACAACTGGGGCAGCAGGGACTGATGGAGGGGGGATCCCCATGGCCCTCCCAGCCCCACAGAGGGACAGAACCCCATCCCCACATAGAGAGAGACCCCATCCCCATGTAGGGAGACACCCCCCAGCCTCACAGCTATGCCTCAACCCCACAACAGACCCCTGAACCCCCCAGCCCCACAGAGGGAGAGACCCCCAACCCCACACAGGGACAGACCGCAGCCCCACAGCCGCCCCACAGCCCCATAACAGCCCCCTAACCCCCCAGCAACCTTTTGACGCCCCCAGCCCTACAATGGGTCAGCCTCCCCGCCCCACAGCAGCCCCCTGATCCCCCCCGAAGCCCCCCGACCCCCCCGGCCCCTTTGTCCCCCTGCTGCCCCTGGCCCTTTGTTCCCCCCGGCCCCACGCAGGGGGGTGGCGGTGCCACGACCCCCGCACGCCGAGGCTCCCAGCCCCACACCCGGTGCCCGCTCGCC
>JACAXG010000280.1:351707-370121 GCA_018881555.1 Amblyornis subalaris | reverse complement strand
GTCCCCGTTTGCAATAAAGGTATTTTACTACAGCGGCCGCGAGTGCTGGGGGCACTGGGGTGCGCCGGCAACGGTGGCTTGTACTGGGAGCTCTGGGCTGTACTGGGAGCCCTGATCCATACTGGAAGCACCAGTCAGAGGCAACGGATCTTTCTGGAAAGATTTTAATTAGAACCTGGAAAATCCACCGCGGGGGGCGTGGCCRGGGGCGTGGCCAGATGTTTGGCCCCTCCCCAGGTGTCCCCGCCCCCGGGGGCGGTGCCGGGGCGGGGCTACAGCAGGTCAGATGGGGGGGAGGGGTGACCCCCCCASCCCCCCGGGGCAACCCCCGGCAGCAGCAGCGCCCCCGCCCCTCCCCCCCTGGGGCCTTCCTGAGTGCGGGGGAGGGGACACCCCACGTCCCCAAGGGGGGGAGGGGATGGGACACCCGGGGTCCCCACGGGGGGGGGGAGGGGTCACACACACCCCCCTAAGGCCACCGCGGGGCCCTGGGGAGCCCCGGACTGTCCCCATGTCCCCTCCCCCCATAAGGCTCAGGGACACCCGGGATGTCCCCGTGGGACCCTGAGACAGCCCCAGATGTCCCTGGGTGACCCAGGATGTCCCCGYGTGGCCCTGGGCCATTGGAGATGGGACATCCCCAGAATGTCCCCACGTGGCCCTGGGCCACCCCCAGCTGTTCCTGGGGTACTGAGGACGTCCCCAGAGGCCACCCGGGATGTCCCCAGAGGTCCCTGGGCCATCCATGATGTCCCCACGTCCTCTCGAGGCCCAGGACCTCTCCATGTCTCCCCAAGTCCCTGGGACACCCAGGATGTCCCTGTCCCCAGGATGGACCTTGTTCCCCCCTCCCAGATCCCCCAGGCCCCTGGGCCACCAGGATGTCCCCAACAGGTCCCAGGGTCCCCATGAAACCCCGGACCTTGTCCCCAAAGGCCAATCCGGGATGTCCTCATGAGGCCCTGGATGCTGCAGAATGTCCCCAGGCGCATCCAGGTGGTCCCGGGCCCAGCCAGGTGATCCCCAGAGGTCCCAGGTGCATCCAGGTGGTCCTGGATCCATCCACGACATCCCCACCAGGACCTGGACCCCGCAGAGGGTCCATCCCGGTGATCCCTCAGAGGTCCCAGGTCCATCCCAAAGATCCCCAGATGCCCCTGGTCCATGGAGGGAAGTCCCAGATCCATCCAGGAGGCCCTGAGAGGTCCTGGTTCCATCCCAGAGGTCCCAGGTTGAGCCACGAGCTCCCCCTGAAGCCCCAGATCCATCCACGAAGTCCTGGGTCCATCCGGGATGTTCCCATGAAGACCTGGACCCCACAGAAGGTCCATCCAGGGGCTCCCAGATCCATCCAGGAGCTCCAGGGCCCACCCCAGGAGGTCCCCTGGGGCCGCCAGATCCATCCAGGAGGTCCTGGATCCACCCAGGACATCCCCACGAAGGCCTGGAGTGTGCATAAGGTCCATCCAGGTGATCCCCTGGGCATCCCAGATCCATCCAGGAGCCCCTGAGACGTCCGAGGTCCATCCTGGCGTTCCCGTGTCCCCCCGTGGGCGTCCCCACCGTGTCCGTGGCTCCTTGGCCACCTCGGAGCYGCTCCCGGGGCGCTGCTCCTGGGTCGCCACATCCATGGCTCGGAGCCGGAGCTCCTCGGCCACCTCGGAGGCGCTCCCGGGTCACTGTGTCCGTGTCTCAAGAGCTGGAGCTCGCCGGCCACCTCGGAGCCAGTCCCGGCTCGCCCCATCCGCAGCTCAAGAGCTCCTCGGCCACCTCGGAGCCGCTCCCGGGTCGCCGCGTCCGTGTCTCGAGGGCAGCTTCGGAGCCGCTCCCAGGTGACCCCATCCGTGGCTCCAGAGCCCAATGACCGCCTGGGCGCCGCTCCGGGGTGACCCCTGGCGCGGCTCGGAGCCGGAGCTCCTCGGCCGCGTCGGAGCYGCTCCCGGGGGGCCGCGGCTCAGAGCTTGAGCTCGTTGGCCACCTTGGAGGCGATGTTCTTGAAGGCCATGGAGGTGCCGGCGATGCGCTTGAAGCGGACGCCGTTGAGCGACAGGCGCGGCAGTTTGCACACCTCCATCTCCCACTGCACGAAGGAGTCGTGGCCGGGCGCGCCGTGGGCGCAGAGCAGCACGAAGCGCTCCTGGGGCTCGCAGCGGCAGCTGTTGGCGTCCAGGACCTTGCGGATCTCGCGCAGCATCTCCCCGGGCTCCAGCGAGCTCGTGGTCTTCATGCTCCAGGTGAAGCGCAGCGAGCGCGGCTTCGCGTCGCGGGCGACGGCGTCGCGCGGGTCCTTGTCGGGGCCCACGGCGGGTCTGGGGGGGATGGTGGGGTCACCAATGGGGTGGGAGGGGGATTATGCAGGTTCTGGGGGTCCTTGTTGGGGCCCACGGTGGGTCTGGGGGGCACCAAGGGGTCACTAACGGGGTGGGATGGGGATTATGGAGGTTCTGGGGGCAGTGGGGGTCCTTGTCGGGGCCCACGGCGGGTCTGGGGGGCACCGGGGGTCAGCAATGGGGTGCAATGTGGATTATGGAGGTTATGGGGGTCCTTGTTGGGGCCCACGGTGGGTCTGAGGGGCACCAGGGGGGCACCAAGGGGGTGGAGGTGGCACCAGAAGGGGCTGGTGAGGGTGGGGGGTCACGAAAATGTGTGTGGGTGTCATGGGGGTGTCACTGGGACCACCATGGAGATCCTGGGGGTCCTTGTCGGGGCCCATGGTGGGTCTGAGGGGACACCAGGGGGTCCCCAAGGGGTGGCGGTGGCACTGGGAGAGGTGGGGTGGGGTTGGTGGGTCATGGGAATGGGTGTGGTGGCCGTGGGGGGTCACGGGGATGTCCCCGCGTGCCTTGTGGACCTCTGTGGACCAAGTTGTCTTGGGTGTCATGGGGACCCCAGAGATGCTGGGGAGACCCCAGGGGTGTCAGGTCAGGGGTGTCACAAGGACCCCGGGGGTGTCACAGGGAGCCCAGGGGTGTCCCCAGGGCTGTCCCCAAGCGCGTCCAGGTGACCCCAACTCACCTCAGGGTCTCCACCCGGTCCTTGCTCTCGGGCTCGTGAGGGTTCCTCGGGAGACAAAAGGGGCCGAGATCAGTTGGGGGGGCTGGGGGGGGGAACAGCCCCTCCCCCCCCAAAGGGGACCCGGGGGGCGGCACAGACAGCACCGGGGGGCGGGGGGGACACACAGACACACGGGGGGGACAAGGACAGACGGACGAGCGGGGCCGGGGGGGCCATGCGGGGCCGTGCAGCGCTGGGGAGGGGTCGGGGGGTTTGGGGGGAGGTTTGGGATGGGTTGGGGGGGGGGGACCTGCTCTCCCCGGTTTGGGGGGGTCTGGGGGGGTCAGGGGGTGCCATGCGGGGGACCCAGCATCCGGCGCGGCCCTACCTTCTGGCAAACCTGAAAGACAGATTTCTACAAAGACAAACAGAAGAGAAGGGCGACGTTGGGGAGGGAGGGGGCCGGGACAGAGCCACCCCCCTCCCCCAACCCCCTTGGGCACCCCCGACCCCCCCCGGGACCCCCCGAGAGGGGGTGGGGTCAGTGGGGGTCCGGAGAGAAGTGGCACCCCCACCCACCCTCCCCAGCTCTGCGGGGTCATGTGGGAAGGGGAGACAGAGGGACAGGAGGGGASTGGGGTGTCCCCAAAGGGACATTCAGGGACAGGAGGGGACATTGGGGGGTCCCCAAAAGGATTAGTAGGAGGCCAGAGGGACAGGAAGGGACGTGGGGGTCCCTGAGGGGACAGTGGCAGGACAGGAGAGGACGTGAGAGAACACAGAGGAAGGAGAAAGGACAGAGAAGCCTTGAGGGACACCAAGGGGACACCCCATGGGGACAGAGGAACACACAAAGGGGTTCTGGGGGGACAAGGGGACACCAAGGAGCCCTCGTGGGGGACAAACAGAGGGGACAGAGAGAATCCCTGAAGCACCAAGGGGACACCAAGAGGGCACATGGAGAGGTCACACCACGGGGACACCGAGGGGACACAGGAGCCCCAGGGGTACCGGGGACAGCCCAGGACACACAGAGGGGACACACCAGAACGACACACTGAGGGGACACCGGAGCCTGGGGGTGCAGTGACAGCCCAGAGCACACCAGGGGGACACACCGAGGGGACACAGGAGTGAGGGGTACAGGAAGCAGCCGAGGGGACGCGCGGGGGACGCCGAGGTGACCCCGAGGGGCCCTCCCAGGACCCCCCAGGCGCGCCCCTCACCTGCGCACGAACTTGGAGGTGAACTTGCTGAAGAGGCTGGCGGAGGGGCCGCGCCGGCCCTGGCTGGCGCCCGAGGGGGAGGCGGGGGGGGGCAGCCCGGGGGGCAGCGCGTAGGGCAGGGGGTCCCGGGGGTCCCGCGGCGCCCGCAGCTGCCCCGCGTGGAAGGTGCTGCGGCTCGAGACCCCTCGGGGGAAGCTGGGCCGCTCCCCCGGGCCCTGGCTCACGTTGTGGGCGGAGGGCGACGCCGCCGGCACCCGGGGGGGGGCCCCGCTGCGGGGACAGGGGGGTTAGGGGGGGGACACGGGGCCGGGGGACATCCCTACAGCACCCCAGGACCCCCCACAGCACCCCAGACCCACCCCCAAAGGGCATTAGGGGGGACGCGGGGGTGCGGGACACCCCTGAGCCCCCCACTGCACCCTGGGACCCTCACACAGCACCCAGGGACCTCCCACTGGACCGTGGACCCACCCCCGAAGGCCCCCAGGGACCCCCCCATAAGCAGCCGGGGGTGCTCCCTGGCAGCCGGGGGGAACCCCACTTGTGGGAATAGGGGGGTTATGGGGAGACAGGGGCTGGGTGACCCTCCACTGCACCCTGGGACTCCCCCACTCCACCCCAGAACCCCCATACAACCCCCCAGAGACCTCCCCAGCACCCTATGAGTGCAGGAATGGGAACAAATGGGGTGGGTGAACCCCCCAAGCCCCGCACCCTGGGGACCCCTCCAGGCACCCCCCACGGGAAGGGGTGAGGTGGTGGTCCCCAGCACTCAGGTGGGCACCCCATTGCAAGAACAGCGGGCTGGGGGGGCATGGGCAGGGGAAGGGAGAGTCTAGGGGGTTCTGGGGAGGGTCCCCACCTGTCCTTGCCGTTCTGCAGGGAGCTCTGGCCCAGGCTGGCCCGGTCCAGGAGCGGGGAATTCCGGCTCCGCGTGGTGCCGGTGGAGAGGACACTGTTCTGTGGGGCGGACACGAAAAGGAGGTGCTGGGGGGGACACAGGTGTCCCAAAAACCCCGTGGGAACCCCCCAAACACAGGACATGGGACTTGGGGGCCTTCCATTAGGGAATAAGAACAGTCCCTCAGGGACCCCAATCCCACCCCAGGGGACTAAGGTATGGGTGTCCCCCATTCCCACCCCTGCACCCTCAAAAAGACCCCAAATCCAGGAGATCCAGGGGTCTCCCCCTCCCACCTCAGGACCTTTTCACCCAAATCCAGGGGATCCAGGTCCCCCCCACGCCCCCTCCCAGGAGTACCCCCGCCCTGTGCTGACCGTGGAGGGTGAGGGGGTGCCCTTGGATCGCTCCAGGCCGGGCAGGGGGCTGGGGGGCACCTTGGCCGTGCTCCCGGCTCGGCGCCCTCCCCCCTCTTCCTCCCCTGCTCCTCCTCCTCCTCCTCCTCCGCCTCCTCCTCCTCCTCCTCCTCCTCGCTTGTTCTCCGCGTTGGCCGCCTG
Source organism: Amblyornis subalaris (assembly GCA_018881555.1). Classification (NCBI taxonomy): domain Eukaryota; kingdom Metazoa; phylum Chordata; class Aves; order Passeriformes; family Ptilonorhynchidae; genus Amblyornis; species Amblyornis subalaris. The sequence goes on along the minus strand of JACAXG010000280.1, from coordinate 364,443 downwards.
CGTTTTCTTGGAGTACGAGGCCGAGGTGGGAATGGAGAGCCCGGCTGGGGGTGGGAAGGGGCTGTCAGGGCTGGGGGGTCCCATGGGGACCTGCCCCCCACCCACAACCTTTGCATGAGGGGCCTGGGGGTTCAGRCACCCTCATTCCAGAGGTCTGGCCACCCATGTTCCTGCTCTACTGCGACTTGGGGGTCCAGGTACCCACATTCCCATCCCATGAGAACCCCCACTCCCCTTCCCAGACCCCCAGGGGACCCAGCATCCCCCTCCTGCCCCCATGAAGCCCCCCCAGCATTCAAGACCCCCCGCTCCCAAGGGATCCAGACCCTGAGTGCACCCCCCCAGGCACCCAGGCCCCTGGGTACCCCCTCCCCACATACCCAGTCCCCCAGGTGCCCCCTCCCCATAAATCCAGCACCGCGGGTGCCTCTTCCAGCCCCCATTTTGGGGGTCTCACCCTGGTCGCTGACCCCGCAGCCCCAGCCCCCCGTGCCCCCCCAGYCCCGGGGGTCTCACCCTGGTCGCTGACCCCGCAGCCCCAGCCCCCCGTGCCCCCCCAGCCCCGGGGGTCTCACCCTGGTCGCTGACCCCGCAGCCCCAGCCCCCCGTGCCCCCCCAGCCCCGGGGGTCTCACCCTGGTCGCTGACCCCGCAGCCCCAGCCCCCCGTGCCCCCCCAGYCCCGGGGGTCTCACCCTGGTCGCTGACGCGGCGTTTGGGGTTGGCCGAGACGCTGCGCTGGACCTTGTGAGCGGGGGAGGGGCCCGAGCTGTTGGCCACCTCCGGGGCCACCCGCGGCTTCAGCGCCAGGTTCTCCTCCAGCTGGGGACATGGGGACGTGTGGGGACGTGGGGGGACACGGGGGGACACAGGGGGACACCCGCCGGGCAGGGACAGGGACAGAGACAGGGACGTGCTGGCACGGGCACAGCTGGGGACAGGGACGTGCCACCACAGGGCACAGCTGGGGACAGGGACACGCTGGCACGGGCACAGCTGGGGACAGGGATGTGCCACCACAGGCACAGCTGGGGACAGGGGGGACAGGATGGCACAGAGACACACTGGCACGGGGGCAGGGCGCGGTGGCGAGGACGGTGTCCCCTGTGTCCCACCCCACCCTCTCAGTGTCTCCATGTCCCTTCCCCCCTTTGTCAGACTCATGTCYCATGTTCCTCCTCATGTCTCTCCTYGTCCCCATGTCCCCTCATTCCCTCCGTGCTCGTGTCCCCGTGTCACCTCAGTGTCCCGATGTCCCCTCATCCCCACATCTCCTTCATTCTCCAGTGTTGCAATGTCTCCTTGTCCCCTCGTTGTCACGTCCGTCCTGATGTGCCACTCCCACGTCCCCTCTTCATCCCCATGACCCTCCCAGTATCACTTTGTCCCCATGTCCCTATAACCCACCCAATGTCCCCTCACTGTCCCCATGTCCCCTGCTACCCTTGTGCTCATGTTCCCCTCCACGCTCCTTCCCCTCCCCATGCTCCCCTCATCCCTCACAGTGTCCCTGCTGTCCCCCCAGTGTCCCTGCTGTCCCCCCAGTGCCCCCGCACCTCCGAGCTCTTGTGGTCCAGCAGCAGGTACGTGGCCATCACCTCGTTGTACTTCTGCCCCACCAGCGACTCCTGGATCTCCTCCCGCGTGTACCCCATGGACACCATCAGCTCTGGGGGGGGACACAACCCTCAGAGGGGGGACACGGGCACTGGGGGGGTCCCTGTCCCACCCAGAAGGGGACCCGGGGGTCCCACCTGTCCTCCGGGGGTCCTTGTAGTCAGGCACAGGCTCCATGTAGGGCTTGAGCTCGTCATCCTCGTGGCCYACGTTCATCCAGCGGTCCTTCATGATTTGCTGGGGGGCACAAAGGGGGCTTCAGGGGGGCTGGGGGGCTTGGGGTCACCTCTGGGGGTCAGGGACACTTTGGGGGGCAGGAGGAGCTTCCAGGGGTCCTTGGTGCTGGGCTGGGAGGGCTCAGGGGGATGTAAGGGGCAACTGCGAGGGTCTCGGGATGATGTTGGGGGTCACCAGAAGGTGCTGGGGTGGTCTCAGAGGTGTCCAGGCCCACGCTRGGGGGTCCCAGGACGATGTTGGGGTGCCCCCTCACCTCCAGGGTGCCCCTCTTGGTGGGGTTGAGGATGAGGAACTTCTTGAGCAGGTTCTCACAATCCGTGGACATGTAAAAGGGGATCCGGTACTTCCCCCGCAGCACCCGCTCCCGCAGCTCCTGTGGGACCCCAAAACCACCCGTGAGCACCCCAAAACCTCCCAACGGACCCCCAAAATTACCCATAGGCACTCCCAAACCAAAACCAGCCGAGGACACCCCAAAACCACCCAGGGGCCCCCCACACCGTGGCCATACCTTCAGGTTCTGCCCGTCGAAGGGCAGGGAGCCGCTGACCAGCGTGTACAAGATGACCCCCAGGCTCCACACGTCCACCTCGGGGCCGTCGTACTTCTTGCCCTGGAAGAGCTCGGGGGCGGCGTAGGGGGGGGAGCCGCAGAACGTGTCCAGTTTGTTCCCGAAGGTGAACTCGTTGCTGAACCCAAAATCGGCGATTTTGATGTTCATGTCGGCGTCCAGCAGCAGGTTCTCCGCCTGGCCCGGGGAGGGAAACGCCCCGAGGGGATTTAGGGGGGTCTGAGGGGGTTTTGGGGGAGGTGGGTGCCGTTGGGGTTGTTTGGGGGGCTCCAGGGGTGTTCAGGTGTGGGTCTGGGGGTCCTGGCACCCACCCAGGAGGCTCAGGGATATCGGGAATTCCATCCTGGGGGGTCCCGGGGAGATTCAAGTGTGGGCCTGAGGGTCCCAGGGGTGTCTGTGTGCTGCCCCAAGGGGTCCTGGCACCTCCCGGGGCTTCAGGGGTGCTGTCCCAAGGGACATCCAGGACAAGAGGGTGGGTGTGGAACCCAGAGAGCACCTGGGGGTCCCAGCGGTGTCAGGGGGTCCCAGGTGGGGGGGGTTCCTCACCTTCAGGTCCCTGTGGACAATGAACTTCTGGTGGCAGTACTGCACGGCCGACACTATCTGCAGGACAGGGGGGTGTCAGGGGGGCCCCCACCCCGGGAGGGGCACAGGGGCAGCCCCCAGCCCCCTTGGGGACATGGGGGAGGGGTCCCCAAACCCCTTCTGGGGTGGTCAAACAGCAATACCCCCCACCAGACCTGTCGGAACTTTGCCCGGGCTTCCTTCTCCTTCATGCGCCCGTGAGCCACCAGGTAATCGAACACCTCACCTGGGGGGCACAGACAGGGGGGGTGAGAGGCAGCCCAGCCCCCCCCGACCCCTGTGACCCCCCCAGGCACCCCACTCACCCCCACTGGCGTATTCCATGACGAGGTAAAGCGTCTTCTCCGTCTCAATCACCTCAAAGAGCTTCACTGCAATGGGGTGAAGAGGGGTTGGAGGGGGGGACACCCCCCAAAGGTGGGGACACCCCAGGAAGGGGTGGGGGTGCGGCTGAGGGGGGTTTGGAGGGTCTCACCTATGTTGGGGTGGTTCAAGACCTTCATTATTCGCACTTCCCGAAACAGCTGTGAGGGACAGGAGAGGGGGAGATTTTGGGGGTGTCAAAGGCAACAACCCCCCAGGTGCCCCCCAAAATCTGGTGCCACCCCCCTGCAGGGACCCCCCTTACCTTCTGCAGGCTGGAGGAGTTCAGCTGTGTCTTGTCAATGATTTTCACGGCCACCTGGGAGGGGGAAAGGGAGGTCAGATGGTCCCCAGGGCTGTCCCCAAATGTGGTGGCACTCGTGAGGTGAGGGGCCAGGGGACAAGGCTGTCCCCAAGCTATGGTGGCACTTGCGAGGGGCAAGACTGTCCCCAGGGCTGTCCCTGCACCACAGTGGCACTTGCAGGGTGTGCCAGGGAAGGACACAGGACCATCCCCAGGCTGTCCCCACACCGTGAGGCACTCGTGAGGTGAGGACCAGGAACCTGTCCCCGCGCCACGGCGGCACTCCCAGGGCAAAGGACCAGGAACCAGTTCCCACGCCGCGGCGGCGTTTGTGGGACAATGACCGGGGCCTGAACCCACACCATGGTGGCACTCACAGGATGAGGACCAAGAGCTCGGGACCATCCCTGTGCCAGGGTGGCACGGATCAGGAGCCAGAACTGTCCCCATGTCCCCACACCATGGTGGCTCCCACAGGGTGAGGACCAGCAGCCCACCCCTGCGGTGGCACCCACAGGACAAGGACCAGGACCCAGAACTGTCCCCATACCATGGTGACAGTCACCACTGAGGACCAGGAAGCCCATTCCCGTGCCAGCTGGCACTCCCAGGGCAGGGACCAGAACCCAGAGCTGTCCCCACACCATGGTGGCACTCACAGGACAAGGACCATCCCCACACTGTGGTGGCACCCACAGGACCAAGAGTCCCGACTTGTCCCCACAGTGTGGTGCCACTCACTACTAGGGACAGGAAGCCCATCCCTGTGTCATGGTGGCACTCCCAGGGCAAGGACCAGGATCCACAGCTGTCTCCACACCACAACGGCATTCACAGGACAAGGACTGTCCCCGTGCTGTGGTGGCACTCCCAAAGCAAGGACCAGGACCCAGCACTGTCCCCACACCACAGTGGCACCCACAGAACAAGGACTGAGAACCCGGAACTGTCTCCGCACTGTGGTGGCACGCACAGGACGAGAAACACAAACCTGTCACCACACCGTGCTGGCACTCACAGGACAAGCACCATCCCCACACCACGGTGGCACCCGCGGGCCCATCCCATCCCCACGCCGCGGTGTCACCCGCGGGCCGGGCCCCCCCAAGCGCTGTCCCCACGCCAGGAGGGCGACACTCACCTCCTTGCCGGTCAGGACGTGCCGGGCCAGCTTGACCTTGGCGAAGTTGCCCTTGCCGATGGTTTTGAGGAGCCGGTAGTTGCCGATGTGGGGCTGCTCCTCGGCGGCCGTGCCGGCGTTGCGGCCCCGCAGCATGCTGGCCTTGCCGCCGCCCTTCCCCTCCACGGCGCCCGGCTGCGGGGACACCGAGGGGACACTCAGCTCGGGCCGCCCGTGTCCCCCCGCGGCAGCCCGGGAATTCCGGGGGGATCCGGAGGCTCTCGGAGGAGCYGGGAGCAAAGTCCAGAACGGCGGAGCCGCGCCCGGCCGGGCCGGGAGCCGCCCCCGATACCTGACGCAAGCGCGGCGGTTTCGGGCTGGGCCGGGAGGGTGGGAAGGGGCCAGCGCCGTGTCACCCCCTCCCCGGGAGGGGCCACGGCCACGGCCACCCCCTCCCCGCTCCCCTCCTAAAACTTAAAGTGTCCAAATAGCACGGTTTTACCCCAAACTCAACAAGCTGGACAGCAGAGTTCACACCCGAGCCAAAACGGGGTGCCCCCCAAAACAGCACTGCCACAAACCCCCTCCTCCCGCACAACAGAAGCCCCCGTGGGCCCCCCGAAGGTCACCCCGGCTCTGGGGACACTTTTGGGGTGTTCCCTTACGGGGAGTGAAACGTCGGCGCTGAGCGGTGTCACCCCCCCCCCCGCCCGGGGCTGTCACCGCTCGGGTGACACCGGAGATAACGGGAGCGCGTGAGCGGGCGGGGAAGCCGAGCCAGCCCCTGCCCCCCCAGGTGGGATGTGGGGCCCCCAAAACCTCACCGGGTTTACGTTTGTGGGGGCACATCTTGGGGAGTCCCCCTCCCCCCTCCGTGGGAAGGAAACCGCTGGCGGAAGCCATGGGGGAGGTGCCGGCGATGGCGCAACCGAACCCCCAGATTTGGGGGGAGAACGCGCTGGTTTGGGGACCGGGGGGGACTGGAGCTTCCCCCTCCCCCAAAATCCAGCGCGATGCTGGGGGAAAAGTGAAGGAAAACGGGGGTTTCTGCCAAAAAACTGCCGTGGCAACGGGGCGAGAGCGTGCGGAGCCATCTGGCCGCGCTGCCGGGATTCGGCCGGGCTTTGAGGCAGCACCGGCACCGGAGCCCCCAAACCCCCCTGGGCGAGGCCGTGGCGGCACCGACACCAGAACCCCCCTAGAACTCTCCCCGGGGGGGTGGGTCCGTGGCACCGCCACCACCAGAACCCCCCGAAGCCCCCCAGGGGGGTCGGTGGCGGCACACGGGCGGCGTTCCGGGCATTTCCCGGCTCCTCTTATCGGCGAGGCCGGAGTGGCCAAAAATATGGCAAATATGGCAAAGAGGCACCGCCCGGCACAGGTCGCGCCAGAGGAATGGGGGGGATCACCAGCACCTGGGGGGTCACCGGCACGGGGGGGTCTCACCGGCACCGGGGGGGTCTCACCAGCACCAGGCCACGGGCGGCAGGAAGGCCGCGGTGTCCCCGCACGGCAGCGGCGCCGGGAGCTCGTGAACCAAACCCCGTTAATCCCCCGGGCCTGCAGCCCCTCGAGCCCCGGTCTCCCCATGCCGCCCCCCGTGCGGGGACTCACCCTGGGCACCCCCGAAGCGCCGGGAGCGGGGGGAGCGGGCGGTGCCGGCGGGAGCCCCACGGGACGCCGGGAGCGCGGGACCGGCCAGACCGGTTGGGGCTGAGGCCGCAGCGGGACAGGGAAGGGGGTGGGGTCGGGGAACACCTGGAGCGCCGGGGCGGGGAAAATGGGGCGGAAAAGGGGAAAATGGACAGCAACGGGGGGAACTGGGGCGGGAGGGTCCCGTCCTGCGGACGGTGGAGCCAAAAAGTTGGCAATTGCCATCGGAATGGTGCCGCAGTGATGGCACCGGGGCTGGGGTGATGTCACCGGGTACGGTGTGATGTCACCGGGGCTGGGGTGATGTCACCGGGTACGGTGTGATGTCACCAGGGCTGCAGCGATGTCACCAGGCCCAGCAGTGGTGTCACCAGGCGGGTGTGAGGATCCTGGCACCGGGAGGTGTCGATGCCACCAGCACCCGCCCACACCAAACTGGTGACAACTGGTGACAGTGGGACCAGTAACGGTGTGACCGGGGACGGGGTGACCGGGGACCCCCAGCCATGGCGCAGCGGTGGCAGCCGGGGAGGCAGYGCGGGCGCGTGCGGCGCCGCTCAAATGTCAGCCAAATTTAGGTGTTTTTGAAGATTTTTTTTATCTCCAACCCCACCAGATCGGGCTCCACGTGAGGGAGGAACTGGGGGGGGTGGGGGGAGCAGGGAAAGGCCCCCCGATTTCRGCTGCTGGCTTTGGGGGAGATGCGCAGCCCCCCCCACACGTCGCCACCGCCCCCTCCCCAAATCTTCCCAGCCAGGAATAATTTTCCTCTGGCGTTACATAACAGGAGATAAATAAGAGGAAAACCACCCAAAACGAGGAGGGGGGGCCCGATGCCACAGCCACGGCCACAGAACAGGTGGCATCGCCTCATCCTCGGGCTTGGGGACACATAGACGAGGCCACTTGTGCCCCCACATGCCCTGCTGGGGTCAGTCCCAGGAACTTGGGGGTCCCCCCTGCTGCAAAAAAGGTGGGAAGCCCCCCAAAATATCCTCCAAAATGGGGGTGTCACACAGGTGGGGGAGCTGAGGTGCCCCCCAGGTGCTCCCCAAAAAGGGCTGAGCCAGCAGTGGGGTTTCCCACCAGCAGTTGAAGCTGGGAGCAGAGAGGGACCCCAAGAGCCCCCCAAATCCACCCCCCAAAATGGGGGACCCCCCCCAGCTGCCCCCGAAGGAGTCTGGGCCTCACCCCCCCCAAACAAGCACAGAGGGTGAACCCCCCATTCCCCAGCTCCCTTGGGGGGGGTGGTCCTTGCTCAAGGGGGTCGTGACTGGYTTAATTTGGAGGGGGGTTCACCCCTAAGAGCCTCCCCGAATCCCCGAGGGGGCACCGAGCCCGTGGCAGCACCGCTGCCGCCCCCACACACCCCCCCCCCGTTTTGGGGGGGCCGCAGCAGGGAAAGGGGTGGGGAAGGGGGTGGGCTGACGCCCCCACACCCTGATCGTGCAACCACCGAGCTGGGGGGGAGACAATGACACCCCAAACCTTGCCCCCCTGGCAGATCCCAGACCCCGGTGGGTTCAATGTGGGGGTCTGGCACTCCTTCTCTGCCCCCCTCCCTTTGGGGTGCACGGTTTGACCCCCTCACCCCGACTTTGGAGTCACACACACCCCCATCCACCACTGTCCCTCGGGGACAGCCTAAATGGGACCCCAAACCTTTCGTGGGGGGCTCATCCCAGGAGAACCCCAGAGCACTATCCCTACACCAGATCCCGTGGAGGAGTCGGATCCAGTCCCAAAGGGGGGCCATGGCTCAGGACCCCCCACCCCACAGGAGGGTCTGGGTCCTGGGAGGCCCCAGGGTCAYTCATGGAGAGGGGAAAGAGAAATCGGGGCCCCCCAGGACAACCTCGTTGGGGGGTGAACTTGAACCCCTTTTTCCACCTCATGGAGGGGCCCAGAACCCCCTCAGACCCCCMATTTCACCTCACAAAACAGTCGCAGACCCCTTCAGTCCCTCTTTTCCCTCCATAGAGGGATCCAGGACCCCCTCAGGCCTCCCCTTTTCTCCACATAAAATGGTCCAGGATCTCCTTTTTCTCTTCCAAAAATGTCCCARGACCCCCTAAGATCCCCTTTTTCCCCTCTCAGACCCCATTCTCCCCTCTCAGATCAGCCCAGCCACCCCTCAGACCCCCTTTTTACCTCACAAAATTATTCAAACCTCTTTAAGGCCCCACTTTCCCCTCACAAACCGACCCCAGACCCTCTTTTCTCCTCACAGAATGGCTCAGGGCCCCCTTCCCCCCCCACAAAACCGCCAAGGACCCCCCTGTTTCCCCTCACAAAACAATCCCAGGCTCTCTTAGCCTCCGTTTTCCTCTCAAAATCTCCTTTTTTCCCCTCACAAATCAGCCCAGGTCTCCCTCAAAGCACCGTTTTTACCTCACAAAATTACTCAGGCCGCTCCAAGATCCCCTCTTCCCCTCACAAACCGACCCCAGGATCCCCTTTCCCATCACTTAAACACCTCAGACCCCCTCAGTCCCTCTTTTTTCCCACATGGAGAGAAYCAGGACCCCCCCAATCCTTCTCTTTACCCTCTCAGATCCCCTCTTTCCCTTCACAAATCAGTCCAGGAGCCCTTCAGAGCYCCTTTTTCCCCTCTTTCCCCTCACAAATCGACCCTAAACTCCTCTTTTCCTCTCACATATCGGCTCGCGATCCACTCAACCCTCTTTTTCCTCCCTCAGATCCCCCTTTCCCCTCACAAAAAGCCCCCAGATCCCCCCTTTTCCCCTCACAAAATGTCCCTTCCCCCCCGCCCAGTGGCCCCTCTCCCCTCACGCTGGGACCGGGCCCCGCTTCACCCACCCGATCGCCGCCGTCTCTCCCTCACCTGTTCCGCGTCCCTCTCGTTGACGGTCGGCAAAGGGCTGCGACCGCTGCTCGACATGGCGGCCCCCCCCCCGCGCCGCCGGCGACTATCGCGATAGGGGGAAGCCGCGGCAGGCGGTGTGCGGGGAGGGGGAAGGGGAAGCGGGGGAGCTCAGGGAGCGGGGGGGGGCCAGGCCAGCGGCATGGGTGGGGCCGGGAGAGGAGCAGGGGGAGCGGGCGGGGTCCGCCCGGCCCGGCCCGGCCGCCGCCGCCGCCTCACGCCGCCGCCGCCGCCTCAGCGCCCCGCGGCTCCCAACATGGCCGCCCCTGCCGGCGCTCGGCCATTTCCGCCGCCGCGCCGGAAACGCCCGACACGCCCCCCCGCCCCGCTTCGGCTCTTTCCGGACAGGTTCGGCGCGCGGCCGGCACGGACTTCGAGTGTTTCCGCCGCCGCGACGGAGGTACCCGAAGCTTCCTTCGGTAGTTTTCGCCCAGCGGCGCGGGAAGAGCCGAGCCGCCCGCGCCGCCGGGACCCTCCCGAGTGAAGCCGGAAACACCCGAGTGAGGCCGAAACACCAGAGTGGATGCGGAAATACCCGAACGCCTACTGCCGGCATTCGGRCGCTTCCGCCCATGACGGAAACACCCGAGCGCAGCCGAATCCTCCCTCCCCAGCCCTGATGGAGACCCCAGGACATGGCGGGGGCAGGCCCGGACTGCCGGACCCTCCCCGATTTTGGGGGGCTCTCCAGAACGCCTAGATTCTCCCCGATTTTTGGTTGCGGGGTGCTCCCTGTCTGCAGTGGGGAGGGGCACTGGGATGGGGAGGGACCAGCCGGGGAAGCCGCGCCCCCTCTTTTAAGAGGGCGCGTTCTCCCCGCCCAAACCACACCCTCTTTGGACCAAAGGGGCGGGTCCGGGCCGGGATGGGGGTGGGGGGGTGGTTTCGTGGGTGCCCCTTTGGTCCCGGGACCTCCGTGCGATGCTGCGGGGTGGGGCCGGGGATGGAGGGGGGTGCTTGGGGGAGGGGAGCACCCAGGGGGTCCCCCTTTCCCCCTCCTGGGTGATCCCCCTTTAAAATCATCGTTATGGCTTTTCCAGGGAGGGGGGTGGGCTGAGATCTACCGACAACTCCTCGCCCCCATTACAGTCCCTCGTTGAGGGGAGGGGCGGGCTCGGGGGGGGATGGGAAAGGCGTGCGGCCCCTTTAAATTTACCCAGGAGCCCTTAAAGGAGCCCCAGGGGCCCCACGGCAGCGTCCCCACCCCGACCGGCCCCCGCCCGCCGCCGCCGCCGCCGCCCCGGGCCCCGCCATGGAGCCCCCGACCCCCCACCCCGCCCCCGGCCCGCTCCCGGCCCCGGGCAGCCCAGGTGAGYCCCGAGGCGGCGGCGGGGAACGGGGGGCGGGCGGTGCGGCCCCTTTAAGGAGACCCCTCTCCCGCGGGCGGGGGGCGGTGGGACCCCCTTGGCGCACAAAGGGAGCGGTGCGGGCCCTTTAAGATGCGCCCCGACCCCCGGGGGGACCCCCGGCCCTTTGCCATCCCCTGTCATCGGCTGGGAGGCCCCCACCCCTTTAACAGGCTGCTTTCCCYTTAAGACGCCCTGATTCAATTTGGGATGGCCCTGCCCCTTTAAGATGCCCCCATCCCTTTAAATTACCCCTGTCCCTTTAAGACGTTCCCAGGATTTTAGGATGCCCCTGTCCATTTCAGATACTCCCATACAATTCAGGATGTTCCTGGCTYTTTAAAATGTCCTCATCTCTTTAAAGGATTCCTGTACTTTTAAGATGTCTCTGTCCCTTTAAGATGTCCCCATCCAGTTTGGGATACCCCCATCCCTTTAAAGGATCACTGTCCCTTTAAGATGCCCCCAGGAATTTTGGATTGCCCTGACCCTTCAAGATGTCCTCCAGCCCCTCAAGATGCGCCCTTAATCCCCCAAAACCATCCCCAAATCCCCCAATACACTGATCCCCAAGACCCCTCCATCCCTTAGACCCCCAAATCCCCCCCAAATCCCTGAATTCCCCACACGCCCAACCCCTAAACACTCCTTACACCTCCAACCCTCCCTCCCCAGCCTCCCCTGCAGCCCCTTCCCCGCGGGGGCCACGCCGGAGCTCGGAGCCCCCCCGGGAGCAGCCGCGGGAGCACCCCCGGGACTCGCGGGCGTCGCGGCCGGGCCGGAGCCGGGTGCCGGGCCGGGACCACCGCCGGTATTACCACGAGCGCTGGCGCGCCGAGTACCTGATGGAGTTCAACGCGGCGCGGCACGGCATGCGCTGCCTCGTGTGCGGCAGCGCCCTGGCCACGCTCAAGCTCAGCACCATCAAGCGCCACATCCGCCAGAAACATCCCTACTCCGGCGCCTGGGGGCCTCGGGAGAAGCAGCTGGTGCTGCGCTCCTGGGACGCCCACCTGGGACCCCCACCCCGCCCCGAGGGACCCCCCGGCGGCGCCCGCGGGACAGGTACGGGGTGGGGTGGGGGCGATGAGGCGTGGCTGCTTTCAGAGGGGTGGTGTCCCTTGAAATGTGGCCACGCCCATTCAAGAGCAGCACTGTCCCTTTAAATGTGGCCACGCCCACTCAAGAGCAGCACGGTCCCTTTAAATGTGGCCACACCCCTTTGACTGAAGCACCACCCCTTTAATGTGACCCTCCCCTTTCTATGCAGTCACACCCTTTTAACTGAAGACCACACCCCCTTCTCTGTAGCCCCGCCCCTTCATCTGTTGCCGCTGCCCTTTCACATCAGCCCTTGGCGCTGGGACACGCCCCATTTTAACCAAGCCCCGCCTCTTTAAGAAAGGCTCCTCCCAAATAACCCTGGACCACACCCACCCCTTTAGCCCAACCCCCACAACTTCCCATTGGTTCTTCCCTTCTGGCCCCGCCCCCCGCGGCTCCTCCCACGGTGTCCCCAGCAGCCCCAGGTGCCCAAATTGTCACCACTGTCCCCTGGCCCCTCCCCAGGCTGCCCCCAATGTCTCTGTCCCATCCTACCATGTCCCCAAGGTGTCCCCAGGGTGTCCCCAAGGCRTCCCCAGGGTGTCCCCAATGTTCCCACTCCACCCAACAATGTCCCCAAGCTGTCCCCAACACCCCGCGCTGAGCCCGCCGTCCCCTCCCCGCAGGACCCCCGTCCCCCGCCCGCCGCCGCCCCCGTCCCCCGTCCCCGAGGGCCACCAAGGTGTCCCCAGGGGGGGCGGTGGTGGCGCGGGGCCCCGTCGGGGACTCGCTGCGGGGGTGGCTCCGTGCGGAGCTGCTGCTGGACCTGGAGGCCGGGGGCCACCGCCTGCGCTGCCTCCTGTGCGCGTGTCCCCTGCCCTCGCTGCACCTCGGGGACATCCGGCGGCACGCGCTGGCCGCCCACCCCGACACCCTGCGGGGACAGCGGGGACACGGCGGGGACAGCCCCGGTGAGAGGGGATGGCGGGGGGACACGGGGACATGGGGGTGCGG
>JACAXG010000280.1:300725-332571 GCA_018881555.1 Amblyornis subalaris | reverse complement strand
AGTGAGGGGAGGGGCCTAATGGGGTGTGGTGGTGAGGGGAGGGGCCTGGCAGGGTGGGGCAGCAAGGGGAGGGGCCTTGGCAGGGGTGTGGCTTACATGGGGTGGGGCTTCGGTGGGGTGGGGCATTAAGGGAGGGAGGTGTCGATGGGGAAGGGCATCAATGGGGGCACCTGGGGCCGGGGTGGGCTGGGTGTGAATGGCCCAGGGGGCGGGGCTGGAGTGTGCGGGGTTTGGGTGTGGCTCTGTGGGCGGGGCTTCTGGGTGGGGGCTCACTGGGGTGGGGCTTCATCGGGGCGGGGCTTGGGTGTGGCCCTGGGGCGGGGCTTGCACGTGAGGGGCGTGGCTCTCACTGGGGGCGTGGCTGTCCCCGGGGCCGTGTCCCCGCAGGTGCCACCTTCGACGTGGCCATGCGGTTCCTGCACGAGTGTCCCTGGGAGCGGCTGCGGGAGCTGCGGCGCCTCGTGCCCAACATCCCCTTCCAGATGCTGCTGCGCGGGGCCAACGCCGTGGGCTACACCAACTACCCCGACAACGTCGTGCAGCGGTCAGCGGGGACAYGGGGACGTGGGGACAGGGGGACATTGGGGACGTGGAGGGGACGTGGGGACACAGGGACACTGGGGACATGGAGGGACAGGAGGACACAGGGACGTTGGGGACATGGAGGGAACATGGGGACACGGGGACACTGGGGACACGGAGGGGACATGGTAGGGATATGGGGACATGAGGACATGGAGGGACACGGGGACATGGAGGGACAGGGGGACACAGGGACATGGGGACATGGTGACATGGTGGGGATATGGGACATGGGGGGGATGGGGGGACACTGGGGATATGGAGGGGATGTGGAGACACGGGGACATTGGGACATGGTGGGGATATAGGGACAGGAACACTGGGGACACGGGGGAACATGGGGACATGGAGACACGGAGGGGACGTGGGGACATGGGGACACTGGGGACGTTGCAGGGACATGGTGGGGTTATGGGAACAGGGGGACATGGAGGGGATATGGAGACACAGGGACACTGGGCACAGTGCAGGGACACAGTGACCGCTCCCCCCCGTCCCCAGGTTCTGCGAGGTGGCCGTGGCCAACGGCATGGACATTTTCCGCGTGTTTGACGCCCTCAACTAYGTCCCCAACCTCCTGCTGGGCGTGGAGGCCGCGGGCAACGCCGGCGCCGTGGTGGAGGCCGCGCTGTCCTACACCGGGGACGTGGCCGACCCCACCCGCACCAAGTACAGCCTCGACTATTACCTGGGGCTGGCCCGGGAGCTGGTGAAAGCTGGAACCCACGTGCTCTGCATCAAGGTCTGGGGGGCGCTTGGGGGGCCCTGCGGGATGGGAGGGGGATTTGGGGGTTCTGGACAGGGTTAGGAGGGGAATTTGGGGATCTGGAAGGCACGGAGAGGGGGATTTGGGAGATGGGAAAAGGGATTTTGGGGTCCTGAGGGGGTTGGAAGGGGGATTTGGGGGATGGGAGGGAGGATTTGGGAGTCCTTCAGGGAGTATTTGGGAGTCCTGTGGGGCTGGGGAGGATTTGGGGCTCCCCTATTCCCCAAGACTGGGCTGGACCAAGACAGGGTGGGACATGAAGGGTCTCCATGACCCCTCTGACCCACATGACACTCGTGACCCCCTGTGACCCCCAAGACCCTCCAGGACACGATGGGGCTGCCAACACCAGCGGCCTCTGGCGGGGATGAGGATGGGATGGACCAACACGGGGTGGGACATGGAGGGTCCCCACACCCCCCGTGACCCCCGGTGACCCTCTGTGACCCCTCCCCAGGACATGGCGGGGCTGCTGACGCCGGCGGCCGTGCGGCTGCTGGTGGGGGCCCTGCGGGAGCARCACCCCGAGGTGCCCCTGCACATCCACACCCACGACACGGCCGGCGCCGGTGTGGCCTCCATGCTGGCGGCCGCCCAGGCCGGCGCCGACGTGGTGGACGTGGCCGTGGACGCCATGTCCGGGATGACCTCCCAGCCCAGCATGGGCGCCGTGGTGGCCTGCGCCCGAGGGACCCCCCTGGACACAGGTAGGGACGGGGGGACAATGAGGGGTGGGGGGACAAGGACTGAAGGGGGCAGTGAGGCCTTGGAGGTGCCACCAAGGGTTGGAGGGACRACGAGGGCTGGAGGGGTCAGCAAAGGTTTGGAGGAGCCACCCAAGGGCTGGAGGAGCCACCAGGGCTTTGAGGGGGACACCAAAGGGTTGGAGGGGACAGTGAGGGCTTGGACAGGCCACCAAGGGTTGGAGGAACGAGGAGGGTTGGAGGGACAGCGGCTTGAAGGTGTCACCAAGGGTTGGAAGGGCCACCAAAGGCTGTAGGGGACACCAAAGGGTTGGAGGGACAAGGAGGGTTGAGGSGACAATGTGGGCTTGGAAGGGGAAATGAGGACTTGGAGTGGCCACCAAAGGTTGGAGGGACCCTGAGAGCTTGGAGGGGCCAATATGGGGCTTGAGGGGCCACCACGGTCCCAGAGGTGCCACCACACCCACTGTGTCGAACCCCCAACCACGCGACTCCAAAGCCACAACCACCACCTCACCCAGGACTTCATTCCCAATCCATGACACCCCCCACGCCCCCATCACCCCCRCGGTGTCCCCRCGGTGTCCCCACGGTGTCCCCGCTGCCCCCAGGCCTCGCCCTGGAGCGGGTGTTCGAGTACAGCGAGTACTGGGAGGCGGCGCGGGGCCTCTACGCCGCCTTCGACTGCACGGCCACCATGAAGTCCGGCAACGCCGACGTGTACGAGAACGAGATCCCGGGCGGGCAGTACACCAACCTGCACTTCCAGGCCCACGCCATGGGGCTGGGACACAAGTTCAAGGAGGTCAAGAAGGCTTACACCGAGGCCAACAAGCTGCTCGGGGACCTCATCAAGGTGGGGCTGCGGGGGGCGTGGGGTGTGGGGTGTCCGTGGGGCGGGATGATCTCCATGGGGTGGGTGGTGTCCGTGGGGTAGAGGGCGTTTGTAGGATGGGTGATCTTCAAGAGATGTTGTCTATGGGGCAGGTGGTCTTTGTGGGGTGGGGGCTATGGGGGAAGTGATGGAGGTGGTCTCCATGGGGTGGGTGGTCTCCATGGGAAAGGTGGTTTCTGAGGGTGGTCTCTGTGGGGTGGGGGGTCTCCACTGGATGGTCTCTGTGGGGCGAGAGGATCTCTGGGGTGGGTGGTCTCCGTGGGTGGGTTTTCCACCAAAGGACGGCCCATGTGGTGACCCATGAGGTGACCCCGAGTTGACCCCAAGTGTCGACCCAAGAGGTTGCCCCCAGGTTGACCCAAGGGATGATCCAAGAGTTGACCCATGATGTGATTCAAGAACTGACCCAAGAGTTGACCCCCAAGTCGACCCCAAGATGAGGTGACCCCAAGCTGACCCATGAGGTGACTCCTGAGGTGTCCCATGAGTTGCCCCGTGAGATGACCCCCAAGTTGACCTCAAGTTGGTGCAAGAGCTGACCCAAGAGGTTCCCCCCGTGGTGACCCCGCGGTGACCCCGAGGTGASCCCGCGCTGCCCCGCAGGTGACGCCGACCTCGAAGGTGGTGGGGGACCTGGCGCAGTTCATGGTGCAGAACGGGCTGTCCCGGGAGGAGGTGGAGGCGCGGGCGGACGAGCTCTCCTTCCCTGTCTCCGTCGTGGAATTCCTGCAGGGACACATCGGGGTCCCCCCGGGGGGCTTCCCCGAGCCCTTCCGCTCCCGGGTGAGCCCTGCCGGGCACTGGGAGGGACTGGRAGGAGATGGARGGGAGTGGGAGGGCACCGGAAGGATTTACTGGAGGCTGTTGCCATGGCAACGGGATGCTGTGTACCGCCATCTCCATCACCCATTGCCGTGGTACCCAGCCCTAGCAACGGCTCCTAGCGATGGTTACCGTGGCACCCACCCTAGCAACGAGTCCCAGTGATGGTTACCATGGTACCCAGCCCTAGCAACAGCTCCTAGCGATGGTTGCCACGGCACCCACCCCTAGCAACGAGTCCCAGTGATGGTTGCCACGGTACCAGCCCCTTGGCAACGTGCCCTGGCGATGGTTACCATGGTACCTGCCCCTAGCAACAAGCCCTGATGCTGGTTGCCATGGCACCCACCCCTAACAACACCTCCTGATGCTGCTTGCCGTGGCCCCCCCCACCGCCCCCCCAGGTGCTGAAGGAGCTGCCGCGGGTCGAGGGCCGCCCGGGGGCGTCGCTGGCCCCGCTGGACTTCGAGGCGCTGGGCCGGGAGCTGGGGGCCCGGCACGGGGCCCCCCCCAGCCCCGAGGAGCTGCTCTCGGCCGCGCTCTACCCCAAGGTCTACGACGAGTTCCGCACCTTCACCAGCACCTTCGGGCCCGTGTCCTGCCTCGGCACTCGCCTCTTCCTCGAGGGGCCCACCATCGCCGAGGAGTTCGAGGTGGGGGCGCTGGGAGGGGACTGGGAGGGGATTAGGAGGGACTGGGGGGCACTGGGAGGGACTGGGAGGCACTGGGAGGGGAATGGGGGGCACTGGGAGCGGATTGGGGCTTGTGTAGACCCCTTGTACAGCCCTGGAGCCCTTCACGCACCCTTCACACACCCTTTACACGCCCTTTACACGCCCTTTACGCATCTTTTACTCTTTACACGCCCTTTACACACAGTTTACACAACCCTGGACCCGATTACACACCATTTACACCCCATTTGCCCCCCGTTTACCCCCAGGTGGAGCTGGAGCAGGGGCAAGACCCTGCACATCCCCTACACACCCCTTACACACCATTTACACCTCGTTTACTCCCCGTTTACCCCCAGGTGGAGCTGGAGCGGGGTAAGACCCTGCACATCAAGGCGCTGGCGCTCGGGGACCTGAACGCGGCCGGGCAGCGCGAGGTTTTCTTCGAGCTCAACGGGCAGCTGAGATCCATCCTCGTCAGGGACACCCAGGCCCTCAAGGTGGGGGGGCTGGGGGGGTTTCTGGGGAGCTTGGAGGGGGTTGAGTTCATTTTTGGGGTGGTTTGAGGGGTTTAAGGGGGCGATAGAGCGAGGGTTGTGTTGGGGCTCGATGGGGATTTGAGCTCCAACCTGGGGCAAGGCACTACTGGGGGGGGCTTTGGGGGATCTGAGGGGGTTTTGGGGGGGTCTGTGGGGGTCTGCAGGGTTCTAAGGGGGGGTTGGAGGAGTTTGAAGGAGTTTTGGGGGGTCTGAGGGAGTTTGGGGGGAGACAGAGAAGTTCTGGCCATCTGGAGCCTGTTTGGGCCGGGACACGGGGAGGGTCTGTGGGAACTCGGGGTGGCCCGAGGTGACGCCCCCTGACCCCCCGTTTCCCCCCTCCCCCAGGAGATGCACGTGCACCCCAAGGCGGAGCGGGGGGCCAAGGGCCAGGTGGGGGCCCCGATGCCGGGGGAGGTGGTGGAGGTCCGGGTCAAGGAGGGGGCGGCGGTGGCCAAGGGGGACGCGCTGTGCGTGCTCAGCGCCATGAAGATGGAGACGGTGGTCACGGCRCCCGTGGCCGGCACCGTCGCCAAGCTCCACGTGCGCCCCGGGCTCAGCCTCGAGGGCGACGACCTCATCGCCGTGATCGAGTAGATTGGGGGGGGGAACCCCCCCGAAACCCCCCCCGAATAACCCCGAAAACCCCCCCGGAACGGCCTCGCGGAAATGGGGCGCGGCCCCTTTAAGAGCCCCCCGGGAAGCGCRGTACAACGAGGCCTTAATGCCGGGGGGGTCGTGTCTTAATTAGGGGGGGACAGGTCGTAATTAAGGGGTGCCCCGTGAAGGGGGGGCACAGAGTGATGGGGGGTCCCGCTTTTGGGGAGGACACCCCATTTCGGGGGGGGGCCCCCATTTGGGGGGGTCACGCATTAAGGGGGGGMCCCTTTTTGGGTGGTATGACCCATTTTGGGGGGACACACCCATTAATTGGGGTCCGCACCCTTTTGGGGGGGGTTCACCCCATAATTGGGGGGGTCAAACCTTTTGGGGGAGGGTCAGAGTTTGGGGGGGGCACCCCCTTTAGGGGGAGGGGCTTCATGTCCTGCGGGCCCCCCACTTTTAGCACCTCCCTCCCCCTTGGTGACCCCCCCCATTTTGGGCTCCTGCCCCATTTTCGGGCCCCCGCCCATTTTGGGGTTCTCTCGCACTTTGGGGGCCCCCGCCCCCCCATCCCTGCCGAGCTGCCTTAGGGGGATCTGGAGGATTTTGGGGGGGGTCGGGTGGGTGTGGCCACCCCTCCCCCAGCCCCCCTCCCCCCCCTTGCTTTTTGCCAAACGCCCCCGGGGTGGGGGAGGGGAGGGGGCGGCGCGTGTGACCAAAGGGGGAGGGGATTGAACTGGACTTTGTGGGGAACGAACTGGACGGGGGGGGGGGCTGCCCCTCCCCCACTCACCCCCTCCCCCACCCCCCCCTTTCCCGGGGGGTCCCGGGCAATAAAAACTGGACTAACGGCACCCGCGGCGTGGGGGAGGGGCTGCGGGGACAGAGGGTGACCCAGCGTGACCCCGAAGGGGGCGTGTCCTCCATCACGGGGGGCGTGGCCAGTGGGCACAGAGGGGCTTTAATTCCCATGGGGGCCCTTCCCAACCCCCCAAGTGGGCGTGTCCCTGCGCCAGAGGGGCSTGGCCTCTGACCACGCCCCCGGCGGCCTCAGGTGGTGTTTGATCCCCAAATTCCCCCACCCTGACCCCAAAAGTTGGCATGTCCCAACCCCTCGGTGGGTTTGTCCCTACGCAAATGGGTGCGGCCTCTGTTTCCTTTCCCCGACCCCAAACTGGACGTGTCCCCTCCCCAACCCGGCGTGTCCCTGTCCTAAGGGGGGGGGGGGTGTGTGTGTGTCCCTGCCACGAGTGGGCGTGGCCTCTGACCACACCCTTTGTTGGCTACAGCTGGAATTTCGTTCCCACATTGCCCCAACCCCGTGTCCCCCCGAAAGTGGGCGCGTCCTTGTCCTAAATGGGCGTGTCCCCAACAGGTGTGTCCCTCCCCGACGGGCGTGTCCCCAATGGGCGTGTCCCCAATGGGTGTGTCCCAAATGGGCGTGTCCCAAATGGGTGTGTCCCTCCCCAATGGGTGTGTCCCCAATGGGCGTGTCCCTGCCCGAACTGGGCGTGCCCTCCACCCCGCCCAGGTGTGCCCTCACCCCCCCCCCACCCCCCACGTCCCCCCTGTCCCCCTTGGGGCGCGTCCCCTAGGCCGTGGGGTCGGCGCGGGGGGCGGGGTTGGGGTTGGGGGGGCGCGGGGCGGGCGCGGCCGCGGCCTTGCGGGCCAGCTTGGCCAGGAGGGGGCTGTGGGGGTGGCGCTGGCGCAGGTGGGCCAGGTGGGCGTCCTGGCTGTCGGCGGTGCCGCCGCACTCCTCGCACACGTACAGCTTGGCCCGGCGCTCCTTGTAGCCGTAGCGCTGCGCCACGCCGTGGATCTTCCGCAGGTGCGACTCCAGCGAGCAGCGCTGCGTGAAGGCCTTGTCACACAGCGAGCACTTGTAGGGACGGACACCTGGGGACAGGGGGACACGGGGGGGGGTCACACAGCGAGCACTTGTAGGGACGGACACCTGGGGACAGGGGGACACGGGGGGGGTCACACAGCGAGCACTTGTAGGGACGGATGCCTGGGGACGGTGGGGGACACCGGGGGGACACGGGGTGAGGGGTCTGTCACACAGGAGCATTTGTAGGGGCACACTCCTGGGGACGTGAGGGGACACAGGGTGAGAGACGGGTGAGGGTCGTGTCACACTTGCAGGGATGCACGCCTGGGGACACGGGGACGCGGCCATCAGGGGGGTTAGGGCTGGGTTCATCTCCATCCCTTCCTTGTCCCCATCCCTGTTCTCATCCCTGTGCCATCCTTGTCCCTGTCCCCATCCCACCTCATCCCATCCTTCTCTCCGTCTTCAGCCCTTCCCCATCCTCTCCTCATCCCGTTTCTTTCCATCCCGCCCCATTCCCCGCCGATCCCAGCCCATTCCCCGCCGATCCCGCCCCATTCCCACCGGTGTGGGTGCGGACGTGGCGCTTGAGGTCGAAGGTGTCGTTGAAGCCCTTCCCGCAGTAGGGGCAGCGGTGCCGCTTCACTTCGCTGTGGCACTTGAGGTGCCGGTTCAGCATCCGCTGGAACCCGAAGCTCTTCTGGCACACAGGGCACGAGAAGAGCTCGGAGCCCCCCGGGACCCCCCCGGGCACCGGGACCCCCACGGGGACCCCCCCGGCCAGGGGCAGCCCCGGGGGGAGGGGAGCACCCAAAGGGCCGGACGGGACCTGGAGAGGGAGGGGGGAGAGGGGTTGAATGGGGCGGAGACCAAGTCATGGGGACCCCCCCAGTCATGGGGAGCCCTGGTTTTGGGGACCCCCAGCCTCAGGGACACCTCCCTCTTTGGGGAGCCCGAGTCATAGGAACCCCCAGCCTCAGGGACACCTCCCTCCTTGGGGACACTCGCCCGCCTCCTTGGGACCCCCCAGTCGTGTGGACCCCCTGGCTTTTGGGGCCTCTCCCCGGATTGGGGACGCCCGGGTTTGGAGACCACCCCCAGCCCGAGGGACACCCCCACTTTGGTGACCCCCCAGTCACAGGAACCCCCCCCCCCCTTGCAGGCCCCTCAATCACAGGGACCTCCCAGCTTGGGGCCATAAAGGACTCCCAGTTTCAGGGCTCCCCCCCCGGTCACAGGACCACCCCCCACAAAATTTGGGCACCCCCAGGTCACTCGGCCCCTCCCCAATCCCTCCAGGGCACCCCTCAATTTGAGGCCCCCCCTTACCTTGCTCTTGGGGTGCAGGAAGGGGCCGGGGGGGGCGCGGGGGGCCGGGGGGGGCAGCGTCATGTCCAGGGGGGACACGGGGGACGCGGGGGCCTCCCCCACCGCCGGCTCGGGGTCCCTGCGCAGGGGGCAGCCCCCCAGGCAGACTGGGGGGGGCACGGGTTGAGGGGGGGTCCCGTACCCCCAAATCCCTCCCCCCGAAAGAGACCCCCGGTGGGATTCCCCCGATGGGACCGCCCCCCAGTTTGACACCCCTAATGGCACCCCCAAATGGGACCCTCCCAGTGGGACCCTCCCAGTTTGACCCCCCCAAATGGATCCCCCAAAGCCCCTCCCCAACTGGATCCCCCAAAAGCCCCCCCAAATATGATCCCCCCAATGGGCACCCCCAAATACGACCCCTCTCAACGCGACCCCCCCCAAACTATGACCCCGCCCCTAATGGCGACCCCACAATGGACACCCCAAATATGATCCCCCAATGAGGACCCCCAAAAGTGACACCCCCCTCTTCCACCCCCGGACCCTCCCCCAGGGCAGGGGGAGGATTTGGGGGGCCCCTCCCCCGTTCCCCTCCCCCGCCCTTTGGGGTTCCCCCGACCGGTCCGACGGCTCCGGCCGCGACACCCCAAATTACAGCCCAAATCACACCCCAAATTAGGGGTTTCCGGCGGGTGTCGCCCGCGTGGGCCCCGGGGGGGGGACGCCACCCCCCGCCCTCCCCACCCCCCCCGGGGGGACCCGGGTGACACCCAAAAATCCCCTCCCCCCACAAAGGGACGCAGGCGGGCACCCCAAACCCAGCCCCCCGAAGGGACCCCGCTGTTTGGGCACCCCCAAATCCCCCCCCAAAAGGGACCCAGAGGTCCGGGCACCCCAAAATCCTCTCCACATACCCCCCCGAGTCCAAGCACCCCAAAATTCTCCCCAATCCCCCTGTCCCCGGTGTCTGGGTGGGATTTTGGGGCCCCCCCAAGGGGTGGAGGCTCCAGCCCCTCCCAGGTGGGGCCAAACCCCAACTCCATCTCTAAGAGGGCCCCCCTGAGGGGGGGAGGTCACCCCAAAACCTGGGACCCCCCAAACTCCAGGGTCCCTCCAGCACCTGGAACCCGCAAATTCCTGGGTCCCCCCAAATCCTGGGACCCCCCCACACTTCTGAGTCCCCCCAACACCTGACTCCTCCCGGACACCTGAGTCCCCCCGATCCCTGTGTCCCTCCAAATCCCAAGTCCCAACAGACCCCTGGGCCCCCTCCGTCCCCGTGTCCCCCCAGTCCCCTTCCCCCCGTACTGGGGACGTAGATCTCCGCCCGCTGCTCGTCCGGGAGTTCGCTCCAGTTGCGCTTGGCCGTGGCCACCACCGGCTTCTTCACCAGGAACGCGCGGGGCATGGCCAGATCCCGAGCCCGACGGATCCCGATCCCGACAGATCCCAACAGATCCCCCACCGGATCCCCGCTCCGATCCCCAGAGGGTTTCGGTGCCGATTCCCAGCTCCCGGCTCGGTGGTGGGGC
Source organism: Amblyornis subalaris (assembly GCA_018881555.1). Taxonomy (NCBI): domain Eukaryota; kingdom Metazoa; phylum Chordata; class Aves; order Passeriformes; family Ptilonorhynchidae; genus Amblyornis; species Amblyornis subalaris. The sequence goes on along the minus strand of JACAXG010000280.1, from coordinate 322,315 downwards.
TGGATCTCAGATCCCGGGGCTGTTTACRCGCTGGATTCCCGGATCCTCGGTTTGATCCTGGATCCCTGGTTGAGCTTGGTCCCAGATCCGGAGTGACTGGTCAATATCCACACCTGATCCCAAATCCTCGCTCAGTTTTGGTGCTGGATCCCAGATCCTCGGTCAGCTTTGATCCCAGATCCTGAGTATTTGGTCAACATCCACGCCAGATTCCAGATCCTTGGTCGATTTTGATGCCAGATCCCAAGTATTTGGTTAATTTCAACACCTGATCCCGGATCCCAGGTCGGGTTTGGTGCTGGATCCCAGATCCCTGGTGAATTCCGGCGCTGGATCCCCAATCCCGCTGGATCCCAGCACTCCGGAGGATCCCAGATTCAGGCTCAGATCCCAGGGATTGAATCAATTCCGGTGCCAAATTCCGGTTCTTCTGCTGGGATTGATCCCGCCACCGGATCCGGTGCCCTCAGTCGGTCCCACAGCCCGATCCTGGCTCCGGTGTCACCAGGATTCGCTGTCACCACACCTGGTGTCACCGGCCCTGGTGCTGCCCCGGTTGTTATCCCAATCCCGGCTGTGTTATCCCGGTCCCGGCTGTGCTGTCCCGGTTGTACTATCCCAATCGCAACTGTGTTATTCTGGTCCCAGCCGTGTTATCCCAATCCAAGCTGTGTTATCCCGGTCCCAGCCGTGTTATTCCGGTGCTGTCCCGGCTGTGCTGTCCCGGTGCTGTTATCCCGTTCGTCCCGGTCCCAGCTCTGTTATCCCAGTTGTGCTGTCCCGGTTGTCTGGTCCCAGTGCCGGTCCCGGCTCTGTTATCCCGGTCCCGGCTCTGCTTTCCCGGTCCCAGCTGTGCTGTCCCAGTGCTGTCCCGGCTCTGTTATTCCGTTTGTCCCAGTCCCGGCTCTGTTATCCCGGCTGTGCGGTCCCGGTGGCAGTCCYGGCTCTGTTATCCCGGTCCCAGCTCTGTTATCCCGGTCCCAGCTGTGCTGTCCCGGTCCCGGCTCTGTTATCCCGTTTGTCCCGGTTCTGTTATCCCGGCGGTGCGGTGCCGGTGCCGTCCCGCCGGTGCCGTTCGTGCCGTCCCGGTGCTGTCCCGGTGCCGGCGGTGCCGCCCCGCGCCGCGTCCCCCGTCCCGCCCCGCGGTGCCCCGGACCGGTTCCGCCGGTTCCGCCGGGGCCGCGCCGCAGCCGGAGCCGGTCGGGCGGGCGCCGCTTGGGAAATAACGGGGAGCCCCCGCCCCGGCCTGGGGACACCGCGGGACGCGGCGACAGCGGCGGGGAGGGGCATGGGGGGACATGGGGACATCGGGGATGTGGGGGACACGGGATGGGAACGAGGGGACGGGGGGGACATCGGGCACGTGGGGACAGCGGAGGATGCGGGGACACTGGGGGGCATGTGGGGACATGGGGGCATTTGGGACATGGGGACAGCGGGGGACGCGGGGATAGGGCACGGGGGGGCATGTGGGGACATGGGGACATTGGGCTGGGGGACATGGGCACATTGGGGACACAGGGATAGGGACGGGGGAACATGGAGAGTTTGGGGTGGGGGGACAGGGACATATTGGGGATGGGGGACGTGGGGATGTTGGGGACATTGGCGTGCAGTTGTGACCAGGAGGAGGGTATCGGGGGGTCAGCTGGAGACACCAGGGGGGTCACCTGGACACCTGAGTCCCCTGGGGGCGGTCAGGGTGTCCCCGGGGGGGTCACCTGGACACCAGGGCCGGGGACGTGTGGCCGGGCGGGTGCCCGGTGCCCCCGGGGGGGGGCGGGGCCGGGAGTGCGGCCGGTCCGACCGGCCCGGGGGGACACGGGAGGACACAGGGAGGGGACGTGGGGGGACACGGCCCCGGGGGGGCCCGAGGGTGTCACCCTTGGGGGGTCTATAAGGGTCCTAAAGGGTCTATAGGGGCCCCGGGGGGGGGTCTACTACAGGATCTACAGGGGTCTGGCGGTGTCTACAGGGGCCCCGGGGGGGCTCTGGGGGGTCTATAGGAACCCCACGAGCTGCCTGTGGGTGGGGGGCGAGGTAGCCCGGCACTCCATGACGTCACGCCGGGTGGGTCCGCGTGACGTCACCCASTCCCTTCACGCCCGCCCCAGGTGTGACATCACCGTGCCCGCGGCCCTGGGCGGTGATGTGACGTCACTCCGTGTGGGCGAGCTGTGACGTCACACTCCCGCCGCCGTTTCCCCGCGGCCGCCGCGGGGCTGTGACGTCACCGGGGGAGGTGGGCGGGCTGTGACGTCACGCGCTGCCGGCGCGCCGCGCGGCCATGGCGGGGGGGGGTCCCTGGGCCCGGCTCGCGGCCGCGCTCGCGCCCCCCGCGCCCCCCGCCCTGCGCCGGCCCCGCCCCTCGCTACGTCATCAGGTGCGCGACCGCCGCGGGGGGCGGGGCCCGAGCTCCGGGGGGGATTTGGGGGGGATTTGGGGTCACCCGGGGGGAGTTGGGGTGACCCGTGGGGGGGTTGGGGTCACCTCGATGCCCGGGACTCCCCCGAGCCCCGGGGTCCCCTTGGGGGGCAGTTGGGGTCAGCTGGGGGCGGGGCTTGAGGTTTCCCAACTTCCTGGGACGCCCGGAGGGGCCGATCTGGGGTCCCTAATGGGGGCGTTGGGGTTCCCCGAGCTCATGGGGGTCCCCGGGCTCTGTGTCCTCCCACCGCAGCCCCCTGTGTGCATTCCTGGGTCCCCTGCAGGGGTGAATTGGGGTCCCTCGTGGGGGTGGGTCGGGGTCCACGAACGCCTGGGGGTCCCGGGGGGGGATTTGGGGTCCCTTGCCAGTGATTTGGGGTCTTCTGGGGGGGTCATTTAGGGGTCACCGTACGCTGTGTGCCCCCTTGGACCCCTGTGTTCCCTCCCCAACTCCTGGGGGTTCCTTGGGGGGGATTTGGGGTCCTTTGGGGAGGATTTGGGGTCCCCTTGGGGGTTGATTTTGGGGTCTCCCCTCACTCCCCCCCATTCCAGACGGAGCTGCTGCTGCTGCTGCTCGAGACCCCCCGGGAGCTGTGCGGGGGGGGGTCCCCGGCCGAGGGGGGGGCGGGGGGGGCTCTGCTGGCCCTGCTGGCCGAGCCCCCCGCGCCCCCCCCCGCGCCCCCCCGCGCGCTGCTGCTCCTGGCGACCCTCACGGTGCTCGTGGCCACCGGGGACCGCGCGGGGGTCGCGGCGCTGGCGGCGATGCTGCTGCGGGGGGGGGGCGCGGGGGGGGCCCCGGCGGCGGCCGCCGAGTGCCTGCGGGAGCTGCGGCGGGTCGGGACCCCCGGCGGCCCCCCCAGACCCCTCGGGATCCCCCAGACCTCCGGGGGCGMCCCCGAACCCGGCGGGAGCATCCAGAGCCCCCCCGGGGACCCCCCCGGAGCCATCGGGACCCTCCGGAGCAGCCTCCGGGAGACCCCCGGGCTGCAGCCCCTGGTGCTGCTGCTGGCGGAGGGGGCGGGCGGTGAGTGGGGTGGTCCAGCGGGGACTGGGAGGGTCCCAGTAAGGGTTGGGGGGTCCCAGTGAGGGGCTGGGAGGGGTCCCGGTAGGGATCCTGGGGAATCCCAAACTGTTGCTGTTTGATCCCAGTGGGTTTCGTGGCGGAACCGGGATGATCCCAGTGGATCCCATCCTAGCCCTGGGAGGGATGGGCTGGGAGGGGTCCCGGTAGGGATCCTGGGGAATCCCAAACTGTTGCTGTTTGATCCCAGTGGGTTTCGTGGCGGAACCGGGATGATCCCAGTGGATCCCATCCTAGCCCTGGGAGGGATCCCAGTAAGTCCCAAAACTGCACTGGGAGAGATCCCAGTGGATCCCATTGTGCTGCTGGGGGGGATCCTGGGGAACCCCACAGTGGGACTGGGAAGGATCCCAATAAATCCCATTCCGGCACTGGGAGGGTCCCAGGAAGGGGCTACAAAGAGTACCATCACGGTACTGGGAGGAATCCCAGTAAATCCCAGTATGATACTGGGAGAGGTCCTTGTGGGAGGCTCGGGGGTTCCCCTGGGGGGGTTTGGGGATCCCCTGCCTCCTCCAACCTTCTGTTCCCCCCCTCCCCCAGATCCAGCGGATCCCTCGGAAGAGGCTGGGCCTGATCCCGGTGAGTCCCAAAGCCCCCTGGACCCCCCAAATCCCAGAGGTCCGCCTGGGACCCCCCGAATCTCAGCCCCCACCAACCCCCCCGAGCCCCCCATTTCTAAGCCCCCCAAATCCCAGGGACCCCCCCCTAAATCCCAGCCTCCCCCAACCCTTAGGACTCCCCAAACCCCTACCCCTAAGCTCCCCATTCCCAAATTTCGGGGACCCCCCAAATCCCAGATCCCACAAACCCCTGCGACTCCCCCATGTCAATCCCCCCAAGTCTCAGGGACCCCCCCCTAAATCCCAGACCCCCCAGATCCCCCCTCCCCCCCGTTTCTAACGCCCCCCCCTCCCCTCCAGGCCCCCCCTGCGCCTTCGGCCTCACCCCGGCCGCCCGGGCCCAGCTGCTGCAGCTCCGACATCTGGGGGGGGCCTCGGGGGGGGCCCCCCCGATTTTGGCCACGGCGGACCCCGCCCCCGTCCAGGCCGCGCTGCTGCGGGGGGGGGGCGATGCGGGGGGGCCGCGTCTGGCGGCGCTGGCGCTGCACCCCGCCCTGCCCCCCCCCCTGCGCCTCTTCTTCCTCCTCTGCCTCCTCGAGGGGGGGGACCCCCGAAAAACCGGGGGGGGGCCCCCCCCGCCGCTACCCCCCAACTTGGCCGCCGCTCTGTTCCCGGGGTGGGGCGGGGACCCCCCCGAGATGTTTCTGCCCCGTTTCGAGGCGGCGGCGGCTCTTTGCTCCCGGATCGCGGGGGGGTCCCAAAGCGGGGGGAGCCCCCCCCCCGAAAGCAAGGGGGGGCGGGACTGGCTGTGGGGGCTGGTGCGGTTTCTGGGGGGGGGCCCCCCCGTCCTGTTCTGCCGGGCCGTGGTCTCGTACCGGCGCTGGTTCGGGGGGGTCCCCGGGGGGGAGCTGGGGGGGCTGGCGGAGAAATTATTGGGGGGGGGTCACCCCGCGGCCCCCCCGCACCTGCTGGAGCTCGCCAAGGTTTTGGGGGGGCCCCTCGGGGGGGCCTTGATGGCGCAGGTCCTGCGGGSCCCCCCGCCCCCCCCCGGCACCCCCCAGCTCCGGGCGGTGCTGAAGGTGCTGCGCGACCCCCCCGCGCGGGGGGGGGACCCCCAGACCCCTCCCCAAATGCGCTCCCAAATCCGGGGGTACCTGCGGCGGGCGCTGGCGGCGGAGCGGGGGGGCTGGGGGGGGCCTCAGGGGGTCCTGAGCGCCGCCGCCCCCCTCCTGCCCTGCTGGGGGGCCCCGCTGTGCCCCCCCCCGCCCCGGGACCCCCCGGCTTTTTGGGGGGGGGACCCCGACGTGCGGGACCGCGGCCACCTCCACTCGGCGCTGGCGGCCGCGCTGCGCCCCCCCAAACTGGCCGCGGTTTTGGGSCCCCCCCCTCGCTGCGCCCCCCGCCCCCCTCCCCAGAACGGGCCCGGGGGGGGCGGCGGGGGGGGTGCTCCCCCCTCCCTGCTGCCCGCGCCCCCCCCCTGCCGCCTGCGCTGCCTCCCCGGGCCCCCCGCCCCGTTCTCCGCCCCCCCCGAGGCCCCCCAGGACCCCGAGGGTTGGGGGGGGGCGCTGGTGGCGGGGGGGGGCYGGCCCGTGCCCCTCCCCCTGCGGCTGCGCGTGGAGCTTTTGGGGGGGTCCAGAAGCGAGGGAGCCCCCCCCGCCGGCGGGACCCCTCCCCAAAGTGGGGGGGAGCCCCCCCCGGTCCTGGCGCTGCAGCTGCTGCTGGGGGGGGGCGGGGGCTGGGCCGAGGGGGCCCTGGCGGCGCTGGGGGGGGGTCGCGGGGGGGCCGAGCTGACCCTGACCCTGCGCCCCCAACTGGCCTTGCCCCCCTCTCTGGAGGCCGCCGCCGTTTTCACCCCCGGGGGGGCCCCCCAGAAAGGCGGGGGGGGCTCGTTCCTGGCGCCCCTGCCCCCCCTGGAGCTGCCCTTGGGGGTCCGGCTGCGCCCCCTCGCCCTCCCCCCGCCCTGGGACCCCCCCCGCGCCCGCCGCGCCTTCGAGGCCCTGTGGGGGTCGCTGGGGGGGGGCCCCGAGACCCTCCTGGTGCTTGGGGGGGGCGGGGACGCCCCTCCCCCCGCCCTCGCCCCCCTGCTCGTGCCCGCGGAGCGAGGGGCGGGGGGGGGATGGGCGCTCGCGGCCGCCGCCCCCCCCCGGGGGGTGGTCCTGGCGCGGGGGGGGCCGGGGGGGGAGGGGCGCGTGCGGGGGCAGCGCTGGGGGGGGGTCCTGCTGCTCGCGCGGCTGCTGCGGGGGGAGGGCGGGGCCTGACCTGTCGCGCCATGGGGGGACGGGGCGGGCTCTGTCGTGACATGTGGGGGAGTTTGGGGGTGCGTCGGGACGTGTCGGGGCGTGACAAGATGTGATGGACCATGATAACACCTGACGGGGGCACCACGAGGCGTGTCGGGCTGTATCGTGACATGTCGCCATGTATCGTGTGTGTCCCCCCCCCCCCCGGGTGCTGTAACCCCTCAACAACTCCGGAAGCGCAGGATTGGTGTCTGCTTCTGTGTGCGGGGCACGGGCCAGGGGGTCCTTGGGAGGGTCCCTGGAGGTCTGGGGGGGTCCCTGGGGGTCCCCACGGGGGAGAGGGTCTCACAAAGCCCCCCCACCCCGAACCACATTTCCCGTCATGCCTTGAACGGCCTCACTCTTCACTTCCCCATGGACGCCGCCATCTTTACTTCCCAAAGGGCGCCGCCATCGCGCTTCCGGCGCGGCCGTGACGTCACTTCCCCATTCACCTCCGTAGCGCTCCCCCTCCCCCCCCGAAATGGCGGTGCGGGTTCGGGTCCCCCCTGGGGCCGCCCTGGAGCCGGTCACGGCCCAGCTCCTGCCCTGCCGCGTCCAACACGACGGGCCCGCGCCCGTGGCCGCCTTCCTGCGCACCCGGCCCGGCCCCGACGGCGGTGAGGGGCGGGAGGGGCCGTGGGAGGGGGACAGTGAGGGGCCGTGTGAGGCGGCGGCCGCTGTGGGGCCTGGGAGGGGTGGGAAGGAGGAGGGTCCTGGGGGGGACTGGGTTGGGTTTTGGAGGGTCTGTTCGCGGGGGRAGTTTGGATTTGGGACGTGGGGAGTCCTGGAAATAAGGGTGTGGAATTTGGGGGGATTGAAGTTGGGTTTTGGTGGGCGCGGTTTGGGTTGAGGGGGGCGAGGGGCGCTCCTGGAAGTGGGGGTTGGGTTTTGGGGGGTTCTGGGAGGGTAGGGGGGGCATTGGGGAGTGGGGGGGTGTCAGATTTAGGGGGGACCTGGGAGTCTGGGGGGGTTTGGATGAGATGGGGGTGTAAGGAGGATTGGGAGAGGTTTGGTCTCAGGCAGGTGTGGGGGTCTTGCCCCCCCTCACTTTACTCCCCCTCCCAGAGCTCTGGACCTCGTTCCGGGGGCGCCGAATGGGGGGTCGGGAGCTGCCGCTGCCCCCTGGGTACAAGGGGGTCCTGCTGCAGGGGGGGGAGCCGGGAGAGCCCCCCCTGTGCGAGCCCGGGGACCCCCAGGTGAGGCTGGGGGGMAGAGACCCCCATTTCCCCCCCAGTGGGGGTCTCATCCCCCTCATTTTCCCCCCATTCCTGCTCCTGCCTGGGGTGTCAGTCCCCTGTCCACCCTGACCTTTGCCCTTTGCCCCCCCAGGCCAGGTGGGTGACGGTGACGGGGTCGTTCGGGGCCATCACGGACTGGGGGGCTGACGCTGCCCCCCTCCCCGGCCGGGGCCTGGCCCGGGCCCTACAGTGGGGACCCCTCGCCCAGGCTGTGAGTCTGGGGGGGCTGGGAGAGGCTTGGGGTCACATTTGGGGGTCCCTGGGATGGCATTTAGGGGTGTTTTGCCCACACTGTGACTCTAGAGGTGTTGGGCAGGGCCAGGGGTGACATCTGGGGACTCTGTGCTGTCAGTCGGGGGAGGGGCCCATGGGTGCAGGGGCACTGCAGTCTCAAGCCCCAAAGTTCTCATTTGGGGGTCCCAGGTCCCACATTTGGGGGTCCCAGAGACCTGGGGCTGTGGGTGGGGGGTCCCGGGGTCCAGATTTGGGGGTCCCAGGGTGCACATTTGGGGGTCCTGGACACCCAAGTCCACATTCAGGGGTTGCAGGACCTGGGGCTGTGGGTTGGGGGTCTCTGTGCCCCCCCCTCACCCTGCCCCTCCCCCAGCTCCACGCCCCCGTGACCGATGACAGCGACGAGGAGGCGGAGCTGTGACAGACCACGCCCAGCCCTGAATCCACACCCAGGGGGTGGAGCCTGCGCAAGCCACACCCCTCCCACGGTCACCAACGGACCGAAGTGGCTCAGAGGCCACACCCACTGTGGGCAGGGCCTCGCAAAAGCCCCACCCCTTTATGGTCAATAAAGGCTCAGCAGCGCCAGGTGTGGGCGGGGCCAGGTGTTGTTTAATGAGCGGCGCCAGGTAAGGAGGGGGCGTGGCCGGGGCAGGGCGTGGCCGGGGCGCGGCCTCACCACTTCCCGCGCTTGCTCCAGTCCTTGGGGGTGAAGTGCAGGCACTTGGCGTCGATGCGCAGGAGCCGCTTCAGCATGGCCCGCTCGTGGCCCTCCACGATGTCCTCGGAGAGCGTCAGGATGTACTGGCCCTGCCAGGTGAGACAGGTGTGAACAGCTGTGTCAGGATGTACTGACCGTGTACAGCTGAGACAGGTGTATCAAGATAGGGACAGGCCTGCCAGGGTGTACTGACTCTGTACGGGTGTGCACAGGTATGCCGGGATGTACTGACCCCGTACGGGTATGGGACAGGTGCGCACAGGTGTGTCAGGGTAAGAACAGGCGTGTCAGGGTGTACTGACCCTGCACAGGTGAGACAGGTGTGTCGGGGTGTACTGACCCTGCACAGGTGAGACAGGTGTGTCGGGGTGTACTGGCCCTGTACAGGTGTGCACAGGTGAGGGACATGTGTGTGTGGGGGAGACACGGGTGTGCACGGGTGGACACAGATGTCCAAGGGGACACACACACAGGTATTTTGGGACCCTCCCCAGGTGTTTTGAGCACCCCACGTGTTTGGGACCCCCCCAGGTGTGTGGGGCCGCACCTTGTAGTAGTTGATGAGGTTCAGGTACTGCAGGGTGGAGATCACATCCTCCTTCTTGATGCTCGTGATCTCGCTGATCTCACTGGGGAGGGGAGAGAATGAGGGGGGGGCTGCACACCCAGACCCCCCCCAGGAGCCCCCCCAACACCCCTAGACCCCCCTGACACCCGCAAAATCCCCCCAGACCCTCCTGGAACCCCCAAAATCCCCCCCAGCACCTCCAGACCCCCCCCCTTGAAGTTGGGACAAGTGAGGGGGGTACAGCCTCAATGTGTGGGCGTGGCCAGGAGCTGTCAGTCCCCCAATACTGGTTATTGATCAGCGGTGGGCAGAGCTTTGGGAAGGGGGTGCGGGCTCAGGAAAGGGGGCAGGGCTCACTTGATGGTGATTTGGGGCCGCTCCCCCGCCTCGGCCTTGAGCCCCATGAGGATCTCGAGGATGGTCTGGGACCAGTAGCTGCGGTACGAGAGCAGCCCCAGGTCCGACAGCGGCTTCTCGGGGGTGCCCGTCTTGCCCTCCACCTTGGACAGCTCATAACCTGCAGGGGGGAGGGGACAGGTGAGGGACASGTGGGGGACAGGGCAGAGACAAGGCTGGGACAGGTGAGGGGTGGGGTGGGACAAGTGAAGGACACGTCTGGGACAAGTCCCTTGGGGGTTTCGGGGGTGTCCACAGCAATTTGAGGAGTCCCCTGGGGGTTATGTCCGCCCTCCCCCAGTATTTTTAAGCCTTGCTCAGAGGCGTTTCAGTGGATTTTTGAAGGTGTTTCGTCCTTGAGAAGGGGTTTGGGGGGGTTGCTGTGGGTCCGAGGGGGTTCACAGGGATTTGGGGGGGTCTCAGAGGGGATTTTGGGGTCACTGACTGAACTCGATGAGCAGTTTGCCGTAGCCGCGGCGCTGGTACGGGGGCAGGGTCAGGATGCAGGCGACGTTGTAATCTTCCGTYGACTCCTTCTCCTGCAGGAATCCCCTGGGATTGGCACCCCAAAAAACCCCCCTGGATCACCCCAAAAAWCCCCCAGACCCCCCAAAGCYGCTGGGGAGCCCCCAACYCCYTGGAACCCGCCCAAGTCCTGCTGTGAGCACCAAAATCCCCCTGGGACCACCCCAAAATCCCTCCTAGAGCCCCAAAATCCCTCAGGGACCCCGAAAACGTCCTTTACCCCCCTCCAGGATCCCCTAAGTCCCCCCAGGCCCCCCCACCTTGGAGAAGTAGCCCACGATGTGGAAGCCTTTGCAGTCGTACTCGGTCATGACGTAGAACAGGAAGGGGTCGGTGTCGTAGTACAGGGTCTTGTGGTCCAGGAAACACTTGGCCAGGAGGCAGAGATTCTGGGAATAGCTCTGGGGAGGGGTCCCGGGAAGGTCAGGGGGGTGCTGGGATGGGGGGCAGCCCCCCCGGGACCCTCTCCACAGCCCCCTCACCTTGTTCTTGCGGCCGTCGATCTCGAAGAAGGAAATGGTGCCCTTGCGGTAGATCTCGTTCCCCGGGGGGTGCCGCAGGTCACATTTGGTCTGGGGAGGGGGATTTGGGGGAAATTGGGGGGGTTTTGGGGGGGGAGGGGTTGAGGAGCGGCAGGGGAAGATCGGGGAGTGAGGGGGGAGAAAACGGGGGGGGAATATGGGAAGTGAGGGGGGAATTGGGGGTTTGGGGGGGAAATTGGGTGGGGGAAAAGGAAGTAAAAGGGATAAAAAAGGGGGGTTTGAGGGGAAAGGGGTGTGTGGGAAAAATAAGAGGGTGGGGAGGAAAAAGAGGGGTGAGTGGGTAAAAATTTGGGGTCGAAGATTCCCAAATCCCCTTGGGGACCCCCAAATTCCCATGGGGACCTCTGACAATCCTCCTGGAGTCCTTGAATCCCCCCAGGGATGCCCCAAATCAGGGGTTACCAGGTTCAGCCTTACCCAGGCTCCCCACAACCACCCCAAGGGGCTTCCCAATGGCCCCAAATTCCCCTGGGGATGCCCCAAACCCCTCGAACTGCCCCCAAACCCCCCTGGGAATGCCCCTACCAGGTGCCTCTGGAGACAGCGTAGGCTGTGGCTGTATTTGAGGCAAAACTCGCACAGGTACGGCACAGACAGCCCCCAAAATCCCCCAAAACATCCCTAAATCCCCCGGAGATGCCTGACAATCCTCCTGGGGTCCTCGAATCCCCCTGGAGACCTCCTCAATCCCACTGGGGACACCCCAAATCAGGGGTTCCCAGGTCCAGCCTTGCCCTGGCTCCCCGAGTCCCCCCGAAATCCCGGGAATTCCCGTACCAGGTGCCTCTGGAGGCAGCGCAGGCTGTGGCCGTACTTGAGGCAGAACTCGCACAGGTAGAGCACTGGGAGCCCCGTGAGCTCCTGGGGGTAGGGGGAGAAGTACCAGGGCTTGAGGCGGTGCCGGCCCAGCTCGATGCACTCGATGTTCTTCATCCTGGTGACGATGTCGTCGTGGCTCCGGTCGGACACGAGGCTCCCGGTCATCCTGGGGGCCGAGGGGGCCCCGTCCGACGAGTCCTGGGAGTCCTGGGGACACGGGGGACATCGGGGTCACGGCCTGAGGGGAGGGCGGGGCCGATTCCGGGTGGTTTTCCCTCCCCTGCCTCCGTTTTCCCGGGTTAAAGGTGGTTAAAGAGCTTTTTATGGATTCACTTCCACCCTTTCCTGCCTCAGTTTCCTCATTTCCAGGCGGTTTTGCCCCTCCTGTGTCTCAGTTTCCACATTTCCAGGCAATTTTCCCTCTCCTGCCTCAGTCGTCCCAGGTTAAACATCTTTTCCTGGCTTCGTTTTCACCTTTCCTGCCTCAGTTTCTCCATTTCCAAGTGGTCTTCTCTTTCCACTTACCCAGTTTCCCCATTTTTAGGATGGATTTCCCTTCCCCTGCCTCAGTTTCCCCATTTCCAGGTCTGATTTTTCCTTTCCCTGCCCCAATTTCCCCCTCCCCGGATCCCATTTTCCTCCCTTTCTCCCCCTCCAGCCCCCCGGGGCAGGGCAGCCCCTCCCCCTCCCGTGTCCCCCTGATGTTCCCGATGTCCCCCCGATGTCCCCCCGATGTCCCCACCTCGTCTGTCCCCAGACAGGCTGATTTCCTTTTCCGACCGGGCTGAGCCGCCACCGCCCGGCGCGCGGAGCCGTTCTGAGGAGAGAGGGGGGTCAGCACCCAAAACACCCCCAAACACCCCAAAATCACCCCAAAATCAACCCAACCCCCCCATGGATACCCTAAAACACACCCCACAATGCCCAAATCACCTCAAAACCACCCCAAAACACCCCCCGGACACCCCCAAAATCACCCCAACCCCCCTCCCCCGGACACCCCCAAAATGACCCCAAAACCTCCCCGACACCCCCAGACCCCCCCAAAACCCTCCCAGAGCCCCCCCAAAACAACCCCAGACACCCCAAAATGCCCCAAGACCCCCCGGGTTTGGGGATCCCTGTAAGACACTGGAGACCCCCCCCAGATTTGGGACCCCAGACCAGACTTTTGGGGACCCCCCAAAAGTCAGAAAATAGCAAGGGGTTACTGGTGTGTTACTGGTCGGTTACTGGTCCATTACTGGTTGGTTACTGGGGTTACTGGTGTCAGTGGTCAGTTACTGGTGTGTTAGTGGTCAGTAACTGGTGTGTTATTGGTGTTACTGGTTGGTTACTGGTGGTATTGGTATGTTACTGGTTGGTAACTGGAGTTACTGGCACTAGTGGTCAGTTACTGGGTCCCTAGTGGTCAGTTACTGGCTGGTCACTGGTGTTACTGATCTTAACTGGGCACTTACTGGTTTTCCCAAGGCTACACTGGTGTTACTGGGGAGCTGCTACCTGTGACTGGTGGGACCGCGAAGCTTCCGAGCAACTACTGGAGGAATCTGGTGGTTACTGGTGGTTACTGGTGTTACTGGGCGGGGGCCGCTGCYGCTACAGGGCGTTACTGGTGTTACTGGGCCATACTGGGAGGCACTGGGCTCACCTGGGGGAAGACGGAGGCCTGGGAGGTCTCGGTGGGGGCGGGGACGGGCGTGGCCGGTGACACCACCTCGACCTTGCGCTTCTGGGGGGACACCACAGCCCTCCCAGTTCATCCCAGTCCCTCCCAGTCCGCCCCACTCCCTCCCAGTTCCGCCCAGTAAGGCCCATCCCTGCTGCTGGGGGGCAACTGGGAGCAGTGAGAGGCTCTGTTGCCCCTTCCCAGTGCTCCCAGTATCGCCCCTCGCAGTCCCCAGTGCCCTCCCAGTGCTCCCGGTATCCCCCCAGTAGCCCCCAAGAGTTCCCAGTGCCCTCCCAGTGCTCCCAGTATTACCCCAGTACCCCTCAGCAGTCCCCAGTATCCCCCCCAGTGCTCCCAGTATCCCCCCAGTGTTCCCAGTATGCCCCGGGAGAGGGAGGCTCAGGGGACACCCGGCTGTGGGGGCCCTCTGGGGACAGGGATGGGGACACTGGGGACAGGGATGGGAATAGGGACCCTCTGGGGACAGGGACGGGAATAGGGACCCTCTGGGGACGGGGACACCTTGGGGACAGGGACACTGCCAGGGATCCACTGAGGACAGGGACAGCGGTGGGGACCCACTGGGGATGGGGTTGGGGACAGGGACCCCCTGGGGACAGAGGACAGGGCTGGGRACAGGGACCCACCGGGGACAGGAACCCCTTGGGGACAGTGACCCACTGGGGACAGGGACCCCCTGGGGACACCACGGGTGACAAAACCCCCCCGGCGCCGGGAGCTGCCACTGGGGGCCGAACCGGGACCTGTCAGAGGCCACTCCCTGGGGCCACTTTCGGGGCCACTTTCGGGGCCAGCTGGGGCCGTTGGGGACAGTTGGGGACACCGGGGACCCGGGGGTTACCGTGGGGCGCTGGGGGCCCGGGGGGGGCTCGGCCTCGCTCTCCTTGGGCAGGTGAAAGCGGAGGGTGATCGGCCCCGGCCCTGCTGGCCCCGCTGGCCCYGCTGGCCCTGGTGGCCCCGCCGGTGGCCCCGGTGGCCCTGGCAAACTCTTCCCGCTGGCGGGGGCCACCGGCAGCGCCAGCTCCAGGCTCTTCCTCTGCGCCGGGAGGAAGAGGAGGCGTTTAGGGGGACACGGGGACGCGGAGGGGACGTGGGGACAAAGCCACCGGGGCTGGGGGCCCCCCCATTACCCCTCCCGGGGACCCCTCCCCGGTGACAGCGGTGGCCCCAAGGGCTCCTAAAGGGATCGCGAGTGTCCCCAAGGGGTCAGGGATGTCCCCAAGGTCCCCTCAGAGGGRTCAGAGATGTCCCCAGGGTCCCCATAGAGGGGTTAGGGATGTCCCCAAGGGGTCGGAGATGTCCCCAAGCTCCTCACAGAGGGGTTGGAGATGTCCCCAGAGTGTTGAGGATGGCCCCAAGGTCCCCAGACAGGGATTGGCAATGCCCCAAGGTCCCCTAATGGAGTGGTAGGTGTCCCCAAGGGGTTGGGGATGTCCCCAAGGTGTTGAGGCTGTCCTCAAGGTCCCCATAAAGAGGTTGGAAATGTCCCCAAGCTCTCCTAATGGAGTTGGAGATGTCCCCAAGGGGTTGAGGGTGTCCCCAAGCTCCCATAAAGGGATTGGAAATGTCCTCAGAGTCCCCTAAASGGGCTGGGCATGTTCCCAGGGGTCAGAGGTGGCCACTGGGTGGGTGTTGGGGGGTCCTGGGGATGTCCCTTGGGTCTGGGTGTCACCACCCCCCAAGGGGTGTCCCCACTGGCCCCAGGGATGTCCCTGCCATGGGGGTGGGTGTCCCCCCCTAGAGGGGGTTTGGGGACTCCAGGTCCGTCCCCAATGGCTCCAGGTGTCCCCTGTCCCCAAGCCTGTCCCCTGTCCCCCTCCCCAGACCTGTCCCCCATGTGTGGTCCCAAGACTGTCACCCATCCCGTGTCACCCGAGGACTGTCCCCTGTCCCTGGCGTGTCCTCTCAGTGCTGGCCTGTGCTGTCCTTGGTCTGTCCCCAGCCCCTGATGTCTCYTGTCTCTGTCTCCTGTCTCTGCTGTCCCCCAGCTCTCTCCCTGTCCCTGTCCCACCCCCTAGTGCCACTCTCTGCCCTCACTCCCCTCCCCAGCCCYACCTGCTCTTCTGTCCCTCTGATGTCCCTTTTTCCCCTGATGTCCTCTCTCCCATCCCCTTGTCCCCCAGTGTCCTGTTTCCCCAGTCTCCTCTGTCCCCCTGATGTCCCCTGTCCTTCCAGTCTTCCTTGTCCCCCATTTCCCCCTGTCCCCTCAACGTCCTTTGACCGCCCAATGTCCCCTGTTCCCCCCGCTGTCCCCGGTTCCCCCTCACCCTCCATCCCCCCCATATCCCCTGCTCCCCCGGTGTCCCCCACATCCCCCGCAGCGTCCGCTCTGTCCCCTCACCGGGTCCCTGTCGGGGGAGCCGGGCCGGGAGCCGGGCAGGCCGTTCTTGGTGGGGGTTTTGGCCTCTTTCCGGGGCACCTGGACCCGCTTCAGGTCCAGCCGGTCGTGGGTCACCCACTCGTCCAGGCGCTTGTTGACTGGGAACAGTGGGGGGGACACGATGGCACCCCGGGCTGGCCCCCCACAACCCCCCATGACCCCCTTGTGGCCTCCCCATGGCCCCACCCCACTCTGGACACAGTGTGGGGACACACACAGGGGTGCTGGCCCCCCARAGCCCCTCCGTGTCCCCCCCATAGTCCGCCTGTGTCCCCACCTCGGCTCTGGGGACTCCAGGGGGGTTCTCCCCATGTCCCCTCCATGTCCYCCTGTGCCCCCCGTGTCCCCCCCATCCCCAGGTCCCCACTCACAGTCGATGTAGTGGACGTAGAACAGTTTCCTGCCACTGATGTCCTTCACGCTCAGGATCTCGGCCAGCGCTGGGGCAAGGGGGGCGGGGGGTCACCACTCCTTCCTGGGGACCCCCAAAACGCCCCAAGAGACCCCCAAACCCCCCAGGGACCCCCCAAGCCTGGGCAATGCCCCAAACCCCAACCCCCCCCAATGACCCCCCAATGTCCCCAACACCCCCCTGGGACCCCCAACGCCCCTCCCCCCCCCCGAGACCCCCTTGGGACCCCCCCGACACCCCCGGCCCCGCCCCTCCCGCAGACCACGCCCCAAAACAGAGCCCGCCCCGCCCCTCACCGCCGGTTCCCGCCTTTTCCCGCCGGTCCCGCCCCCTCTCAGCCCCCGCCCCTCTGCCCTGATTGGCTCCCCCCGCCCCCGCCCCGCCCCCACTCACGCCACTCATCCTCGTTGTCCTGGTTGCGGCGCAGCACGGGCAGGCGGCAGCCCTCGGACACCTCCCCCTGCGGGGGCGGGGCCTCGTCAGGGCCGGGGGGGCCCCAAAACCCCCGCGGGGGGTTCGGGGGGTCCCTAAACCCTTCCGGAGGCTCCCCAAAGCCTTCGGGAGGGTCCCCAAACCCCCTCCGCGCTGCTCCCCCGCGCCCGCTGCCCACCTCCGCCATCCTCCTCCCGGCCTCCGCTTCCGGGCGGCCCGACGCGCTTCCGGGACGCGGCCCCGCCCCTTCCGCCTCGGCCGCCCCCGCCGGGCCCCGCCCCCGGCCCGTCTGGAACGCCCGCGGTGGGGGGGGCGGGGCCTTCCCGGCAGCCGTGGTCACGTGGGGCCGCGGCCCTTCCGCGAGCGGCGGCGCGAGCGGGGCCCCCCCGCCCTTCCAGCGCCCCTCCCCCCGCCCCCGGCACCCCCGGGACCCCCCGGGACCCCCGACATGGAGGACGGTGAGTGGCGAACCCCCCCTCCCCTTATTCTGGGGTTCGGGGGGTCCCCCGGTGTTGTTCCGCCCCGCGTGACGTCGGAGCGGCGGCGGCCGGCGGGGGGGTCCCGGGAGAGCGGAGGGTGAGGGCCCTTTAAGGGGGGCGTGTTTAAGGGGGGGGCGGCTCCTTGGAGGGGTTGGGGGGTTTAGGGGGCGACCCCCCCCTTCGTGCGATGTCCCCCTTAATGCGGTGTCCTCGTTAATGCCACCCCCGCCTTGGTGCGACCGCCCATTAAGACAACTGCCCCCCCTTAAAACCACACCTCCTTAGTGCGACCCCCCCTTAAAGCGATCCCCCCCTTAATGCGACCCCCCCATAAAGCCGCCTTCTGTTATTGCAACCCCCTCCTCATTGCGACCCCTGCTTATTGTGATCCCGCCATTAAATGGGACCCCCCGTTAAAATTACCCCCTTTTAATATGACACCGCACTTATTGTGACCCCCCCCATTAATGCGACCCCCGTTTCTCCCCCAGTGACCCCCCCGGATCTTCTGCCCTTCCTCCTGCAGGACTGGGGTGCTCAGGGTGAGTGGGGGCACCGTGGGAAGGGGGTGTGGGACCCTCCTGGGGGTGTGGAGGGGATCAGGGGGGGCTAACGGGACCCCCTCCGTGCCCCCCCAGAGGCGGGGGGGGGAGCCCCGTACGCGGAGATCCTGGAGCAGCCGAAGCAGCGCGGGATGAGGTTCCGGTACAAGTGCGAGGGGCGCTCGGCCGGGAGCATCCCCGGGGAGCACAGCACGGAGACCACCAAGACCCACCCCACCATCCGCGTGAGTGTCCCAGTATAAACCAGTATAGACCAGTATAGACCGGTAACGACCTGCAGCCCTCCCTGAGCCCTCCAGTGTCCCCATCCCCGGGGAGCACAGCACGGAGACCACCAAGACCCACCCCACCATCCGCGTGAGTGTCCCAGTGCATCCCAGTATAGACCAGTATGAACCAGTAACTGCCAGGGACCCTCCCTGAGCCCCCCCAGTGTCCCCGTCCCTGGGGAGCACAGCACGGAGACCACCAAGACCCACCCCACCATCCGCATGAGTGTCCCAGTATAGACCAGTATAAACCAATAACTGTCAGGGACCCCCCTGAGCCCTCCCAGTGCTCCCCCGGTGTCCCCCGAGACCCTCCCCACTATCTGCGTGAGTCCCSAGTGCATCCCAGTATAGACCAGTAACTGCTGGGGACCCCCCTGACCCCTCCCCGAGCCCCCCAGTGCCACCRTCCCTGGAGGGGTTCAGCACCCACCTCCCCCAGACCCACCCCAGCATCCCCATGACCCTCCCAGTACCAAACCAGTATAAACTGGTCCAAACCAGCGCGTGTCCCCGAYAGGTGAACAACTACCGGGGCCCGTGGCGGGTCCGGGTGTCGCTGGTGACCAAGGACCCCCCCCACCGCCCCCACCCCCACGAGCTGGTGGGCAAAGACTGCAAGGACGGGTTCTACGAGGCCGAGCTGCCCCCCGAGCGCAACATCCACAGGTGGGACCCCCCCCGAATCGGGGGGAACCCCAAAATATTGGAGAACCCCCCTAAAATAGGGGGAACCCCCCCAAAATATTGGGGAACCCCCCTACAGGGCAGGTGGGATCACCCGAAATATCGGGGAACTCCCCCACAAGAGAGGTGAGATCACCCAAACTATGGGGACACCCCCTCGAAAATGGGGACTCCCCCCACGGAACAGGTGGGATCACCCAAAATAGGGGGAACCCCCCTACAGGGCAGGTGGGATCGCCTACAAGAGGGAGGGGACTCCTAAAATATGGGGGAGGCCTCCCAAAATGCATTGGCTGCCCCCATAGGACAGGTGGGATCATCCAAAATAGGGGGACACTGCCCCARAATGTGGGAACCCCTCCCACAGGACACCTGGGAACCCCCAAGATTTGGGGTCGCTGTCCCGGGGTGTCCGAGGGGGACCCTAAAATCCAGGTTGACCCCTGACCGCTCCCAATTTTGGGTCAGTTTCCAGAATTTGGGAATTCAGTGCGTGAAGAAGCGGGAGCTGGAGGCCGCCGTGGCCGAGCGGATCCGCACCAATAACAACCCCTTCAACGGTACTGGGAGCACTGGGAGGGACTGGGAGAGGACCCGGGAGGACTCGGAGGAGTTGGGGGGGACTGGTGGGCACTGGGTGTTACTGGGAGGTTTCTGGGGGAGCACTGGGGAGGGTCCTGGGGCTGCTGGGGGTGTCACTGGTGTGTACTGGTCTATACTGGTCTATGCTGGGCAGTGGTGGTAGAGCAATGCATGGGCGAGTACGACCTGAGAGGGCATCCCGGGGGGTCAGTGGGGGTGTTACTGGTTTGTACTGGTTTATACTGGTTGATAGGGGTTTATACTGATCCATACTGGTTTATACTGGTCCGTACTGGGCAGTGCCGGCGGAGCAGCGGGGGGGCGAGTACGACCTGGCCGCCGTCAGGCTCTGCTTCCAGGTGTGGGTGAGGGGCCCGGGGGGGGGGCTGCGGCCCCTGCCTCCCGTCCTGTCCCAGCCCGTCTACGACAACCGTGAGTGGGGACCCCCCGTGACCCCTCTGTGACCCCGTGTGACCTCCTGTGACCCCGTGTGACCCCCTCATATCCCCCTGTATGTCCCATGTGACCCTCCTGTGACCCCTGTGTGACCCCCAATATAAATCCTTCCCTGTATCCACATGACCCCCCAGTGTCCCCCCATACTGTGACCCCAATGTCCCCACTGTCCCCTTGTGACCCCCCATGATCCTAATGTCCCCAGTCCCCATGTCCTCCATGTCTCCCCATGTCCCTCCATGTCCCCGTGACACCCAGTGACCCTGCTATCCCCTGGTGTCCCCCATGTCCCCGTGACCCCCCGCTGTCCCCGCTGTGCCCCAGGTGCCCCCAGCACGGCGGAGCTGCGGATCTGCCGCGTGAACCGGAACTCCGGGAGCTGCCGGGGGGGGGACGAGATCTTCCTGCTCTGTGACAAGGTCCAGAAAGGTGCGGGAGCATCCCAAACCCCTGGGGACATCCCAAAACCCCAGAGACCTCCCAAAACGCCAGGGACACCCTGGATCTGGGTGTGGGAACCACAAACCTTGAGGGCACCCCAAATTCTTGCATCTCCCCCAAATCCCTGGGTCCCCCTGGACATCTGGATCCCCTAAACCCCTGGATCCTCTTGGACTTCTGTCTGCCCCCATTCCCCCATGGCCCTCAGTCGCCCCGTGTCCCCCATTTCCTCAATCCCTCATATGTTTCTAATACTCTATATCCCCCGTATCCCCATATCCCTTAATCTTTCATATTCTCCAATTCCCCATATCCCCCACACTCCACGTGCCAAGCCCCCATAACCCCCCATTCCCCATATCCCCAATCCCACATGTCCCCCAGCCCCCATGTCCCCCAACCCCCATATCCCCATATCCTCCACACCCCATATCCCCAATCCCCCATATCCCCGCCTTCGTCGTATCCCCAATCCCCTCTCTCCCCCCATATCCCCCATATCCCCCGGCGCCCCCGGTGTCCCCACACGCCTGCCGTGTCCCCGCAGAGGACATCGAGGTGCGTTTCTCGGCCGAGGGCTGGGAGGCCAAGGGCTCGTTCGCGCAGGCCGACGTGCACCGCCAGGTCGCCATCGTGTTCCGCACGCCGCCCTTCCGGGACCCCGCGCTGCGCGCCCCGGTCACCGTGCGCATGGAGCTGCAGCGCCCCTCGGACCGCCAGCGCAGCGCCCCCGTGGACTTCCGCTACCTGCCCCACCAGGGTGGGCTCGGGGAGGGGGCTGGGGCGGGCTACGGGCTCCTAAAGGGTCGTCCTTGTGGGTCTGGGGGTGATCCGGGGTCGCTGTGGGGCATTCCCGGGTCCCGCTGGGGCATTCCTGGGTCCCTTTGGGTCATTCCCGTGTTCCTGGACCTGCAGGACCTGTGGATTTCCGATTCCTGCCCCACCAGGGTGGGCTGCAGGAGGGGTCTGGAGGGGCTATGGGCACTTAAAGGGTTTTTAGTGTGGGCCTGGGAGTGATCTGGGGTCCCTTTGGGGCGTTCCCAGGTCCTTCTGGGACATTGCCAGGCCCCTGGAGCTGCATTTCCCATTGAATTCCAATTCCTGCCCCACCAGGGTGGGCCTGGRGAGGGGGCTGGGGCGGGCTACGGGCACCTAAAGGGTCGTCGTTGTGGGTCTGGGGGTGATCCGGGGTCGCCGTGGGGCACTCCTGGGGTCCCTGGGGCTGCAGCTCCCATTGAATTCTGACTCCTGCCCCGCCAGGGTGGGCTTGGGGCGGGGGCTACCCATGGGGGCCTTAGTGTGAGTCTGGGGGCTCCGGGGTCCCTTTTGTCACCCTGGGTGACCCTGAGGTCCCTTCGGGGCACTCCCGGGTCCCCCTTTGGTCACTTTTGGATGATGCTTGTCACCCTGGGACACTCCGGGGTCCCTTTGGGGTCACTGGTGTGGCTGGGGCCGTGACTGGGGTTGATTTGGGAGGGGACTGGGAGGTAACTGGGGTAACTGGGAGGTAACTGGGGGGTTACTGGCAGGTCACTGGTGAGACTGGGAGGTGACTCTGAGTGACCGGGGGTCACTGTGTGTTACTGGGAGGTCACTGGGGGCGTCTCCTGGGGTCACAAGCAGGTGGCCGGGGTAACTGGGAGCTGACTGGGGGCTGACTGGTGTCACTGGTGCAGGGGACCTGCAGTGCATCGAGGAGAAGCGCAAGCGAACACGGGAGACCTTCCGCTCCTTCGTCCAGCGCAGCCCCCTGCCCGGTGGGGGGGCTTCGGGGGGCTTTGGGGGGCTCTGGAGGGGAAATTGGGG
>JACAXG010000280.1:191006-293327 GCA_018881555.1 Amblyornis subalaris | reverse complement strand
GGGGGGGCAACAGGAGGACAGGGGGTGAGGTCTGGGGGGGGACAAGAGGGGGACAGCGGAGGAACGGGGGGGTCATGGGATGGGGTGGGGACATTGTGGGGGGACACGGGGGGACAGGCTGGGGACATTGAGAGGCATGGTGGGGACACGGGATGGACTGGGGACATCGTGGAGGAGTTATGGGACAAGTCGGGGCCATTGTGAGGGGGAGATGGGACAAATTGGGGACATCGTGGAGGAGACAGGACAGGGTGGGAACATCGTGGGGGACACTGGGACAAACTGGAGACATTGAGGGGCATGGTGGGGACACGGGATGGGTTGGGGACATCACAGAGGAGGCGTGGGACAGGTTGGGGACATCGTGGGGGAACATGGGACAGGTTGGGGGCACTGAGGAGAATGGTGGGGACATCAGGGAGGGGTTGGGGACATGAGAGAGGGGACCCTTCAGCTTGGGGACACGGAGTCACAGCTGGCCGGATGTCCCCGTCCCCGGGGAGCCGCGCCGAGGTGCAGCAGGGACAGGGACACGCTGGGAGGGGATGGGGACATCAGGAGGGGTTGGGGACGTGTGACGCAAGTGGTGACACGGTCCCCAGCGGTCACTGCGTCCCCTGCCCCATGTCCCCTCTCTATCTCTGGGTCCCCTGTCCCCATGTCCTGGTGGCCCCATCTCAGCACTCCTGGTGGTGTCCAACCCCTGTCCCGTGGCCCTGGGGGTGGCCGTGTCCCCCGGGATGGTGTCCCCATGTCGGGGTGTTTCTATGTCCTGCTGCCCCACGGGTGAAGGTGTCCCCAGGCCCTGGTGTCCCTGTGTGTCATGGTGTCCCCACAGCTGATGAAGTCCCAGGGGGTGGTGGTGTCCCCATGGCCTGGTGTCCTTATGGTTGATGGTGTCCCTACGAGTGAAGGTGTCCCCATGGGTGGTGGTGTCCCCACGGTTGATGCTGTCCCCGTGAGTGCTGCCGGCTGACACTGTCCCCCTGCCCAGCGGTGTCCCCGTGTCCGGCGGTGTCCCCGTGTCCGGCSGTGTCCCCGCCATGCCGTTCGGGGCGGTGCTGGCGCAGGTCGGGGGCCTGGGCCGGTTCCAGGTGCTGCAGACGGCGCTGCTGGCGGTGCCCATCCTGCTCATGGCCAGCCACAACCTGCTGCAGAACTTCACCGCCGCCGTGCCCCCGCACCGCTGCCACGTCCCCGCCGGCCCCAACGCCACCCCCGCCGGCCCCGGGGCCACCCCGGCACCGCCCGGAGCCACCTCCGCCGCCCCTCGTGGCACTTCGAGGTCCTCCGATGCCATCCYGAGGTCTCTTGGTGGCACCTTGGGGTCACCTGGTGCCACCCTGAGATCCCCCGATGGTGTCCACGCCCCCGGTGCCACCCACGTCACACTCGGTGGCACCCCGGGGTCCCCCGATGGCGCCCGTGTCCGGCCCGATGCCACCTGGGAGTCCTCCAATGGCACCCTGGGGCCCACCGGTGCCACGCTGGGGGGGTCCAACGTCACCCTGGGGTCCCCCGATGTCACCCTGGGGTCCTGCCGGCGCTACGTGGCCTCGCCCCCCGCCAACGGCACCGGCGGCCCCCGGGCCACCGAGCCCTGCCGCGACGGCTGGGACTACGACCGCAGCGTCTACGTGTCCACCATCGTCACCGAGGTGGGGACGGCGGCACGGGGAGGGTGGGGAGGTGACCGCGGTGTCCGTGGGGGGGACAATGTGTCCATGGGGACAGGGGGAGGGAAGGGTGGGGGTGGGACTCGGGAGGAGGTGAGATGGACGGAGGGAGGGAGGGAGGGAGAGAGGGATGGGCCAATGGTGGGATGAAGGGTGGGATTGGTGGGATGGGGGATGAAAGGGATGGGGGGAGGAAGGGAGGGATTATGGAACGGATGGTGGGATGATGGGTGGGATGGTGGGATAGCGGAAGGGAGGGATGGATGGATGAATGGATGGATGGATGGATGGATGGATGGAAGAAAGAGGGACTGACCGGTGGGAGGACAGGACGGGTCATCCTCACCCGCCCTGTCCCGGCAGTGGGACCTGGTCTGTGGCTACCGGCAGCTGCGGCAGATGGCCCAGTCCATCTACATGGCCGGGGTCCTGGTGGGCGCCCTGGTCCTGGGGGGCCTCTCGGACAGGTAAAGGCAGCAGAGCCCCCCCCGTGCCTCAGTTTCCCTGTGGGGGTCTGGACAGCCCGTCCCCCAGTGGCTCCCAGTGGCTCCCAGTGGCTCCCGTTGCAGGTTTGGGCGCAAGGCCATGTTGATGTGGTCCTACCTGCAGCTGGGGGTGATGGGGACGTGCACGGCCTTCGCCCCCAACTACGCCTCCTACTGCGTGTTCCGCTTCGCCGGAGGGATGGCGCTGTCCGGCTTCGGCCTCAGCATCGCCTGCCTGGGTGAGGGGACACGGGGACAGCCCAGTGGCCATGGAGGGGACATTGCCATGGTCAGGGAAGGGGACAACCCAACGGCCTTGAAGGGGGACAACCCAGTGGCCATGGATGGGGAGATCCCAGCATCCGTGGGTTTGGACATCACTGTGGCCACGGGTGGGGTCACATGGTGTGGATGCGTCTCACCGTGCTCGGGAGGCCGCAGTGACCAGGAGGGTCACAGCACTGTGGGGACACCCCGAGTGAGCCGTGTCCCCGCGTCCCTCGCAGTGGTGGAGTGGATCCCCACGCCGTACCGYGCCATCACCGTGGCCATCACCGGCTTCGCCTACACCCTGGGCCAGATCATCCTGGCCGGGGTGGCCTACGCTGTCCCCCAYTGGCGCTGGCTGCAGCTCGCCGTGTCCCTGCCCTTCTTCGTCTTCCTCCTCTACTCCTGGTAGGACGCCGGGCCCCTCGGGGAGGCCGTGGGGACGCGTGGGGCTCGGGCCGCGCCTCAGTTTCCCCSGGCTGGCCGCAGGTGGCTGGCGGAGTCGGCGCGGTGGTTGGTGCTCTCGGGGAAGGCCGAGAGGGCCGTGAAGGTCCTGCAGCGCGTGGCCACCTTCAACAACAGGAAGGAGGAAGGGGAGAAGATCACGGTCGAGGTCCGGTGGCCCCATGGTGGTGGTGGGAGGGGTGGGTGTGGTTTCCAGCTCTTCCCAACCTCTCCCGTTTGCCCTCTCCCAGATGTTGAGGTCCAACATGAAGGAGGAGTTGGCGGCTCTGAAATCCTCCTACACCGTCTCTGACCTGGTCCGGACCCCCGTGATCCGCCACATCTTCTTCTGCCTCTCCATCGTCTGGTGGGGCTGGGGGGACGGGGAAGGCTGAGGGGGTGGGGGGATGGAGAGGTGGGTGGAGGCAGGGAGGGAGGGAGGGGGACATGGATGGATGGTTGGATGATGAATGGACAGACGGAAGGGTGGATGGACAGAC
Organism: Amblyornis subalaris; assembly: GCA_018881555.1. Taxonomy (NCBI): domain Eukaryota; kingdom Metazoa; phylum Chordata; class Aves; order Passeriformes; family Ptilonorhynchidae; genus Amblyornis; species Amblyornis subalaris. Next base: position 289,955 of record JACAXG010000280.1, on the reverse strand, counting down.
GGTTGGAGAACCGGTGAGATGCACAGATGGATGGGAAGGATGGACATCTGGACACCCAACCAGTGACCCCACCCAACCAACAGCATCCCAACCGTCCCCCCTCCGCCTGCCCTCCCTGTCCCACCCTGTGCCAGGAAGCTGACACCACCTCAATGTCCCCCCTCTCCTGCCCCGCTCCAGGTTCTCCATCAGCTTCTCCTACTACGGGTTGGCCATGGACCTGCAGAACTTCGGGGTCAGCATTTACCTGATCCAGGTGATTTTCGGCGCCGTTGACTTCCCGGCCAAGGTGGTGGTGACCGTCTCCCTGAGCTACGTCGGCCGGCGGCTCTCGCTCATGGTGGCCCTGTTCTTCGCGGGGCTGGTCATCGTGGCCAACATCTTTGTCCCCACAGGTGGGTGTGGTGGGGGAGGGGGGGTCTCCTGCACGGGTCCGACTGGTCACTGGTGTCCCCAGCTCATCACGTGACTCTGCTTGGCTCGACACCCATCCCCCCTTCTCCAGGCGTTGAATTAAGCACYCGCCTTCCTTCCCATCCATCCATGACTCCATGACTCCATCCATCCATCCATGTTTCCATCCACATCTCCGACCACCCACCTCCCCATCCCCACATCCTCCCTCCCTTCCCCCGTCCCCACGCCCCGGGCTGTCCCTGCCCAGCGGCCAAGCCGCGGTGTCCCCGTGTCCCCGCAGAGCTGCAGACGGTGCGCACGGCGCTGGCCGTCATCGGCAAGGGCTGCCTCTCCGCCTCCTTCAACTGCGTCTTCCTCTACACCACCGAGCTCTACCCCACCCCCATCAGGTATCGCCCCGGCCCCACGTCCCCGTGGCGGGGCGGGTCCCGGGCACCCCTCCCCGGGCACCCCCAGGGTGGTCCGTGCCCCCCGTGACCCTCCCGGCGTCGCAGGCAGACGGGGCTGGGCTTCGGCAGCACCATGGCGCGCGTGGGCGGCATCGTGGCGCCGCTGGTGAAGATGATGGACGAGTACTACCCCTTCCTGCCCCCCGCCGTCTACGGGGTGGCCCCCGTGGTGGCGGCCGTGGCGGCCGCGTTCCTGCCCGAGACCCTCAACACGCCACTGCCCGACACCATCGAGGAGGTGGAGAGCAGGTGGGTGGGAGGAAAGGAGGGAGGGACTGAGGGATGGATGATGGATGGATGGATGGATGGATGATGGATGGATGGATGATGGACGGTGATGGACAATGGATGGGTGATAGTTGGATGATGGACAGTGGATGGACAATGGATGGTTGGGTGACGGATGATGGATGGACGGATGGATGGATGGCTAGATGGATGATGAATCATTGGATGATGGTTGGATGATGGACAATGGATAGATGATGGACGATGATGGACAACCCCAACGATGAAGAGGTTCTGGATGTTGAGGGGTGGATGGGAGTGTTGGCAGGACAACGAGCGCTGTGATTGGCTGAAGGCACAGACAGCCGGACGGCCCCACCCGGGCTGGCCCACTCCCCCCATTCCATGAGCTTCCTCCTCCTCTTCCTCCCTCCAGGGCCAAGCGGAAGCCAGCAGATGACCCCAAGGAGAAGATCGCGCTCCAGCCCCAGGACGAGCCCCCCCTGAAGGAGGCCTGAGGGACCCTGGGGTGGGCGCAGCGCCCCAGCCACGGCCACCAGCGACCACCACCCYGGGGGTCCCCGGAGGTCCCTGCAGCTTGAGGGGGGACGGGGACGCACTTGGTCGTGACCGGTGACCTCCCGGTGGGGCGGGGACGTCCGGGCAGGAATAAAACAGCTCTGGAGGGGACACGTCTCAGGGTGTTATCTGAGCCCCCCCAGTCAGCCCCGACAAGCGTGCCCGGGGTCACCTCCGATGGGACAGTGCCCAGGAATTGTGTCCATGAGGTCACTTCCAACAAGGGGACAAGCAGAACCCCGGTTTTTTGGAGGTCACCTCCACAGGATGACACCCCACAGCCTCTTCCACCAATAAGGTGACACCCGAGACCCCCATTTTTAATTTCACCTCATAACCTCATCCCCGACACCACCTCCACTAGGACAATGCTCGAGAACTGTGTCCCCAAAGTCACCTTTGATGAGGTGGCTGCCAAGAGCACCATGTCAGATGTCACCTCCAACAAGATGATCCTCGATAACCCCAAACCAACTCTTGTCCTGGTAGAGGCATCCCCCAGATCCCAGAGAAGATGGGGAAACACCAGGAGCTCCTGAATCCCACCCCGCCCCCTCCCTGCCTCTGCCCTGATGCCCCTTCCCCGATTTCTGTCCCCCCGGGCCACCCCGGCCCTTGCTCCCGTTGCCAACGTGTCCCTTGGCCCCATCAGCCTCCCTCGTGGGTCTGACCCCATCAAAAATTAACCCCCGGTGGGGAATGCGCTGACCCAGGCAGGGCCATCTCTGTCAGCACCTTTCGGTCCCCTTTTGACCACTAAAATCGCTAAAATTTAACCCAAAGATGCCACCAAAGGCCAGACATTGGCCCAGGCCAGGAGACTTGCCCTGTCCACGATGCCCACCCTGAGCCAGACAGCGCCCGCATGGCCTCTCTCCAAAACCAGCCTTTTCCCCTCAAAAAAGCAACACTGAAAAATAAGAATTAAAACAAATGATTAAGTATTTCTTTTCTTCCTGCCTCAAATTGCTCCAGTTTTGTCCATTTGGGAGGATTTTTGCCCCTAAAATACTTTTTTTCCCCCTGGACACCTTTGCGCTGCACTTTTGCCTTTTTCTGCTGGAAAACCACCAAAAAAACCCCCCTGAGACGTCAAACATTAACCCAAACCACCCGTGGGCCGGGCTATATAGGAGACCACCCCCRGGTGCTGGTGGAGAGAGGACACTGYGTGGCAGAGAGAGGCATTTTTGGGGTGAAACCCCTGAAATCCGGGGCTCTGCATGGCTGCGGGGCGTCCCCGGGCTCCGGCGGTGGCAGGATGGCCTTCGCCAGCCTCCTGGAGCACGTGGGGGGCATGGGGCGCTTCCAGGTGGTCTCGGTGCTGCTCCTGTCCCTGCCCGTGTTCATGATGGCCAGCCACAACCTCCTGCAGAACTTCACCGCCGCCAGCAGCGACCACTGGTGCCGCCCGCGCCCGGAGGCCAACGCCACCGGCCTCGACCCCGAGGCGCTGCTGAGGGTCTGGGTCCCCCGCGGGGAGCGGTGCCGGCGCTTCGTGGCGCCCCAGTGGTGGCTTTTGGAGGCCAATGGCTCGGCGCCCAACGGCTCCTGGCCGGAGACGGAGCCGTGTGGGGACGGCTGGACCTACGACCGCAGCGTCTTCGCCAGCACCATCATCACCGAGGTGGGACGGCGGTGGGGGGGGCTTTGGGGGGGGCTGGTGGTCATTCCACCCAATCCCATGGGTGGGTCCCACCTGGAGGCACCAAGGAAGGGTCTGCTGCCCACACAGCGTTGACTTCTCCCAACTGGAGCATCTTCCCCGCCCAACCTTTGGCGGAGACGCTCAACGCTGGGAACCCCCAGGAAGGGAAAGGCAGGGATGGGGGAGTTGGTGGCCATCAACAAGGGGGTCACAAGGGTCACAGGACCCTTGGATGGACCTTCCAACCATGAAGAGTTCCACCAAGAGTTCAGTGCTGCCTTTCCATTGGCCATTCATTGACCCTACTGGCCACCACGGGGGGTTTTGGGGCTCGGGAGGCCAGAGGGGACCCCCCTCACCCCRATCTCCGTCCCACCCCATGTCCTTGTCCCTCGGCAGTGGGACCTGGTGTGCAGCTCCCGGGGGCTCAAGCAGTTGGCGCAGTCGATCTACATGGCCGGAGTCCTGGCAGGTGGCATCGTCTTTGGGGGGCTCTCGGACAGGTGAGGGAGGCACCTGCAGGCAGGTGGGGGGGGGTCATCTCACCCACTGTTCCTCCTCTTTGCTCCCTCCTCCTCCCCCTCCCCATTTTCTCCTCCCCCTCTTTTCCTCTTCCTCCTCCTCACCTCCTCTTCCTCATCTCCTCCTCCTCCTCTTCCTTCTCTTCCTCTTCTTATTCCTCCTCACYCCTCTTCCTCCTTCTCACCTTCTCTTCCTCCCTTCTCTTCCTCATCTCCTTCTCCTCCTCTTCTTCTCCTCTTCTTCCTCCTCCTCACCCCCCGCTCCTCCTCCTCCTCCCCGCCCAGGTTCGGCCGCCGCTCGGTGCTCACCTGGTCCTACCTGCAGATGGCCGCCATGGGCACCTGCTCGTCCTTCGCGCCCTCCTTCACCGTGTACTGCCTGTTCCGCTTCCTGACGGGAATGGCCTTCTCCGGCATCGTCCTCAACGGCGTCTCCCTCTGTGCGTGACCCCCTGCACCCGGTACCTGCCCTGGGCACCCGCCTGGGTGGGCTCCATGTCCCCCCAGTACCTGCCCTGGGCTCCATGTCCCCCTGGTACCTGTGGGCACCATCCCAGTCCTCTCCGTGTTCCCTGGGCACCATCCCAGTGGTCTCCATGTTCTCCTGGGGTACCTGTGGGCACCACCCCGGTGGTCTCCACGTTCCCCGGGCACCATCCCAGTGGTCTCCCCGTCCCCCTGGGGTACCCGTGGCCGCTCCCGGGGGGTCTCCACGTGCCGTGTCCTGCAGCTCTGGAGTGGATGCCGACGAAGGTGCGGGCGCTGGTGGGCACCTTCATGGGCTACTGCTACACCGTCGGGCAGTTCCTCCTGGCCGGCCTYGCCTTCGCCATCCCCGACTGGCGCCAGCTGCAGCTCGTGGTGTCCCTGCCCTTCTTTGTCTTCTTCCTCTACTCCTGGTGAGGAGGGAGGGAGGGGTGATGGCATGGATAGAGGGAGGGAGGGATGGAGGGATGGATGGAGGGGTCAGTTGATGGAAGGATGGTGGGATGGATGGAACAGTGGAGGGCACACGGGCGGGTGGGCAGAAGGAAAGGTGGGCACAGAGCTGGATGAAGAGAAGGTCCAGGAACGGTTGGGTGGACGGTGAGCACACGGAGCGACGGATGAAGGGACGGGGGGACGTCACCAGTCGGACAGAGGGGTGGGACGATGACGATCCTTGGGCTCCTGTCCCCACCTCCTCCCGCRCAGGTGGCTGACGGAGTCGGCGCGTTGGCTCGTCATGGTGGGGAAGTCCCACCAGGCCCTGCGGGAGCTCCAGAAGGTGGCCAGGATCAACGGGAAGAAGGAGGAAGGGGACAAGCTCGACATAGAAGTAAAAGGCTCTGGCTGGGTCCCCCAGGGCGTCCCTGGGCTGTTTTATAGGGATGGGAGGAYGTGACCCCACTCTCCTGGTCCTCATCTCAGGGGGTCCCCTATGCCCAGCTTTGCAGTCCCTTAAATGTCCATCCATGTGGACAACTTTCCATCCATGGCCACCTGCACCCATCATCCCCTTATGCATCTTGTCGGTCCATCCATCCATCCATCTCCATCATCTCCATATCCATCGCCATCACCTCCACCTCCATCAATCCCATCCATCCCTTCCACCCATCCACGAATCCACCATCTCCATCCCACCGTTCATCCGTGACCCTTCCACCCATCCTCCCAGACCTTCCCCCCGTCACCTCCATCCTGGTTGCCATCCCTGCTCCCCACGCCGTTTCCCCGTTCCCAGGGAGAAGAGGGACCCCAGTGCCCCTCCCACATCCCAGAGCCCCTCCTCTCCCTCTAGACCCTGAAGGCCCACATGGAGAAGGAGATGACGTCGTCGAGGACCCGCCACACCGTGGTTGACCTGGTCCGGACGCCGGTCCTGCGCCACATCTCCTTCTGCCTCTGCTTCGTGTGGTACGGCCGGTGGTGGACACCAGTGGGTGGTTGTCCGTCCCCCCCCAGTCCTCGATCCCCCCCATCCCACCCCACACCTCCCCACGGGCGACATTTTCACCCCTTTCCCCCTTCCGGGCCCAGGTTCTCCACCAGCTTCGCCTACTACGGGCTGGCCATGGACCTGCAGAACTTCGACTTCAACATCTACGTGATCCAGATGATCTTCGGCGCCGTGGACATCCCGGCCAAGCTGGTGTCCATCCTCACCATCACCTACGTGGGGCGGCGCTTCACCCAGGCCCTCGCCCTCATCTTGGCTGGCTTGGCCATCCTGGCCAACATCTTGGTGCCGCAAGGTGAGGCCGGGGGTGGTGGCAGTGGTGTCCCCTCATCTCTGACCTCCCTGGGAGGGCCSAGATGAGCTCAACCCATCGATGCAACCCCCAGGTTGAGTCATTTTAGCTTTTTACGGAGGATTTGCCCCAAATCCTGGTGTTCAGGATCTTCTGTCCTCAAGTCCGCTCAACCCCAGTAGGGACGCTGAGGTGACTCCCAGCTGTCCTGTTCTTCCCGCAGACCTTCAGACACTCCGGACAGCCCTGGCCGTCTTCGGGAAGGGTTGTTTGGCCGCGTCCTTCAACTGCGTCTTCCTCTACACGGGCGAGCTCTACCCCACCGTGATCCGGTAAGGAGGGGACAGGGTGTCCGTGGCAGGGGTGGTCCCTCAGGCGCCCTCAGGTGCCCTCAGGAGCTCCGGGTGTCCCGCAGGCAGACGGGCATGGGCTTGGCCAACACCATGTCCCGGCTGGGCAGCATCATGGCTCCCCTGGTGAAGATGGCGGGCGAGCTCTTCCCGGTGCTGCCCTTCATCATCTACGGGGCCGCGCCCGTGGTGTCGGGGCTGGTGGCCATCTTCCTGCCCGAGACACGGAACCTGCCCCTCCCCGAGACCGTGGAGGAGGTGGAGGGAAGGTGGGATTCGGGGATGAGGGGATTCGGGATGAAGGGAGGGGATGGGTGGATGGCGGGAGGGAGGGAGGGAGGGAGGGGGGGAGGGAGGGAGGGATGGATGAATGGATGAAGGGATGGATGGAGGGATAGGAAGGATAGGAGGGATGGGAATGAGAGATGGATGGGATGGATGAGATGGATGAAATGGAGGGATGGATGGATGGAGGGATGGATGGATGGATGGATGGAGGGATGGACAGTCAGGGAAGGAGGGGGAACAGCACCATGAAGCCCCACCTGTGCCCCCTCAAACCCCCCCAACCCTCCCTCCCCACCAGGACACAATCCCAGAAGGATGAAGCCCGACATCTCCAGGTCCCACTCCAGCCCACCCAGTCCAGCAACTCCACAGGGCCCCATTAGCGCCACCCCTCTGGGGACCGCCAAACCCCCCAGCCCTCGGTGCTCCCGACGGATAAARGAGCAGGATTTGGGGGCTGGAGGGGGCTCAATCCCCCCAGAAGAGCAAAGGGGCAGCAGTGACCACAAGGGGACCCGGGTGCCCCCTCCCCGCAGGGCGGGGGGATGGTGGGGCCCCCCGAAATCGCCGCGTCGAGGACGGTTCGGCCGTGCTGGAATAAAAAACAATAAAAGCAGAACTCGTGTGAAACGCGGCCGCTGGGGGTGGGGGCGGGGGTTGTTTTCCCACGGCCGCGGGGGGTCCCGCGCAGCCGGACCCGTCCCGCCCCAAAGGAAAATACGGGAGCCAGCGGGACACTGCAGCCTCGGCACCGCGGGCCCCCCTTGCCGGCCCCTCCCCGCTCGGCCGGAGCTGCCGGGGATGGAGAATCACGGGAGAGAGTGCAGGAAGGATCTGGGATCCCAAGGATCAGGGATCCCAAGGACCCACATATCCAGTTCCCAGACATCCCAAAGACTGAGGATCCCAAGGACTCAGGTGTTCAGATGTCCAGGGATCCCGAGGACCAAGGGCTCAGGTGCCCAGAAGTCCAGGGATCTTAAGGACCCTCATGTCTATGTACCCAGGGATCCCAAGGACCCAGAATCCCAGGTATCCAGATGACCCAGAGACCCCAAGGATCTTGTTGTTCTGAGGACATAGGGATCCCACAGGACCAGATATTCAAGTGCCCAGATGTCCCAAGGACCCACAGATCCCAAGGATCCACGTGTCCGGACACGCCGCCCACACCATTCCCTCCTCTCCTCTGACCTGGCCAGCGACAATCCGGGTGTCCGGCTCCCCCCGGCCACCCCCGCATCCCCCCCCATCCTGCCCACGCTCCGCTGCTCCCGCCGCCCTCCTGCCCGGGGTCCAAGGGGCTCCCAGGGATCTGGTTCAGGGCCCCCGGGACTTTGCCTCATCAATGATCCACCATGGAGGGGCGAAACAGGCCAGAGAGGGCCGGGGGTTCCCCACCCGCCGGGGGCCAGGGGCTTCCTGGGCGAGGAAGAGGATGGAGAGGGTGGGATGGAGAGGGAGCAGCTGTTGGGTGTTCYGGATGGGGACCCCGTTCCGCCCCGGGAGCGTCTCCACCGACGCATGGCGGGATCTGCTCCGGCCGGAGTCAAACGTTAACTGGGAACGGGGGTGGCCTTAAATAGGAGCGGGGCCAGGGCTGGGGGCAGGGCCGGGGCCATKGGCAGCCGCGGGGCCGGGGGGTGGTAGTGGCCAGTAGCTCCGGGCAGCGGGATCTGGTGCTGGGAGAGGCCGGGAGGTACCGGGAGCGACGGACAGGTGAGTGGATCAATAAAGAGATTGATGGGTTGGTCAGGGAGAGCCCAGTGAGGTCAGGAGAGAGATCAAAGATCAATAGATCAATCAATCTATCGATCGAGAAATTATAGGTCAATAGGCTGATCAATAGAGAGGTGAAGACTGATGCATTGACCAATAGAGAGTTTACATGTCAATAGATCGAGATGAAATCTCAACAGATAGAACAATAGAGAGATTACAGGTCAAGAGATTGATCAATAGATTAAATCAATTAAGCACTGGAGGGATTAAAGATCAATAAATCAATCAACAGATGGATTAAAAGTCAATAAATCCAACAATACAGAGATTAAAGGTTGATAATCAATAGGAAGACGAGACTGATCAATAGAGAGGTTAAGATCGATATATTGATCAATAGACTATAAATCAATAACTCAATCAATAGGCCAATCGATGGAGAAGGAGATCATTACTCTGATGGATCATCATTCAATAGATTCATCAAGAGGAAAATAGAGACTGATTGCTTGATTGATGAATAGATTAGAGATCAATTTACTGGTAATAGAGGTACACAGATAAACAAGTGGATCAATAGGGATCCATCTAGATCAATAGATTGATCAATCAAGCCATCAATAGATTAACAGATCAATCAATAGTTCAACAGATCAGTAACAGAAACAGAGGGACCAATAAACTAATCAATAAAGAGATTATGCACTAATTAATTGTAGTCCATTATTATAGTAATTATAGTCCAACACATTATAGATAAGAGAGGTCTAGTGATCAATGATTTATCGATAGAGAAAGAACTCCCTGGATTGATTGACAAGGGAGACCAACAGATCAATCAATAGGTTGATTATCAGCAGATAATCGATTCATTGATAGGGTGAGGATCAATAAGTGGTCATAGACAGGCGTGGGCAGCAGAGGAATCCATTGATCCATCAATTGATCGATTGACTGAGGGGTGAAGGAGGGCCCGAGGGAGGGGGTGGGGCTGAGGGAGGGAGGGACGGCCGGAGGGACGGCCGGAGAGTCCGGACTGTCCAGAGAGTCTGAGCCGGAGCCTGGGAACGGCCGAGGGAGGAGGAGCAGGAGAAGAGCAGGTGGGGATCGATTGATCGCGAGGGATCTGAGGGATTGGTGGGACAGGGGGAGAGAGGATTGATTGATTGATCGATTGATTGACTGGGGGGGAGCTGAGAGCAAGAAATAATCAGTGATTGATCAATAGAGTGAGAGTGACAGAGTGATAGGTGTATTGATCCACAGGTAATAGATCAATAGATTGATAGATCAAGAGATTGATAGAGACTGACAGATTGATGCACAGACTGATCTATCAATAGATACCTCAACAGATCAATAGAGATCAATAGACTGATAGTCTGGTAGGCAAATTGATCAGTCAGGCTGATTGATAAATCAGATTGATAGATTTATGGATCAACTGATGAAGGGATCGGTCAATCCATCAGCATATCAGTCAATCTATCTGATAGACCAATAAATTGATTGATTGATTGAGCAATCCATAGGTGATCAATAGAGGGTCCTTGATGCTGTTCTCAACCTGTCCCGGGGCCAATCTGGGTCTCCCTCCACTGTCCTCCGTCCACCCCTGGGCCGCTCCATGGTCCTTGCTCCAGCCCTGGATCCAACCCTCGTCCTCCTCCCTCCACTCTTCGGCCACCCCTTGGCCCCTCCTTGGCCCCTCCTTGGCCACCCCTTGGCCACTCCTTGGCCGCTCCTTGGCCACTCCTTGGCCACTCCTTGGCCGCTCCTTGGCCACTCCTTGGCCACTCCTTGGCCACTCCTTGGCCGCTCCTTGGCCCATCCATTCGCTGACCACCCAGACCCTCCCTGACCTCTCCTCGCCCACCCCTTGGCCCATCCCCTGATCCACCCCTCACACCTCCATCCATCCTGGATCCATCCTTGGATCCGTCCATCCACTGACCATCCAAACCACCCTTTGGCCATCCCTTGGCCATTCCTCGGCCATCCCTCTGTCCACTCTCAACTTCTCCTGCTCCTCCTCCCACCCGCAGCTGACCTGGGCCCCATCCGGCTCCGTCCCCGCTCCGGCCATGTCCTTCGTGGAGCTGCTGGCCCTCCTGGGCGGGATGGGCCGCTTCCAGGTGACCTATGTGGCCGCGCTGGCCGTCCCGCTGCTCATGCTGGCCAGCCACAACCTGCTGCAGAACTTCACCGCCGGCATCCCCGAGCACCACTGCCGGCCCCGGCCCGTGGCCAACGCCACCCCCGCCGACGTCCCCCTCGTCGTGTCCATCCCCTTGGACGGCCACCACCRGCCCCAGCGCTGCCGCCGCTTCGTGGAGCCCCAGTGGCGCCTCTTGGAGCTCAACGGCTCGGACGTCGGCACGGCCGGCGAGATGGCCAACGGCACGGCCGGCGGGGCGGCCACCGAGCCGTGCCACGACGGATGGACCTACCTGGACGGCATCTTCACTGACACCATCATCACCGAGGTGAGGGAGGGGTGACCCTMCCGAGCCCCTCCCCGGGTCGGGGGATCCCGGTGTCCGGGTGGTGACCCCGTGTCCCCTCCCGGTGGCAGTGGGACCTGGTGTGCGAGTCCAAGACGTTGAGGCAGGTGGCCCAGTCCATCTACATGGCCGGGATCCTCCTGGGCTCCGGGCTCTTCGGGGTGCTCTCCGACAAGTGCGTGCTCGCCCCGGCGCCAGACTGGGATGGACTGGGATGAACTGGGAAGGGGGAGAGGGGCGGTGTGTCCTCTGCTCCCTCTGGCCCCCGCTGTCCCAGTGTCCCCAGGGTGGGTTTGTCCCACATCACTCACCCCAGTGTTCCCAGTGCCCCTATTCCTCATCCCAGTGTTCCCAATGCCTTGTGTGCCCATCCCAGTGCCCATGTCCCAGTGACCCCAGCACGCCGTGTCCCCCTTCCCAGTGCCCACATCCCCATCCCAATATCTCCAGAATCCAATATTTCCCCATCCTGGTATCTCCAGCACCCCATATCTCCCATTCCAGCACTCAGAGTGCCCCATACCTCCCATCCCAACACTCCCAATGCTTCACATATTCCATCCCAGTACCCCCAGTGTCCCATGTCCCCCATCCCAGTGCCCCATGTTCCCCATCCCAGTGCTCCCAGTGCCGTGTCCCCGCAGGTTCGGGCGCCGGGCGCTGCTGACCTGGTGTTACCTGCAGCTGGGGGTGACAGGGGTGGGCACGGCCGCCGCCCCCTCCCTCGTCATCTACTGCCTCTGCCGCTTCCTCACCGGGCTGGCCATGGCCGGGGTGTCCCTCAACTCCGCCTCCCTCTGTGAGCCGCGACCCCGGGGTGGGAGGGGACCCCCATCCCAGGGAAGGACCCACAGATCCACCCCCAACCCCAATACCCATGGGAGGGTCCTGGCCCCAACTCCACCCTCACTGACCCAACCCCACATCCACTGTCCCAATCCCACCCCCGTTGATCCAATCCCAATCCCGTTGACCCACGGGAGGGTCCCAGGTCCTACCCCACCCCCACTGACCTAACCCCAGCCCCACTGATGCAAGTCTACCACCCCACTGACCCCTGAAGAGTCCTGGGCCCCAGCCCCAACCCCATTGACCCATGGGAGGATTCTGGGCCCCAACCCCACCCACCCCCATCAACCCAACCCCACCCCACTGACCCAACTCCACCCCCAACGACCCCAAATCCCCCCCATTGACCCAACCCCATCACCCCCTTGACCCAACCCCACCCCATTGACCCAACTCCACTCCCAACGACCCCAAATCCCCCCCATTGACCCAACCCCATCACCCCACTGACCCACGTGAGGAACCCAACCCCCACCCCCACCACCACCGACCCCTGGGAAAGCCCCCGAGCCCGCGGATTTCCCGCAGGCATGGAGTGGATCCCGACGGAGGCGCGGGCCGTGGTCGGCACCGTCAACGGCTACTGCTACACCCTGGGCCAGTTCGTGCTGGCGGCCGCGGCCTTCGGGCTCCCGCGCTGGCGGCAGCTCCAGCTCGTCGTGTCCCTGCCCTTCTTYGTCTTCTTCCTCTACTCCTGGTGCGGGACCCCCGGTGCCCACCCCCCCAGTGCTCATCCCCCGTCCTGGGTTTGGGGGGAAAAAGGGGTATTGAGGGTCTGGGGTCCTTAAAGGGGTGGGAGAGACCCCCTGAGCCAGTTGCCACTGACCTTCCCCTGACCCCTCTGTCTGGGGTCCTTTTGGGGGGTGGGAGGTGGAGGGAAGTGCAGGGACCCCCAGATCCCAGTCCCACCCCCAACACCCCCCGTTCTGGGGTCCTTGGGGAGGGTGGGAGGTGACGGGAACCCTCCAAACACTGGGGTCCCCCCCGACCCCTCAGTCTGGGGTCCTTTGGGGGTGATGGGATCCCCCAGATGCCCAGGGCCCCCCACCCCCCACAGTTTGGGGTCCTTTGGGGGTGATGGATGGATTTGGGACCCCCCTGATGTCCAGATCCCCCCAAACCCTCAGTCTGGGGTCCTTTGGGGGTGATGAGAAATGAGTGGAGTTCAGGACCCCCCTGACCCCTCAGTCTGGGATCCTTTGGGGACGATGGGAGGTGATGGGGGGTCAGGACCCCCCTGACCCCTCAGTCTGGSATCCTTTGGGGACGGTGGGAGGTGATGGGGGCTTCAGGCCCCCCCGATCCCAGCCGCCCGCCCCCCCAGGCTGTTCGTGGAGTCGGCGCGCTGGCAGGTGACCTCGGGGAGACCCGACCTGGCCCTGCGGGGGCTCCGCAAGGTCGCCCGAGTCAACGGCAGGAAGGAGGAGGGGGACAAGCTCAGCGAGGAGGTGGGGGGGGAGCCCGGGGCCTGCTGGACACCCCAGATCCCTCCGAGCCCCCGAATCCCCTTGATCGACCCCTAAATCCTCCCAATTCCCCGCTACCTTCCCCTATATCCCCGACCCGCTCCGATCCCGCCCCAATCTTGGCAGATCCGTCAAAATCCTCCCGGACTCCCCATTTCCTCTCTTCTGGGCCTCGATGCCACCAGATCCCCTCTATTCCTCATGGATAATTCTGATCCCTCCCCTTTGAATCCCACCCAGATCCCTCCAGATCACCCGGATCCCCCTCCCAAGCCCCCGTGCGTCCCTCTGATCCCACCGAGACCCCTCCAATCCCCTCCAGATCACCTGGATCCCTCCCAGACCCCTTGGATCCTTCCTCGATCCCTCTGATTCCCCGCCCCCGGCGATCCCTCTGACCCACTCCAAACCGCTTGGATCGCCCTCAGCCTCCTCCAATCCCCTCCAAGCCCCCTGGATCCCTCCTCCCCAGACCCCTCGGCCCCCCCTGGCCTCTCCCCGGCCCGGATCCCGCCGGGATCGCGCAGCTCTCCGGGATCGTCCGCAGGCGCTGCGGGCGCTGGTGCGGCGGGAGCCGCCGCTGCCGGGCGGGGCCGTGGCCGCGCTCGTCCGGACCCCCGGGATGAGGACGGTGTCGTGCGGGGTCTCCTTCGTCTGGTGCGTCCCGGCAAAACACACTTTTTTGGGGGAAAAATCACTTTCTGGAGGGAAAAAACCACATTTCAGGGGAAACCCCCCCCCGGTTTGGGGCAAAAATTCCTGAACTTTTCAGGCAAAACACCCACTTTTTAAGGGAAACCTCCCCGCCCTTTGGGGGAAAAAAGACCTTGTGGGAAAAAAACTTTGGGGAAAACAACCCCATCTTTTTTGGGGAAAAAACACCTTTTGGGGTACCCCCCCCCCACCTTTTGGGGGAAAACCCCCACCTTTTGAGGCAAACCCACAACTTTTGGGGCAAAAAAATCATCTCTTGGGACCAAACTCCACCCTTCAGGCACAAATCTCATCTTTTGGGGGAAACCCTCCCATTTTTGGGGTCCCGTTTTCGGTGTTTCCGGTGCTGATCCGTCGGGTTTGGGCGCAGGTTCTCCACCAGCTTTGCCTACTATGGGCTGGCCATGGACCTGCAGGGCTTCGGCTTCAACGTGTACCTGAGCCAGCTCGTGTTCGGCGCCGTGGACATCCCGGCCAAGCTCCTGTCCGTGCTGGTCATCTCCTGCCTCGGCCGGCGCGCGGCCCAGGGCGGCTCCCTGGCGCTCGCCGGCCTCTGCATCCTGGCCAACATCTTTGTGCCCAGCGGTGGGAGCGGCCGGAGGGAGGGAGGGACGCGGAGGGGAGGGTGGAGGGCGATGGGATGAGGGGTGGAGGGAGGGAGGAGAAGGGGATGAGGGGTGGATGGCAATGGGGTGGAGGACAATGGGATGGAGGGATGGAGGATGAAGGATGATGAAGTGGAGTGGGGATGGAGGGAGGGAATGATGGAGGACAGCGGGATGGAGGACAATGGGATGGAGGGATGACGAAAGACCAACAGTGGGATGAAGAGTTAGAGTGATGAAGGGTCATGGGAGGGATGGTCCTTGGAGGGATGAAGGGTCATGGGAGGGGTGAAGGGTCATTGGTCATTGGGGGGATGAAGGGTCATTGGGGGATGACGGGTCATGGGAGGGGTGAAGGGTCATGGGAGGGGTGAAGGGTCATTGGTCATTGGGGGGATGAAGGGTCATTGGGGGATGAAGGGTCATGGGAGGGGTGAAGGACACCTGGTGGGCAGGGCATGGAGGGGCCGCGGGGCCGGAGGGTGACGGCCGGTGCGGCCCCCAGAGCTGCCGACGCTGCGCATGGCCTTGGCCGTGGTCGGGAAGGGCTCCTTGGCTGCCTCCTTCAACTGCGCCTACATCTTCACCGGGGAGCTCTTCCCCACCGTCATCAGGTGCGTGGGGTCACCTCAGCCCCGTGTCCACCTGTCCGTCCGTCCAGTCACCGTTCAGTCACCGTCCACGTGCCAACCCAACCACCACGTCATCAACCCAACCCACCATGAACCCAGCCATTGACTAGCTCATCCATCCATCCATCCATCCATCATCCATCCATCCATCCCCTCATCCATCCATCATCCATCCATCCCCTCATCCATCCATCCATCCATCCATCATCCATCCCCTCATCCATCCATCCATCCCCTCATCCATCCATCATCCATCCATCCCCTCATCCATCCATCCATCCATCCATCCATCATCCATCCATCCCCTCATCCATCCATCCATCCATCCATCCATCATCCATCCATCCCCTCATCCATCCATCCATCCATCTGTCCATCCCCTCATCCATCCATCATCCATCCATCCATCCATCCATCCATCCATCCCCTCATCCATCCATCATCCATCCATCCATCCATCATCCATCCATCATCCATCCATCCATCCCCTCATCCATCCATCCATCCATCATCCATCCATCCATCCATCCATCATCCATCCATCCCCTCATCCATCCATCCATCCATCCATCCATCATCCATCCATCCCCTCATCCATCCATCCCTCAACTTCTCCATCCAACCATCATCCACCCCTCAAACCTTCCCTCCCTCCCTCTCTCCCTCCCTCCTCCTCCGCCCACGGCGTGGCTCTCCCGGCACAGGCAGACGGGGATGGGGCTGGGGGGCACCATGGCCCGCGTGGGGGGGATGGTGGCCCCCCTGGTCCGCATGGCCGCCGATGTGACCCCGGTGCTGCCGCTCGTCATCTACGGGGCCGCCCCCATCGTCTCGGCCGTGGCCACCTGGTTCCTGCCCGAGACCCGCAACGCGGCCCTGCCCGAGACCGTCAAGGACGTCGAGAGGCGGTGAGGACCCCATAGGGACCCCCCCGGGACCCCAAACCCTTCCCCGTGGGCACATGGGGGGAATATCGCAACTTTGGGGTGGGGTTGGTTCTTGGAGGAACCCGGGAGCTTTGGGGTGGGAAAGGGATGAAGAAGGTTTGGGGGTTGGGATGAAGGTTTGGGGTTGGGAAAGGTTGGGGGTTGGGAAGACATGAAGGGTTGGGAGGAAGGTTTTGGGGTTGGGAAGGGTTGAAACTTTTGGGAAGGGTTGGAGGTTTTGGATGAAGTTTTTGGGGTTGGGAAGGGTTGAACGTTTTGGGAAGGACCGAATGTTTTGCGGAGAAAGTTGAAGGTTTTGGGGTCAGGAACAGCTGAAATTTTTGGGAAGGGTTGAAGGTTCTGGGATCGGGAAGGATGAAAAGTTTGGGGAAGGGCTGGAAGTTTTGGGGAGCGACGCGAAGGTTTTGGGGTCTCCCCCAGCACGGGTCACCTCGAGGACGACGACGTCGCCGTCCCCCTGAGCAGCACCAAGAGCAAGGACGGCGCCTGAGGGGGACCCTGGGACCCCCCGGGGGGATTTTGGGGCCGGGACCCCCCCGGGGGCCACGTCCGTCCCCCCCCTCCCCCCCCGGAGGTTATTTATTGAATCCCAATAAAATCTCGTGGCCAGCACCGCCCGCGGCCGTSCCGGGGGGGCCGAAGGATCGGGGGGTCCCCCCACGCCCCCAGGGGGGCTCAGACGTCCGGGGATCCCCCCCGGAGCTCGTTAACGAGGATTAATTGGAATTCCCGGAGCTCCTTCCCACGCTCCGGCCTTTGCCCCAATTCGGGCGATTTGGCTGCAAAATAAATCTGGGAATGGGATTAATTCTCACTTCGAGGGGGGAAAAAGCACCAAACGGGGCAGATTTTAACCCAAAAAAAGGGCGGCACAAGTCCAGGATCGGCCCTCGGAGGAGCCACAGCTCAGTCCTAAAAGTGGGCATTTTTACCCCAAAAACCAGGCAGCTCAACCTCAGGATCAGCCCTTGGAGAGGTCACATCCCAGCCCCTAAATGGGGCTTTTTTACCCCAAATCCAGGCACCCGTTGTCCCAAAATCCTCAATTTTTGCCCCAACCCCCATTTTTACCAAGTCCACATTTTGCTCCCAAATCCCCATTTTCGCTCCAAAATCCCACTTTTGCTCTAAGATCCCCAACTTTTGCTCCCAAAATCTCTCATTTTTTAAGCCCCCAAATCCTCTTTCTCTCCCCCAAATCCCTATTTTTTAAGCCCCCAAACCTCCCATTTTTTCCCCCAAAATCCCACTTTTGTCCCATAATTGCCCCTAAACCTCCAACTTTCTCCCCAAAATAGCCCATTTTGGCCCCCAAATCCCCTGGTTTTGACGCAAACCCCACTTTTTTCCCCAAATCTCCCATTTTCCCCCCAAAACACCACAGTGCTGCGTTTTTAGCTGTTTTTATTAAGAAAATGAGCCGTTTTGGTGTCATTTTGCTCTTTCCCGGATAAGACACAACCGTGAAGCTTTGCCGAGGGGAATTTGGGATAAAACCCCCCCATTTTGGGACATTTCCGTGTCCCACCCCCAGCAGGGCACGAAAATGGGGGGGAAAAGCCCATTTTGAACCAAAACGCCGTTGATTCCCCCCAAAAGCGCGCTCAGGGTGGGGAGGAGAGAAACCACTGGGATGAGGCCTCGGATCCGGCATTTTGGGGGGATTTCAGGGATTTGGGTCAATTTTGAGTACTTTTGGGTAATGTTTCAGTCATTTTTGGGGTTATTTTGGCCAGTTTGAGGGTATTTCAGTCCAATTTGGGGCATTTCCACGATTTTTGGGGTTATTTCAGTCATTTTTTGGTTACATTTAAGACTATTTTGGATTTTAAAAATAATTTTGGGGGATGTTTTCATCATTTTGGGTTTATTTGGTAATTTTAGGGCTATTTCAGTCACTGGGGTTATTTTGGTCAATTTGGGGGCAATTTGAGCCATTTGGGGGTTATTTGGGTAACTGGAAAGCTATTTTAGAGATTTTAGGGCTAGTTTGGTAATGTTTTTGGTTATTTTAATAATTTTGGACTATTTCAGTCATTTTTGGGTTATTTTAGTAATCTGAGGGGCTACTTTGGTCATTTCTGGGGCTATTTAAGTCATTTCAGGGGCTATTTTGGTATTTTTTGCATTATTTCAGTCATTTTTGGGGACTATTTCTATCAGTTTTGGGGGTTATTTTGGCCATTTGGGGGTTATTTTGATAATTTTTGGGGCTATTTTGACTGTTTTGGGGCTATTTCGACCGTTTCGGGGCCGTTTTCCCACTCCCGGGGCCGGTTCCGGGCCCATCCCGGGGGCTCCTCTCGGGGGGATCCGGGCGGAGAATCTGGGGGTGCAGGGGGGGAGGGGCAGTCGGAGGTAGGTGCTTTAAAGTCCATTTATTTTTTTAGAAAAACAGGCACATTCAGTCCACGGGACCCGGGGGGGGGGATTTGGGATTTGGGTGGGATTTGGGGGATTTTGGGGGGTCCCCACAGCCCCAAACCCGCGGTGTCTCCCCCTCGTCCCCTCCCCAGCGGCGTTTTGGGGGCAAAAGTGGCTTTTCCCCCCCAAAAAAACCCAACATAACCCCCTCCCCCACCCCCCCAGCCCCAAAACCAACCCTGTGTGACCGGGGGGGGGGAGGGGAGCCAGGGAAAAACCCCAAAATTGGGGGGTTCTGCCCCGTTTTGCGCCAGCGGGGGGAGGGGKGGGGGGGAATCCCCAAATCCAGGGGTTTTGCCCCATTTCGTGGCAGCTGGAGGGGGTGGGGGAGGGGTAAGGCATCGTGGGGGTGGGGGAGGGGCCGAGAGCATCCTGGGGTGGGGGTGGGGGGTGATAAAAATGGGGGAAAAAGGAATAAAAACCAAAGCGGGAAAAATCTCCCCTCCAAAACTGAAAAATTGAACAAAAAGCCCCAAAACCGCCGCGGTTTTCCCAAAAAAAAAAGGGGGAAAAGGGAGGGTTTGACATCTGTGGTGCCAGGGGGAGGAGGGGGTGAATTCTGGGGTGAAATCCTGGGAATTTGGGGGAAGAAGGGACAAAAGTCACCACAAAAATGTCACCCTGGGGGGGATGAGGGCGTCACCCCAAACGCCACCGGGGGTGGGGGGGTCACCCTGTTATGGGGGGAGGGGAAMAGTGGCCCCGGAGGGGCCCTCCCCCAGGGCTGAAATCCTGGAATCAACTGAATCCACCCAAAAATGGAGGGAGGGCAAAAAAAGGGAAAAAAAGGACCCAAAATAGGGAAAAGGGAAGGAAAAAAAATTGAAATGAATGGAATAGAAAGGGTTAGAAAAGAAAAAACCAGGATAAATAAAAGAGATTAAAAAATAAGGAAAGAAAGCAAAATAGAAGKGAAAAAAGGGAAATAAAAGAATAAAAATAGAAAATAAAAGGAAAAAAGAAAAAAAAAGAAAAAAGAGCTAAAATAAAAGAGACAAGAAATGAAAAAGACCCTAAAGAAAAGGAAAATAGAAGAAAAGAAAAAGAGCAGAAAAGGAAAATAAAACTGAACCAAGAGGAAAATCAAAGAAAAAAAAGGAAGAAAATACAATAAAAGGGAAAAAAGGAAAATAAAAGTAAAAAGAAAAAAATTAAAGAAAAAAGAACCATAAAAGGAAATAAAGAACGACAAAAAGGGAAATAAAGAAAAAGGACCTCCCAAAAAAAAAGGAAAATAAAGAAAATAAAAGAACAAAAAATGGGAAAACGACAGAAAAGGACCCAAAAAAAAGGGGGAAATAAAAGGCAAAGGCCCCAAAGCTGAGGGGGGTGAGGATGAGGAGGGGGATGGGGCTGAGGATCGGGATGAGGAGGAGGAGGAGGAGCAGGATCAGGAGCTGTTCTGGTTCTGGTAAATCGACGCCTTCTCCTTGAGCAGGTCCAGGCAGAGGTGGCAGCTCCAGCTCCCTGCGGAAAACCGGGATCAGCTTCGGCCTCAGCCCCCCTCCTCCTCCTCGGGGGCACAATTAACCCSGGGAGTTAACGAGGGGGAAGGGGAGGGAGAAGGGGAAAAGGAGGGAGAGGAGGAAAAATAAGGAGAGGAGGAAAAAGGAGGAGGAAGAGGAGGGAAGAAGAGAAAGGAAGAAGGAAGAAGAGGAAGGAGGGAGAGGAGAAAGGAAGAGGAGGAAAAGGAAGGAGAGGAGGGAAAAGATGGAGGAAGAGGCAGGAAGAAGAGGAAGTTGAAGAGGAAGGAAAAGAATAAAGAGGAAAAAGATAAAAAAGAGAAGAACAGGAAGAAGAGAAGGAAGAAGAGGATTGGGATGACAAAAATCTTCCCCACAGCCAAGAAGGAAAACTGGGGAAGAACCAGGACAAGGAACCCCAACATTTCCCATCCCGAATCCCAAACACCGGCAGAAGCGGCCYGGGGAGGTTTTGGGCGGAATTCCCYGGGATTYGGAATTCCAAAGGCCAGGACTCACCTTCGGGGGGCTCCGACATGGGGGGGGTCAGGCAGTACATGTGGTACCCACGGTCGCAGTCGTCACAGAACAGCAGCTGATCCTGGACCGGGGAAATTCCAATCATTCCGCTCCCCAATTCCCCCTTTTCCCCCCCAAAAAGCCTCTCCCGTGTCCCACAGGCCACTAAAGCAGGATTTTCCCCCAAAATTTTCCTCCCCTGGTGTCCAACAAGCTCTGGAAAGCCAAAGGTTTCCCACGGGAAGATTCTTGGGGACCAGGAAAAGCCAAAGATTTCTCCAGATTCTGTGGATTATCAAAATCCAAAGGTTTTTCCCAAAACCACCTTTCCAGGGTCTCATGGACTCTTAAATTCCAAAGATTTCTCCCACAGAAGACCCTCCAGTGTAAATTTGGGGCATTCCCAGGTAATTTGGGGCATTCCTGGGTGCTGGTGTGGGTTCCAGGTGGATTTGGGGCAGTCCCAGGTTGCAGGCAGGGGTTCCCAGTGGGTTTTGGGGCATTCCCAGGTAATTTGGGACACTCCCATGTTCCTGCCAAGGGTTCCCAGGGAATCTGGCACATTCCCAGGTAATTTTCAGGTATTCCCAGGTAATTTTTGGGCATTCCCAGGTATTTTTTTGGCATTCCCAAGTAATTTTCGGGCATTCCCATGTTCTGGGTGGGTGTTCCATGTTCCGGCTGGGGCATTCCCAGGTAACTCCGGGGGTTCTGGGTGGGTTTTGGGGCATTCCCAGGTGTGTTTTGGGCATTCTCAGGTCATTTGGGGCATTCCCGTGTTCCAGGCAGGGGTTCCCAGGTCATTTTTGGGCATTCCCAGGTAATTGTGGGGGTTCCCAGGTAACTACCAGAGTTCCCAGGGGGTTTTGGGGCGTTCCCAGGTTCCGGGCAGGGTTCCCAGGTAACTCTGGGGGGTTCTGGGGGGGTTTTGGGGCACTCCCAGGTATTTTTTGGGCTGTTCCGGGGAGCATTCCAGGTCTTCCCACACTCACATCGTTCTCGGAGGTGCCGCAGATGTTGCAGCACTTGCACTCGATGCACTGCCAGCGGTACGTCTTCACCGCCGCCATCATCACCGGCGTGAACTGCAGGCACGACGGGTGACCTGGGGACACGGGGACACCTCAGGGACGTGCAGGGACACCTCAGGGACATGGGGGGACACAGCAGGGATATGGGACACGGGGACAGCAGGGGACATCTTCACTGCTGCCATCATCACCGGCGTGAACTGCAGGCACAATGGGTGWCCTGGGGACACGGGGACACCTCAGGGACGTGCAGGGACACCTCAGGGACACCTCAGGGACATGGGGGGACACAGCAGGGATATGGGACATGGGGACAGCAGGGGACATCTTCACTGCTGCCATCATCACCGGCGTGAACTGCAGGCACAATGGGTGTCCTGGGGACACGGGGACACCTCAGGGACATGCAGGGACACCTCAGGGACACCTCAGGGACATGGGGGGACACAGCAGGGATATGGGACATGGGGACAGCAGGGTACATCTTCACTGCTGCCATCATCACCGGCGTGAACTGCAGGCACAATGGGTGTCCTGGGGACACTGGGGACACCTCAGGGACACGAGAGACATCCCAGGGACACCTCAGGGACATGGAGGGACATGGTGGGGATATGGGACAGCAGAGACAACAGGGACACAGGAGGAGATGGGGCGAAGGGGGACACAAGGGGAATGGGGGGACATGGGGACATGACAGGGACACATCAGGGACATGACGGGATGGGGGGACACAGGGACACAGCAGGGACATTCAGGGCAGGAGGCTGGGGTGAGGTGGGGATGAGATCCCTTCTCCCGACAGATAAAACCAGGAAACAGCCCCGAGTTGCAGCAGGGCAGGTTGAGGTTGGATATTCGGGATAATTCCCACATGGACAGGGTTGTCCTGTCCTGGCACGGGGTGGAATCACATCCCTGGAATTATCCCTGAAAAAACCACCTGGATCTGACACCTGGGGACATCCCAAATGGATTGTGGCGCCGCTGGATCAGCGCTTGGACTCCACGATCCCAAATGTCCTCCCCAACCCCAACCATTCCATGATTCCCACCGGCTCCACCCTGGATCTGGCTTCCCCGGGAGGTGGAAGGGCCGGGAAGGGCCCGGCGGCTCCCTCACCGGAGCGGCCGCAGTCGGAGCAGGACACGAGCTCCTCGGGCTGTCCCGTCTTCTTGTTGATCTTGGAGTCTCCCAGGCAGAAGTCGCAGTAATTGTTGGGAAGGGCCAATCCGTCCGGACCCTTCTTGGCTGGAAAAGCAGAGCGGGACACCCGGATCAGGCRGGACAAGGACAATCCCCACCCCTTGGAGCCGCTTCCGAGCCCCCTCCCGGCACTGGAACCCCTCAGGGTGGGATGTTGCTCCTTCCCAGGGGTTCCTCAGCTTTCCCGAGGGGGAATTCCGGAGGTTTCCTTACATTTCTGCTCCTCGGAGCGCTGGGAGACGGGAGTGGGGGGCTGGGAATCGTCCTTGTCGTCCCCCTCCTCCTCGGCCAGGTGGGAATGAGCGTAGTGGTAACTCAATCCCGGCCGGTTCTTGTAGCGCTTCCCGCAGACTGCGGAGAAAAACGGGAAAAATCCGAGTTTGGCCCCGGCAGGGGAGGGAAATCCCAAAACCCAAACGGCTCCGGAGCCGCCCCAATCCCAGCTCCGGGCTGGGAGCACAGGGAGTGCTCCCCGCYGACCCCAAATCACCTGGAATTGGTTAAACTGACCCGGAATTCCTGAGGAATTCCAGGTAATGTCCGGGTAACCACCTGGGGTCAATCCAATGGGAAAATCCCAGTGGGAAGGTATTGGGGGGAGGAAATTCCCACCCCAGAAAAACCATCCTGAGGTAAAAATCCAGGGCAGCGCACAAAGGGGAAACTTGGGATTGCTGGGGTTCCAAGGAGGGATTTGGCAGCTGCCATGGATCCATCCCGGCTCCTCTTCTCCAAAATCCATCGGTTTTCCCACTTCCCGCCTCAAATTTTGGGAGCTTTCTCCCTTAATCCGGCAGTGGCGCTTCCCAGGGAGACCTTGTGGATCAGGGAATCGGCTCCCAGCTCCCCCTCACCGCTTTTCCATGGGGTTTTTTGGGGATTTCCTTATCCAAGGACACCCCAAAATCCCTTTCCAGCCCCATTTTGGCATGGGCAGGATGAGCACGGATCCAGTTCCCTCCCAGCACAAGGAATTGGGATAAAATCCCAAAAAACAGAGCCAGAGGGGGAATTATAAGGCTTGGTGGAGAAATTTCCCAATGTCTTTTCCCTGTGTTTTTTCATAAATTGGGAAAAAGTCACTTTGGGATGAGATTTTCCATGTTTGGAGTTTTTCCTGGACAACACGGAAGTTTCTGGATCCACTTCCAGGCTCGCTGGAAGCCGGA
This sequence comes from Amblyornis subalaris, assembly GCA_018881555.1. Classification (NCBI taxonomy): domain Eukaryota; kingdom Metazoa; phylum Chordata; class Aves; order Passeriformes; family Ptilonorhynchidae; genus Amblyornis; species Amblyornis subalaris. The sequence goes on along the minus strand of JACAXG010000280.1, from coordinate 265,989 downwards.
GAACCCCCCCCCAGAACTGGGATCCCCCTCAGACCATCGATAAATCAGGGAAAAAGCAGCTGGATCAGGGAAAACGGGAACTGAACTTCCGAAGGRCGATCAATGCCAGCAGCCCACGTTGGGTTTTTGGGATAAAACCCATGGAAATTCCCCCGGAATAAAGGGATCTGTGGGATTCTTGCTGCCTTGGGGAAAACACTCGGGATCGGAGCAGCGTCGAGGAAAAACAGCCCAAAAAGCAGCAATGCCAACGTGATTTCCATGAAATTCCGACTTCCCGGATCGGCCCCGAGTCCCTTCCCCTCCACGGGGCTCCAAATTGACCTTTATCCCCCCAAAACCGAGGCAGGACAATCTCCAAACACAACTCCAGATTCCTCCTCCCGAGGTGAGGAAGAGGAGCACGGGGAATATCCCGCTTTATTCCCAATCCCACCTGTCGCCGATCCCTTTTTTGGGGCTTTTTGAGGCAAACCCGCGGATTTTTAGTGGGAGAACAACAGCGAGGAGCTTTGGCAGCTCTTAAAAGGCAGCGGCACATCCCGGGATTCGGGAGCCAGGGGCGGGTTTGGGTGGAAACTCCGTGTTTTTCCCATTGCTGGCTCCACAGGGGGGGTTAATCTTTGTTTTCCCGGCCGCATTCCCTGCTGGAAAAGGGTCAGGGGGCCGGAGCGGGGCTGGAGCCGGCGCTGACGTCGCTGCCGTGGCCTTTGGCTTCTCCCTCCCCTCCTCCCGCGGATCCATCCCTCGCCCCCGGGGCGCCGGGGAGGTATTTTGGTGGGAAAACCCCCCCGTGGAAAAAAGGCAGGATTGGAGGAGGAGGAAAAGCAGGAAAAGGAGGTAAAACGAGCAGAGAGAGAGCGGAACTACCTCGGTCGGGAGGTTTCAAGGAATGCTTTTGTTTGTAACTGTCTGAAACACAGAAAGAGAAGTCGTGAGAGAACACGGACACACGGAAAACCAGGAAAAAGGGCAGGAAAAACACAACCACCGGGAGCCGGGGGGAGAATTAGTGGCGGGAGTTGGCAGGACAGGAGGAAGAAGAGAGAAAAGGTCGTGGCAAAGCCTCGCTGCCCGCGCCCGTTATCCCGCTAAATCCAGGGACTGGGGGGGTTTTCCTCCCGTTCCCGCTTGGAGGAAGAGGAGGTGGAAGCGGCGGCAGCCCCCCGGGGCTCCCGGAGGGAGGTCTGGCCTTGGAATGAAATCCCCGCTCCGAGGATCTTGGCACAGTTGGTGTTGGATTCCAYGGCCACAAACTCCTTAAGTGGCTTTAAGGAGGGCCAGGAATGGGGGCTCCGGCTTGAGAATCGGTCCCACGGACACGGATCCCACCGGGAAACCACTGGGAAAAGGGGGAGGGGCCGTCCCGACCTTTTTGTGAGGTTTATCCTCGTTTTCATACTCGTTTTTATCCTCATTTTTACACCTCCAGTGGTCGGACAACCCTCGGCCCAGGGCGGTTTCCCAGCATTCCCGGTGGGAAAACTCCGGCCACCTCCAGGGCAGGAAGGTGAGAGCCCGAGGGGGTCCAGCCCCGCCCTCCCCTGGATGGGGGAATCTCCTTTTTGGGGCAGAATCCCCCAATCCCAGCGATCCCCGATCCCGGGGAGCAGAGCTTTCCCGGCACTCACTGTCGCAGGCGTAGGGTTTGTCCCGGTCCTCCAGGATCGCTGCATCCAGCTTCTTCCGAGCCCCTCCCACGCCTTTTCCCTGCGGAAAAGCCAGGGGTTAGGGAAAACTGGGAGCTAAAAGGGCTCCCGGGGTGGTGGTGGGGACAACACCGGGATCGGGCGCCGGGAAAGGAGCAATCCAACAGTGCCACGCGGTGGGAACAGCCCGGAACGGCCGAGGGACAACGGATCCCTCGGGAATTTGGGAAAGGGCAGATCCTTGGTGATGAACGCTCGAGCAATCCCAGTTTTCTCAATATGGGATCACGACAGCCACGGCAGAGCCCTGGGAGGTGTCCGTTTCCCAGGAATTCCCGGGAATTGCCTCACCTTGGCCTTGCCCTTCCCTCTCCGTTTCGGCGTGTCCTCCTCGTAGTCCTCGTCATCCAGATCATCCAGGAAATCATCCGGCTCCAGGATCCGCTGGGGAAGGGGACAGGGGTTACTGCAGGAAAATCCCTGTGGATCCAGGGGAAAATGGGGAAACTGGGAAGGGACACAGGTCAGGTTGCCCGAATCCGTTCCAAAGGAGACACAGAAACGATGGGAGAGAGCATCTAGGATGCTTTATCCTAAAGAAAGTCATGGAAGGGCTTGATATGGTGGGAAAACACCTGAAGGAGGAAGAATTAAGGAAAAAGCAAAAAGAAACCAGGCTGGGAAAAGATTTCCCTGCTAAAAAGCACCATGGAAAAGCCTTGGAAAGGGAAAAACATGTAATTCTGTGAAAATGGCACCAAAACTCTCCTTTCCCTAAATTTTGGGACCAGAACCTCCCCTTTCCCTGAATTTCTGGGCCAGAATTTCCCTCCCCCTGAATTTTACAGCCAGAATCCTGCTCTCACTGAATTTTAGGATCAGGATCTCCCTTTCCCTGAATTTTGGGACCAGGATCTCCCTCCCACTAAATTTGGGGACCAGAAACTCCTCTTTCCCTAAATTTTGGGACCAGACTCTCCCTTCTCCTGAATTTTGGGGCCAGAATCCCTCCCTTCACTGATTCTTTTTTAGCCTAAGAACTCCCTTCTCCTAAATTTCTCCTAGGGCCAAAAATTCCTGAATTTTGGCTCCGGAATCTCCCTCCCACGAACTCCAGGGCCAGAATCCCCCCATTCCTTCTCCCACCAAACCCACTCCAAACCCTAAAAGCCACGGCAGGAGCAGGAAAGCGGTGGGAAAGGGCTGGAATGTTGGGTTCCCGCTGCGGAATTCCCAGCTGGAATTCCCGGTTCCCTTCCGGCACCTTCCGCGCGCGGCTGTTGGTCACCGGGAACTCTCCCAGGCTGTCGTCGTCCATCCGGGGGTCTGGCAGGGAACGTTTTTCCAAGGGATCCGTCCTCAGCAGCGCCTCCAGGCTGCTGCCGTCCTGGGAGATCAGCCCCTCCTTCTTCAGCGTCTGATCYGTGTCTGGAGCAGCGAAAAACAGGGAAAAAACCAGGGTGGGTGTCGGATCCTGGTGGATTCGGGATGGAATTCCCAGGAATCCAGCGGGGGACGGGCGGATTTACCGGGTTTGATGGAAGGGAAGGAGAGCCGGGGGTCCTCCGGGGGGTGGGCGCGGCGTTTCTTGCGCCAGCGCCGCGCCGGGTACGAGTAGAGCTGCCCCGCGGCCAAACCTACGGAAAACACCCGGGATCGGCCCCAAAATCCCCCAAAATTGGTGCAGGAGGTGAAAAAAATGACCCAAAAATTGGCCAAGGAGGTGACAAACCCCCCCAAATGACCCCGGGGGTGACACCCCCTCACACGTCGCCCTCTTCCCATCCCGTCCCCATTGTTTTCCTGGTGTTTCCCTGTTTTCTTCCCTGTTGTTCTCCCACTGTTTCCCTGCTGTTTTCCCATTGCTTCCCCATCCTTTCCCATTGTTTCCCCATCACTCCCCTGTTCTTCCCCCATCATTTCCCCACTGTTCTCCCATCGTTTTCCCATTGTTTCCCACTGTTCTCCCATTGTTTCCCATTATTCTCCCAGTGTTTCCTTGCTGTTTCCCTATCATTTCCCTGTTGTTTCCCATCATTCTCCCAATGTTTTCTTGCTGTTTTCCTGTTGTTTCCCGCTGTTCTCCCACTGTTTCCCTGTTGTTTTCCCATTGTTTCCCCATCATTTCCCTGTTCTTCCCCCATCATTTCCCCACCGTTCTCCCATCGTTTTCCCATTGTTTCCCACTGTTCTCCCATTGTTTCCCATCATTCTCCCTGTGTTTCCTTGCTGTTTCCCTGTCATTTCCCCATTGTTTCCCGTTGTTCTCCCATTGTTTCCCATAATTCCCCTGCCATTCCCCCGCTGTTTCCCTGTTGTTTCCCCACTGTTTCCTGCCATCCTCCCGGTGTTCCCGCCGGCATTCCGGCCGTACCGGGCCCGCGGTGCCGCTTCTCCATCCAGATGTAGCAGTTGCTCTGGGCCACGCCGGTCTGGGAGTCCAGGAAGGGCAGGCGGACGCTGCGCTCGGCGCAGAGCCGGGCGTTGTAGCTGTGGCACTGCTCCATGGCATCCCGGTAGTACTGCTCCCCCAGCCTGGGAATGCCAGGGATCAGCACCGGGAATCCCAGCGGGGAGCTCAGCCCGGCACYGGGAATGGGGAGCCCGACAGGGATCACAGCCTGGAACACCAGGAATGGGGAGCCTGRCAGGGATCAGAGCTCGGCCTCGGGAATGGGAAGCCCAACAGGGAACATGGCCCCACACCGGGAATGGGGGAACAGGGAGCCCTGCAGGGATCACGGCTCAGAGGTGTCAGGGACACAGGGGGAGACCCTCAGGGATACAACGGGAAAATAGCAGGGATAAAACTGGAGACAGTCAGGGATACAACCAGAGATTCTCAGGGATACAAGCAGAGTGTCAGGGATACAACTGGAGGCTGTCAGGGATAAAACTGGAGATTCTCAGGGATAGAAGCAAGAATGTCAGGGATAAAATTGGAGAATATCAAGGATACAACTGGAGACTGTCAAGGATACAGCTGGAAAGTATCAGGGATAAAACTGGAGATACTCAGGTATACAACTAGAGACCCTCAAGGGTACAACCGGAGAACACCACAAATACAATCGGAGAATATCAGGGACAGAACCAAGATATGGTTCTGTCAGGGATAAAACTGGAGAACATCATGGGTGTAACCGGAAAACCTCAGGGATACAATCGGAGAATATCAGGGATAAAGCCAGAGAGTGTGAGGCCTACAATCGGAGACCTTCAGGGATACAACTGGAGAGAGCCAGGGAAGTGGTACAGGGATCTATAGGGATGTGCAGGGAAGTATGAGGAAAACTTCCCACTCCTTGGCTTCTCAAGGACACTCTCACAGGGATGTGTAGGGAAGGGCAGAGATGGACAGGGAAGGAAAGAGATGGAGTACAGGGATATATAGGGATGGACAAGGAAGTACAGGGATGCACAGGGAAGTACTGGGATGTACTGGGACAATTCCCCCGTCCTTGGCCTCTACAGGACCCTCTCACTGGGATGCACAGGGAAGTGCAGGGAAGAAGTACAGGAGTGTACAGGGGAGAAGAGCGGAGGTACAGGGATGTTCAGGGATGCACAGGGATGTACCGGGATGACTCCCCCGTCCTTGGCCTCTCCAGGGCCCCCTCACACGGAAGTTTAGGGATATAAATGGAGGTACAGAGGAATACAGGGATCCAATACAGGGAATTTTAAGGCTTTACAGGGATGACCCCCGCCCCCGCCCTTGCCCTCTCCAGGACCCCCTCACGGGCCAGACCTGGGGCACCTCCCGGACCCTCCGGGACCCCCCCCCCTCCAAATCCCTGAGCCGCTCCCAGCGCTGGGGGGGATTTGGGGGTGTCCTTAACCCGCCCCCCCCCCAGCAAAGTTCACCCCGAACAATGCGCGCGTGTCGCTCCCCCCCCCTCCCCGCCCACTTGGTCCCGCCCGGCACGAGGGGACGAAGGGGGGGCCCCGCTTCCCGCGCCCGGCGGGGCCGCACCATTCCCGCGCCGCGGGGGGAGGCCCGGGGGGGGACCCGTACTCACAGCTTGACCACATTCTGAACCACCGCCGCCATCTTGGCTCCGCCGCCGGGGCGCCGCGGGGCGCGTGCGCGGAGGGACGGGAGAGGGAGGGACGGGAAAAGAAGGCGAGGGAGGGAGAGAGGGAGGGTCGGGGGGAGAGGGAAGGGCGGGGAGAGAAGGAGGGGCGGGAAAAGAGGGGAGGCGGAGGGACAGGGAGCGGAGGGAGGGGTGAGGGGAGCGTTGCGGCCTCCCGGCCGCTGGGCGGCGCTGTGCGCTGCGCGCGTGCGCGGGGAAAAGGCGGGAAAAGGGGGAGTGGGGGGGGGCGAAGGCCTGAGGGAAAAAATGGAGGGAAAAGGATCTGAGGGGAAAAATGGAGGGAAAAGGGGGAAATCGGGAAGAAAAGGGGCGAAGGAGGGTGCGGGGAGAGAGGGAGGGGATGGGGATGAAGCGGGGAGGGGCGTGGGGGGATATGGGGGAGAATAGGGGGAGGTGGAGAGGGGAAAGTGAGGGGGAAGATGATGGGAGAATGAGTGACAAGATGGGGGGAGAACGAGGGACAAAATGTGGGGAGAACAAGGGGAGAGAATGAGGAGGAAATGGAGGGAAACTGAGGGAGAAAATTATGGAAGGGGATGAGGCGGTTTATCCTGGATAAAGGAGATTTGGGACACCCCATCACTCCCTCCAATTCCCTGGAACGAGGCTGGGGGTGAGATGCCTTCTCCCGATGGATGAAACAAGAGGAAACAGCCTCGAGTTGCACCAGGAGAGGTTTATTCAGGAAAATTCCTGCATGGAAAGGGTTGTCCCGCCCTGTCACAGGCTGCCCAGGGGTGTGGTGGAGTCACTGTCCTGGAATTATCCCAAAAATGGGGATGTGGTGTCTGGGGACGTGGTTCAGTGGTGACCTGGCGGCGCTGGTTGGATTCCATGATCCCAAAGGTCACTTCCAACCTCAACGATTCCATGATCCCATGGAAAGGGGTGAGACAGGCAGAGAGAGAATGGAAAGGGAGATGAGGAGAAGGGGGTGAGGGCAGTGGGAAGGGATGGAGGAGATTTGGGGGGATAAGGGAGGAGTAGGAGGGGAGGGGAAGAGGGATGAGGGTTGGAGGGGAAATGAGGGATAAATTGGGGGGTGAATGAAATGAGGGATAAATGAGGGTCAGGAGAGGATGAAATTGGGGATAAGTGAGGATGGATCCCCCAGACCCCAAATCTCCCCAGATTCCCTATGGCTGCTTATGATTTCACCCAAACCCACCCCTCCCCCCCAGTGTCTTCATCCCAAAATATTCCTGCCCAAAATCGACATTTTTGAGCTCTCTTCCCTTTTTATCAAACCTAAATTAACCAAATATCCCAAAATTCATCCCACAGGACAGAGGTTGCCCACAGATCCCACAGCAAGCGTGGTTTGACATCAGCTCCCAAGTGAATTCCTCGCTCCCAGGTGAATTCCTTGCTTCCAGGTGAACTCCTCTCCATTTTTCCTCCTTACTTCCACATTCCACCTGTTTTTTTTTTTTCCTGTTTGCCGGGAATTCGCCTTTTTCCCCCAAGGTCACCCCCTGGTCAAGCCTTCCTCCCGCCCTTCCTCCTCCTCCTCCTCGTAATCCTGCGCCGGCTGCTCCTGGCGCTCATCCCATGGCTCCGGTCCCGGCTCTGGGGGGGTCGAGCACTGACCGCTGGCGTGGGCGGCGTTAATCCACTGCCCGGAAATCCTGGGATAACGAGGAACTTGGGAGGGAGGTGCCAGCCCGGTCCCCTCTGCTGGGGTTAATTAATGAACCAATCTTTGATTAATTCTGGGATAAATGTTCCCAAAAAGGGGGGGGAAGGAGGGGGTGGGCGCTGAGTCACGGCTGCTCCGGATGACTCAGATTCTTGGAATTGCGAGTAAATGAACAGCGTTTGGCAACAGTCGTTTGCATAACTCATTAATTTGGGGAGTAATTAATCAGGGGAGAAGTGAAGGAGGCCCCAGTCCTGGGGAGACCCTGGGAAAGGAGGATCCCAAGTGATTTATTAACGGTTAAAAATTAATTAAAGGATTTTTTTTTTTTGCAGCTAAGGAGAGGAGATTGGGGAAACAATTGCAGGGATGATTTTGGGGATAATTCAGGGGTTTATAGCAAATGTGATCTGAGAGGTGGGTGAGGGAGGATGGGGGGGGGTGAGAAAAGGAAAATCACCTTTCCATTGTAAAAAAATGCCAAAATCTGGCAAGTTAAAGCAGCTTTTCCAGGACTGGAGCAGAGGGGGATGAGCAGGGGGAGAACACAGCCATCGGGAGCGAACGAGGTCCCAAATTAAAGCAGGAATGCCCCTAAACCCAGCCCTGGCTTGTGGAAGGGATAAAAATAGGGGAGAAAAGGGACAAAACTGGAGGAGAAAAGGGGATTTTGGCTGATTTTGGTTCTTTTGAAACGGCTCTGGCAGTGATGGTTTCGCAAGTCCTGGGCTGAGGTGGAGACCAAACAGCTCCATCTTCAAATCGCTAATTAAGGGGAAACCCAGAAAAGTTAGGGTGAAATCCAGGAAAAGACGTGTCTCCATGTTGTCACAACCCACCCCATGTTGGAAAACCCCCAAACCACTCTGAAACCCGCCCAGAATTATCCATTCTGGGTTTTTTTTCCTTCAAATTGTTTGTCCGAGCAGCAGCTGTGGCGCGTTCGTGGGACAGGACGGGACACAGAGCCACATTCCCATCAAAATCTCTCGTCCCCGGGGTTAATTAATCACAAACAAGGCTCTAAAGCGGCTCCATCCCGTTGCTGGAATGATTTGGGGGAGGAAAAATCCTAAAATAAATTAAAAATAAGTGGACGGAGCACAGGGAGAGAGGAGTTTAGAGCAGGGAGGAGTTGGACCAATCAGCACAAAATCAAATCGAAATTAAACCTGGGGCTGATGGAGCCTAATTAACCTCAGTTTCTTCATTATTTTACAGATTAAAACCTTGGAAAATTGGTTTACCCCCAAACCCTTGGTGTTCTCACCAAAAGTGGTTTGGTTTTACGGACGCAGAGGGGAAGGAAGAGGCGGGACAAGGGTGCGTTAACGAGCCACGAGCTCGAGAATCTAATGACTCATTAGTCAGGTAATCTAATGACTCGTTAGTCCAGGATCCCAGAACCAGAACCGACCGAGGAGGGATCAGGATCGGGATCGAGGAGGGAACAACGGAACGCGGGGTCGGGAGGGGCCGTGACTCCGCCCTGGGGGGGCTCCCGGCCTCGTTCTGGGCTCGAACTACCAGGAATGGGTAAAACGATGGAATTCATTAGCAAAGAGTCTGGAAAACGAGGCCCCGCGTGGTCCCACCCGTTCCTGGGTCCCGCAGGCTCCTGGGCTCGGAGCTTGGGACGAGCGGAGCCCACGCGCCCCRGCCTCGGTGGCAGCAGCGTTTCCAGTGGGGATTTTGTCCGTAAATTCTGAAATCCAGCTGGAATTCCCCTCGGCATTCCCTCCTTCCCCTGCCAGCCCCATCCAGCCAATCTGAGATCCACGGCGACAAACTTCCCCCCTCCCAGCTCCAGAATCCGCCCGGATCGCTCCCCCCTCGCCTCACGTTGTGGTTTTGGGTTGTTTTTGTATCTTATTGACGACTCAAAATCCCCCCCCCAAATTCTGTCACTCCAGTAGAGTCCCAAAGGGGTTTTTAATCTCCTCCGTGGATTGAGTTCCTGAAACAACAGCCCCATTGGGATATTTTAGCTCCTCCCCAGGGAGCTTTTGGGTTCTCCGTAGAGACGACGCAACGGCAAAGCCCCACGGAGCCTTTTCCCAATGGAGAGTTCCTGATTTGTGGGATTTTCCAAGGGTTCAATGAAGCAGAAGTCGAGGTGACATCGCTGTGATGATTTGGGTTGTTGAGAGCTGCTCCTTCCCCTCCACAGAGTGCAAACCCCAGCCCCAAAAATCCTCCCGACCGGAATATTTGGGAACTCAGCCGCCGTTGTTTCATCCYGTGGGGTCCAGCAAACATGGAAAAGGTGGCGGGGTCTCATTTCCTATGGTTGCATCCGGCGCTGGAGGAGGGCGGGGAGAGGCTGTGCCAGCTCGGGGCGGTCAGTGGGTTTTCTTCCGAGGATGAACCCTCACCTTGCGTTGGCACCATGGGCTGTGCCAGAGGAAACGGGGGAAGTGGAGCTGGGATTCACGAGCCGCGTCCAAAAACCACCCAAAATCCTCATCCTCATCCCCATCCATTTCCCAGCGTCTTTACCCGGAGTCCTCCTCACGTCAGGATCTCCCGCCGGCCCCCTCGCTCGGCCTGGTGCTTCTCCATGACCTGGAGCACGTCCTCCAGGATGGACGGCCCCAAATCCACGTGCAGGGACAGCAGGGAGCCRGCGTGGGACAGGAAGGGCTCGTCCTGGGCCTCGTCCTCGGCGAAGCCGTTGGCGGGCGCGGYGAGCCGGGGGCCGCGGGGCCGCGGCGGGGACCCCGCGGGCTCGTCCAGGTGCAGCCGCGGCGGCTTCGGGGGGGCCTGGGCCGGGGGCAGGGGCAGCGGCGGGGGCGGGGGCAGGGTCAGCGCCTGGGGGCCGCCGATGGCCGGCAGGGAGATGGCGTTTTTGAGCAGCGGCGACGGCGCCGCGGGCGCCTCCTGCTCGCCGCCCGACACCGTGGCCGCGCGCGAGAACTCGAAYGGCGCCGCCGCCTCGGGGCCCTCGCGGTCGCCGTCGAGGCCGCTGTCGGCGCGGGGCAGGAGGTGGAACTTGCCCTGCAGGAAGGAGATGTCCCCGAACGTGTCGCTCTCGCCGCCGCTGCCGATGTGGATCGTGTGGCGGAAGTCGCCCAGGGGAGGGCTGATCATGTCCGAGGAGAGGATGTCCCGCAGCTTCTCCTTCTTGCCCTTCCGGCTGCCCCTCTTCAGGTAGATCGGCACCTTGGTGGACATCGYGGCCGGCCCGGCCCGGCTTCAGGACGACCTGTGGAGAGAACAGAAAACAGGGAAAAACGCTCGGACCCGAGTTCTGACACGTCGACGGGGGATCCTCGGCGTCGACACGTCCCGAGAAATGAATTCCAGAYGTTCCCCCCCGTTCCCCGCTGGCCGCGTTATCGATACCAAAACAAGCAGGTAATGAAATCCAGGCGCTCGGGGCCTCGGGAGCGGCGTCAGGAGGGAGGAAAAGCGGGGAGATCCGAGCGGATTTGCGTTTTTAGGGAGGAACCGGGGTGTGGAGCAAAAGGTCGAGAGAGCAAAGTGTTGGGAAGAGGCTTTTTTAGCCCCAGAGGGATTTTTTTGTTCCGATGCCGTCTCCCCTCGGCCCCGCGTTGTCCAGCCCCACCCAGCAGCAGCTGAAATAAAAACTGACAGAGATTTGGGCTGGAGGGGGAAGGAAGTTGGGTTTTCCCCTGTTTTAGTCGAGTGTGTTCAACTCCGAGTTCAGACCTCGGATCTCGGACGGATTTTCCAGCTGTGGGGAGAAATGACACAAAAATGGGCATTTTTGGTGCCATTAACGTGTCCAACCTCGGGAGATGCCTGAGTGGGATGGAAAAAGGGATGGAACAGGTTTGGGTTCACCTGAACATTCCCTGTTAAATCAGCAAGTGGGAAGTTCTGGAGGTTTGAACCCTTATCATGAATTTTCTGGGCAAAAATTCCATCAATTCTTGTTTTTTTAAAACTGGATCCAATCTGCCGCCAGCAAGAACGGAACAGTTCATAGGGGATTTGGAGATGGGTTTGTCCCGGGCTGGGACACCCTGAGGGGCCTTTCCCAGCTGGAATTCACCCTCTCCGGTGCCAAAGACCCGGACGAATCCCGGGGGAGCGGGGAGGACTTATCCTTAAAAACACAACAACAACAACACCCCGAGGGATGGAAAATCCCATTTCCCCTTCAACCCCCCATCGTCACCTCTGTGGTCTGATCCCGCCTGCCACCCGCTTATTCCTTATGTTTAGGGAATATTCCCTAAAACCAGGGAATATTAAGGGAATATTCCCCTATTATTCCCTGTTTTCCCGCAGTTCCCCCACAAGCCCCGTTACAGACCCGCGCTGGCGCCGCTACAGCCGGAGCCGCTCCCGAGGCCGTGCCCGGCCGGCGGCACCGAGGGGAGAGGAGCCTGGGGAGATCCCGGGAATCCGCATCGGGAACGCGGCCCGGGCAGGGCCCGGCCGATGCTGGCGGTTCCGGGCAGGAAAAATCCTGACGGTGCAGAATCCAGCGCCGCTAATCCCGGGATTAGAGCGCGGGGACGGTCGGGGGGGCGGCGGCCGAKGGGTGACGGCGCAGAGAGGAGCCCAGGGAAGGATCTTGCCGGGGATCGGGATCTGGATGGGACCCACAGCCCTGGGGCCGATGTGGAAAACCACTGGGATCGTTAAAAAAGTGGAATTGTGGGCGGAAAAAAGTGGGTTTATAGGGAAAAATGTGAATTTGTAAGTGGAAAAAAGTGCGTTTTTAGTGGGAAAAATGGGTCTGCAGGAAAAAAAGGTGGATTTTTTAGGGAACAAGGATGGGTATGCATGGAAAAAGATGGATTTGTAGGAAAAAAAGCCTCCTGTCCCTCCGAAATACAAATTCCCAGGTGAAGCTGTGGGAAGAGGATGATGGGGACGAGCATCCMGGAGCCATTGGTGCCGTGGGAAGGAGTCGGTGCCATCGGAGGCATCGTGGTCCCTCCTGGACATCCCTTTCCCACCCTAAGCCACCCTCCCTGACCCCAATTCTTCCCCCTGCTCCCGCTCGGCTGGGCCGGGACAAAGGCACCAGGAAAGGGCTGGGAATGTTCAGGGAGCTCCGTTCCCTTTGTGCTCGGGGAGAATGAAAACCTCGGGAAAAGGGGATTTGCTGCCAGCGCAGCCTCGGCCACCGAAACTCCGGGAATGGGGGTGATTTCATCCCTAAAATCCCTTTTCCTGGTATTTTCCAGCATGGATGGCAACATAAACCCACTCCAGACACTGGCACTCCCCATTCCCTGCAGGAGAGATGCAGAACAGGTGGAAAACAAGCTGGAAAAGCAGGAAAACCACAATGAACCCTCAATAATTCATTTCCAGAAGTTTCCAGCGTCGGCAGCTCCGAGCATCCCTAAAACCCCAGGAGAATCCAGGTGTCCCCGAAAGGGAAGAGTCAGGAATGAGGAAAACGGGGAAAAGGGGATGTTTTCCCTCAGGATACAACTGGGAGGAGCTTCAGGAGACGCTCCAAGGACTCCAACCCCACCTGCGCCCGCCCGAGGCCTCGTGAGGAAATTGGCTGAATCAGCACATTCGATTCCCACGGAGAAAAATTTGAGGATTTTTTCCCTGTTGTCATCAATTCTGGCTTTGCAAGAGGAAATTTAGTTCTTTTCCCACCTGTTTTTGCTGATTTAGGGTGTGGATTGGAAGAAATTTTGGCTCTTTTTGCCCGTTCTCAGCAAATTCCATCTCATTATGTGAAAATTTTGTTTATTTTTCAGCAATTTGGGCTTCAATGCATCCAATTTTTTAATTTTCCGCCTGGTTTTGGAAATTCAGGCTTCGGCTCATGGAAATTTTGGATTCCTTTTGCCTCTGGATCCTGGGATGATGGAAACGTGCCCTGTTTTCCTGTGGTCTCGGAGCTGGAGGAGTGGGAAGGAGGAAGAACAACCTCTCGGGATGAGGGTTGTGGGGTTTTTTAGGGAATGGGGATGTTGGGAGCGATGCCAGGACCCTTCCACGGGATCTGGCATTGTTCTGGGCATCGAAAAGCCGGAATTGGTTAAAACAGGGAATGAATTCCCCTCGGTCCTGTCCCACCTCGAGCATCCAGTGGAGAATCCGGACCAGGGGCACTGGATCGGTGACATCTCCGTGCTGGGGGACACCGGGATCGGCCCCTCCAAACGCCGCCGGGGACTTTCCCCTTTTCCGGGAAACCCCCGAGATCAGGGAAAGGCGTTCAGCGATCCGGAGAATCCAAGAGGGAAGTTTGAGGACGAGGAAGCGCCGGCGCAGGGCAGGAAAAGCTCGGCCTCAGCCACACCCCGACCCCTCCCGGTGTCCCCGGGACAAACCCGGGCTGAGGGGCGGCCAAAAAATCCACGGAAAAGCCAAAACCCCGGGAAAAACAACAACTCGGGGCGGCTCCTCCCGGCCGGGCCCCACCCGGGGAGCGCCGGGAATTCCCGGGATCGTGGCGCAGGCGTTGCGTGGGATCGGGGCACAGGTCGGGGATGGGGTCGGAGTCCGCTCCGGCTCTCCCGGGACACTCCTTAAAACGGGGATTTAAAAATCCAGGGATTCTCCAGTTTGCACCGCCAAACGCGCCCGGCAAACGCCGGGCTGGGATCCGGCCCTGTCCCCGCGGCTATTCCGGGGCTCCGCGGCTATTCCGGGGATCCAGCGCTAATTTAAGCCGCGAGCGGTCGGAAACCTCCCAGCTGGGGGCTAAAATTAAGCGGAGGCTTAATTAAGCAGGGAACCGGAGAGGGGGCGGGAAAGAGGGGGGTGGGGGAGGGATCCGGTCTTTTTCCATGGATAAAAGGAAGGAACCATCCCCCTTCCCTTGAAACGAGGGATCAGGGATGTGACAGGGACGCAAACCCACCCGGAATAGCACGAAAAAGATTTTCCCTCCCCTCCCCGCGCTCCCCACCCCATGCGCAGCATCCCGGGATTCTGAGCCGGAGCCGCCGGGAAGAGGCCGAGCCCCCCCCGCTCCCCCCGCCGCTTCCCAGCTCCCGAATTCCTGGCGCCGTCACCTGCGGCTGCTGCCGGGCCCGGCTCCGGGGGGATCCCGCCGGGAGCGCGGCCGGGGCTCTCCGCGTCCGCCGCCGCCGTTCCCGTCCTCCCGAGCGGAGCCAGCGCCAGGCCCCACCCCGGGGCCTCGCTTCCCCTTTCCCGGGGAAATCCGGGATCTTCCTCAGCCTTTTCCCGGCGCGCGGCGTCTCCCCAGGATGGGCATTGCCACGGGGGCTGCGGGAAAAGACCCCCGGGGGGGGGGGATAAAGCGGCAAAAATCCCAGCGGGAAGCAGGGGGGGTTCCCTGGGGAGAAGCGGAGCTGCCCCCGCCCCAAAATCCTCGGGAACTCCCGAACTAAATCCCAAATTATATGTGCGAGGATGGAATTAAGTGGCGGCTGCAGCGGCCTGGGGGGGAAAGTTGAGCTGGAACTCCCAAAATCTCCCCAGGACGCGGCCCCGGCTCATCCTGCTGCTGTTTTAACCAAAATCGGTGTTTTTCCGAGGGAAACTGAGGCTGGCGAAAGAGAATCCAAGGGGAAAACGGGGGGAAAGTGGGGGGTTGCTCCCCACCCCCTGCAGGTGTAAAAGAATTAAAGCTGGAAATAGCAGGAAAAAAAAACAGAACAAAAAGATTTTATGGATGTTGCAAAAAACCAACGTTTTATTTGGGGTGGCAAGAGCTGAAATTGGGCAAAGACCAGAGGAGGAACTGAGATGTGACAACCCTGGCACTTTCCAGCTGCTTTGTGTGGATATTTGGGGCAGAAGGCAGAGATTTTTGGGAAAACCCCAGCCACACACCTGAGTTGCGAGGGGAATGTCCCTCCCCAGCCCCAATTTCCCTGGGTTTTACCCCAAAATCCAACTCCTCAGATCTACCCTTTTTCCAGCAAAAACCCCTTTTTTTCCTTAGGAAACAACACGGGGAGGGCCGGAAACTTTAATTAATTTTCAGCTTCATCATCATAAATTTGAGGCAAAAAGGGAGGGGAAAGGTGTCAAACCCAGACCCAGCGCTGGTTTTTCCCGGGAAGCAGCGGCACAGCCCTGCTGGGAATCCATAATTAATTGGCTTTGCACTAATTAAACCCTGAGGCCCTCAATGAGGGCACTCAATGTGAGGGGTGACGCCAGGACGAGGAGGATCCCACGCTCAGATTCCCCTTCCCGTTCCCAAATTCCCGTTTTCCATGGCTAAATCCAGCTGGAGAAACTCCTTCGTTTGCCAGACGAGTGGGGGGGGGGGGTCACACACGATTTTGCGTGGTTTTAACCAGAATTCCAGGTGTTTTAACCAGAATTCCAGTGTTCCGACCCCGATCCCCGTCCTGCAGCCATGGTGGGGGCACAGTCGGGGCCATGGGTTCAGATCCTCACGACCTGGGCGGCCACGCAGGGGCTGCTCCGCGTGTCCGAGGGCTTTTCCCTGCGGATGCACAGGCGGCCGAAGGTGCCCCCGACCTGGCCCTTGGTCAGGCGCCCGGGGTTGATGCAGACACAGCCCAGGACGTCCTGTGGGGGGGACAGGGGACACGGGACAGGGGTCACAGGGACGGAGGGGACCCGATGGATCCAGCGGTGTGGGTGTCAGAAAACTATGGATACAGCCGGCCTGRGTCCCTCCAGCCCATCCAGACCCCAACAGCCACAGGTTCCAGATTTGGGTCCCTCCAGCCCATCCAGACCCCAAAAGCCATCSGATCCAGGTGATCCAGACCCCAACAGCCACTGGCTCTGGGTGATCTGGGACCCTCCAGGCCATCCAGACCCCAGGAGCCGCCCCCCCAGCTCCAGTCCCAGCCATTCCCGGGATTTATTCCTGCTGGGATCCGGGCTGTCCCCGCCCAGGGGGTTTGGGGTCCCGCCTGACCTTGATGAAGAAGCGGAGCTCGGAGGGGGTGACGAGGACGTCGGGGGTCACCGGAAGTGCCGCGAAGGCTGAGAAATGCTCGTAGTCCACGTTGAGCTCCTCTGAGGGCGGGTACAGGGGGTAGTAACTGCAGGGAGAGCATTTTGGGGAGGAAAGAGCCGTTTTGGGGGTTGTGGCTGTGCCAGATATACGGGGAATGCAACACAGATCCACCCTGGGATGGACAGCGCGGAAACGCTCCAGGGTTAGAGGGTTCCCGACCCCAAAACGGGCGTTTTTAAGGTTAAAAAATGACTTTAAAGGGGTAGATGGTGAGGAGGGAACAGGAATTCCTCGTTCAGCCCCAAACAGCCCCATTTGGGCCCTGCTCTCACCTCCGCTGGGTCAGGATGTGCCGCAGGATCCGCGTGAAGCGGTCGGAGATTCCAGAGGAGCTGTGGGAGAAAGGGGAGGAAAATGGGTAAGGAAAGGGGAAAAAAGAAATGGGAAAAAAGGGGAAAACAGGAGGGGGAAGGGGGTAAAGAAGAGAGAAAGGGGGGAGGAAAGAGAGAAAAGGGGGAGGAGAAAGAGGGGAAAAGGATAAAAAAAGGGGGGGAGAAGATCAAAGAAAAGGGAGGAAAAAGGTTAAAAAAACAGGGAAATTGTTAAAAAAGGGAGAAAAAGGTGAATAAAAAGGGAAGAAGGTTAAAAAGAGCCACCTGCTGATCTCCTCAGCGCCCATGTGGAAGAGGAGGTCAGTGGAGGTGAGGCCGAAGATGACGCCGTCGATGTCCAGAGTGCAGGGCTCGGGCACCAGGAGCACGCGCTGGACACACGGACACCGGGCTGGACATCCAGGACACCCCTGGAGTGCCCCAAACCCACCCCAAATTCACCCCGGAGTGCCCCAAACCCACCCTGAAATGTCCCAAATTTGCCCTAAATCACCCCTAAACCACCCCAATCCCACCAAGTTTTCCTTAAACCCCAAAATGTTCCCCAAAATCCCCAGGGCTGAGCTGGATTTTCTGCAGGAGCATCTGATCCCAAGGGGAAAAGAATCATTAAATGAGTGGATTTGAACCCAAAATAGGCTGGGAGGGGCATTGGGAGCTCTGGAATTTCACTCCCAAATCCCTTCTCCCCTGGGAACCTGCAGCAAGGAGTTGCTGCTGGGTGGGGAAAAAGGATTTCACCCCAAATCTCAGCGGGGTTTTTCCAGGAGGGGTGGGGATTTCCTGGGAATTCAGGTTTTTGGGAGAAAAAGTGGAATTCCAGGGTTGGGTACCGCTCTGTCCTCCTTGGGCAGGTCTGGGAACGGGAACGGTGGCTGCGGATACACAAAATCGTGGGAGACGTCCCGGAGCGACGGGACCAGCACGAGCTGGGAGCCAGCACTGGGGAAAGGGGGGAAAAAATGGGATTAAGGGGAAAACATGAGCTGAGAGATGGCACAATTGGAGCCCGTTTGGGGTAAAAAGTGGTGGTTTTGGGCAAAAACTCCCCATGGGAATGAGGAATTTGAGGCCCTTTCCATCCCCACCTCCGCGTGCCCTCGATGATCGTCCTCAGGCAGAGCTTGAACACATCAGCGAAGGAGCCCAGGAGCTGGCAGCTCTGGGATTGAGGGAAAACAGCGGGATTTGCACAATTGCCCCTTTTTTTTGTTTTTTGTGGGAATCTGGTACTGTCCCAAATCCGCAGAGATTGAGGAGTTTTGGGGTGGATCCKGGGGGGTCCCTCCTCACCTCCACCTGCTCGTGTTTGGCATCCAGGAATGGCCCAAACTGCAAAGAAATGGGAAAAACATGGAAAAACAGCAACTGGAGATGGCTCCAGCCCCAGAACCATCTTAAAAAGACCCCCCAAAAAAGCTCATTTTTAATTATGCTCATTAATTGAGCTCCAATTTTATCACATCCCCCCAGAATTTCAGGGCAAAATGAGCCCCAAAAGAGGAAACTGCTGAAATTGATGCGTCGTGTCCAGGCAGTGAATCAGGATTTGACTCCAAGGGCATCATTTGCTCTTAAAACAGAGCTTTTCTGATCATTTGGGGTGAAAAATGGGTATTTTGGGCACTTTTGGGGTAGAAAATGGGCGTTTTGGTGTTACTTTGAACCACCCCCTCCTCAGAAATGGGATTTTAACATTAATTTTGAAGGGTTTGGAGCCTCTCAAGTGTTTCAAGGCTGCAGGGTCAGGGTGAGGGGTGGAGAATTTGCTTAGTTATTATTAAAGTAATTAAATAATCATTGTTAATGATGAAATAATTGGGGTCCCCCCTCACCAGGACACAAACGTCGGGGCGGTCGCGGGCCACGATGTCCAGGAGGTCACTCAGGGGCTCGAAGGCGACGCCGTCTGAGGGCGTGAAGGGGCCACAGGCCACCAGCACCATCCGCTGCTCTACAGGGAAAAGGGAGTTTGGGGAAATAAAGGGAGGTTTGGGGACAATAAAAGGGGGGTTCGGGGACAAAAATGGGGATCTGGGGACGGAAAGGACACAGTGGAGGCACCAAGGCTCACCTGACATCGGCTCTGTGGGGGTATGGAAGGGCAGCGGCACCCCCTGTGGAAAAGCCAGGAATGTCTCCAAATCCCCCTATTCCACCCCAAAACCCCCCGGGAGCATTATCACCTCGTAGAGCTTGGACACCACCATCCTCCTGCCCGTGCTGTTGGTGCCTTCCAGAGCCACGACCTGCAGGAAATCAGGATCAGGCCGGGAATGGGGGGGGGGAAGGGGCGAGAAGGGAGGGGGGGGCCCCCCAAAGCCGCACCTGGCCCGGGAACAGGGAATATTCCGGCAGCTCCGAGAGGTCCAGCGGGACCTGGGCCCCTGCTGAGTGCTCGCGGTCCCCCACCAGCACCACGGACTTGGCGTTGAGCTTCCCGTTCCCGTCACAGCTGATCTGGCCCAGCACCGTCACCGGCTCCTGCCAGAGCCCCACGATGGGGGTTTTACCCCAGAACTGGGGGGGTTTCACCCCAGAATGGTGGGGTTTGACCCCAAAACGGGGGCCGGGATCTCACCTGTGCCGGGAGCGCGGCCGAGGCGAAGCCGTCCAGGCCATGGTGCCTCCGCAGGGCCTCCCCGAGCTCCTCCACCCGCCCGGCCAGCGCTGTGGGGGGACCCCGGTGTCACCAAACACCCCCTGACCCTGACCTGACCCCTCCACCCGCCCGGCCAGCGTGGCAGAGGGACGCCGGTGTCACCAAACACCCCCTGACCCTCCAAACCCGGGGTGTCCCCAACCTCCCCCCCTCCAGGGGCACCTTCCCGGATGTCCAGCGCTTTCTGGAACATGAACTTGTAGGGTTTGGTGAGGTTTTCCTCGGGGCAGCCGAAGAGTTTGACGGCGCAGCCGCCACAGCCGCTCCAGGTCAGTCCCTGGATGGCACCGAACGAGGCCACCACCTCGCCCCGGCCCCCACGGGAGGAGTATTTCTGGGAGGGAGTGACACTGTGGGGACGAGAAAATGGGGTGTGAATTAGGCCAGGAATTGTCCCACCCGAAAAACTGCAGATTCTGGATTCTCCTTCTTCCTGTTATCCCCACTCAGAGCATAAAGAGCTCAGTGGAGCTTAAAAGGGTGAATTCTCTGATCTGAAACTCTCCATGAATGCAACATTTTAACAAAGTTTAATGGTTTATACTAATTAGTTAGTCCTAAAAAATGATGTGTCTGTAGATTTAAAAGCTTTTATAATTTCAATAAGTTTCAGTGAGGTTTTAACTATTTCCCCCAAATTTACAGAGCTTCCGAAATGCTCCATCTCAGCTTCAGTAATTTGTAATTTTAAGGGAGAGGAATGAGGAAAAGAAGGGAAAAAATGGTGGGGAGAAATAGAAGCCAATTTATTGAGCTGTGATTTAAGGGAAACCCCCCAAGACGCTTCACCCACCCGGGGGAGAAGCTGCCAGGGGAGAAAAGCCCATAGGGGCTGCGGGATGATGGCGTCCGCTTGGGCCGGGGAGTCTCCGGGGTGGAATTGCAGCGTTTTTGGGAGCCCTGCGAGGGGAAATTAAAAAAAAAGGATGTTTCCAGGGTGGTTTTAAGGCAAACCCCGTGGATTTGGGGAGGTGCACACCTTGGATGGGGTGGTGTAGGCATCCAGCAGCTCATCCTCTTCTTCCTCGTCAAGGCTGACGCTCGTTAAGGGGCATCAACACTCCTGTTTTGGGGTGAAGCCACCCCAGCACCCCCAAAACCAATAATTCCTCCCATTCCCATCCCTCCATTAGGAACACGTGACACCCCCTGCTCCCTGCTTTCTGCCAGAACCCCCYCAAACCCGCTGGAATATCGGGATACAGCTCCTGGAGGGAGTGGATGTCGTGGAGGATCCCCCGGCGCTTGTCCCGCCCGCGCTGGCTCCGGCTGCTCTGCTTGGCCAGGACCTGAGGGAGTAGGATGGGGGAGGATGAGTGTTTCTCCCTTTTCCTGGGGTTTTTGGGGTGCAGCGGGGGAATCGGGGACCCCTCACCTCATGTTCGAAGGCATCGAGGCCGTCGGGAGTGAGCTGGAGGTCGAGGTCTTTGCTGGTGACGAAGGCCAGGAGCTCGTTGGCCAAGGCCACCGGGCCCAGCCCGTGGCTCAGGCACAGCTCCACCACTGCGGGGAAACGGGGGGTCAGGAGGGGCCCAAAATCCCACCGAGACCCCCCCCCCACCTTTGGGTACCCCCAACAGCCCCCCCATTCCTTCCTGCCTCCCAAAACCCGGCAGTTGCAAAGTCCTGACTCGCATAACAAGTCCCCTCTGACACCCAAACCACCGGAGACCCCCCCCCATATCCCAAATAACCCCCTCACACCTCCTCTGACACCCACAGGCCCCTCAAACGCCTCTGAGAATGCCCCCAATACATCCGACACCCCTCAAACCTTCGCTGACACCCCCAGACCCCAAAACTCCCTGACATCTCCCCTGACACCCCCAGCCCCCCCATAACCCCCTTCCTTCTCCTCCAGCCCTCCCATCTCCGCCCCCAGGCCGCGCCCCCCGGAGCCCTCACGTCTGTCGGGCACTTCCTCGCCCTGGCAGCGCAGCTCGAAGAGCCGCAGCTCCCTCAGCACCGCCTCGGCCGTCACYGGCTCCCTCCCCCGCTCCGGGTCGGGCTCCATCCCCAGCTCCGCCATGGCCGCGCTCAAACCGCGCGGGCGCGACTCCGCGAGGGGAGAGGGYGTGGCCGAGCCGTATGAGGACAAGAGGCGCCTTGGGGGCGGGGAAACGGGCGTGGTTATTTAGATTTGGACCCAAAGGGCCAATGGGAGCGCGATAGGMGGAGAAAGGGGCGTGGCCGATGAGCCCCGGACCCCTCCCGCCGAGGTGGGAGGGAAAAAGGGCGGGAGGAAAAAAGGGCGGGAAATTTCGCGCCCTCAGAGCGCTGAGGGAGGGGAGGAACTGAGGGGTGTCCGAGGAGGCTCCGGCGGGACGGACCCCGGCCCCGGATCTGAGGGGTCCAGCCCGGGTCTGGGGGGTCGTACCGGGGAAACCGACCCCGGTCCTGGATCTGGAAAGACCGGCCCCGGGGGCACCGACCTGAATCTGGGGGCTTGCACTAGGTCTGGGGGGTCAAACCGAGCCGGGGGGCTCCTGCCCGGGTCCGGGGTCCCCTCCCTGCCCGGTCCCCTCACCCACTCTGGGCCATGGCAGCCTCGTCCTGCACCCCCCCACCCAGGAGACACCTCCTGGTTTTAAGTCACAACCACMAAAAAAAMCCCCAAAAATGTGTAAATGTAACCCCGAATCTRTGATCTATAACCCCAAAATAAGTTCTAAACCCACTACTTTGCAGCACATCGAGCCCCCCTCATCCCCAGGGGGCCCTTAGCGGGAAAAAGAACTGCCAGAAAAAGGAGTTTTGACTTAAATAGTATTATTTTTCTTTGGGTTTTATGTMATTTTTAATTTATACAATTAAAAAAACACCTTTTGGCACCCGGGGGCAGCAGATCCCTGAAGCGAAAGGCGACGGCCGGGGCTCCGTCAGCATGAGAGGCACCAAAATCGAGAGGATTTGCCCCAAATGGGCCAAGCGTGAGGCGGGGGAGGGGCGGGGGGGCTTTGGCAAAGCTCGGGGGGGTCCCGTGTGACTCCCCCACACCCCCCCATCCAGCCTTTTCTGCCGAAAAAAGCCAAAGAAAGGGAAAAACCGGCGCGGGGTCGTGGAAGGCACTTGGAGGGTCTGGTCAGGCRAACATGGTGAGCTGGAGCCACTGCGGACGAGGAGGAGGAGGAAGGTGAGGAGAGGAAGGGAAGGAGGAGAGTGTGAGGAAGGTGTGGGTGGGTGTGGGAGGAGGAGGAAGAGGAGGAGGAAGAAAAGTGTGAGGAAGGTGTGGGAAGAAGAAGATGGTGAAGATGTGGGGTGGGTGTGGGAGTAGGAAAAGGAGGAGCAGGAGGTGAGGAAGATGTGGGAAGAGGAAGAGGAGAGTGTGAGGAAGATGTGGGAGGAAGAGAAGGAAGAAGAGGAGGAGAAAGAAGAGGAAGGCCTGGACTTCCCCCTGCCGGTACCTGCAGCAAGTCAAAGGTGACGACGCCATCCTGGTCCACATCCATCGCTTGGAAAAACCCTGCAGGGAGGGAAACGCGTTGGGATTTTGGGGGGAAAGTTCTATGTTTGGGGAAAAGCGTTGTCAGGATGGGTGGGAAGGCTGGGATTTGGGACTGGGGTGGGCAGGATCATCTGGGATCATTCAGGATCGGATGTGCTCACGGAACATGGTCTCGAGGCGCACGAGGCAGCAGACAAAGTTGTCAAAGTCCAGGGCCAGGTCGGGCTCAGCGTAGCGGATGATGAGCAGCTCATGCAGCCTCTTGTTGAGCCGGTACCCTGGGGGGGACACCCCGGGGGTCACCTGGGGGGTCACCCCAGCAGGGGAGGGTCTGAGCCCCAAGAGAGGGTCCCCAGGGGTGTCCCCGGGGGTCACCTGCATCCTCCAGCGCCAGGCGCAGCTCGTAGCCACTCATAGAGCCRGACTTGTCCAGGTCGAACTTGCGGAAGATGCTCTGGCAGAAAAAGCCCCCCCCCAAAAAAACGGGTTACTCATGAGGAGAGACCCCAAACTGCCCCACTGCACCCCAAAACTCCCCCCAAAAAAACAGGGGTCACTCATGAGGAGAGAYGCCCAAAACACCCCCAGTGTATCCCCAAAACCCCCTCAAAAAGGGAGGTCACCCATGARGAACAACCCCAGAATCTTCACCCTACACCCCAAACTCCCCCACTGCACCCCAACATCCCCTAAGAAGGGGGGTAAAACGGGGCATCACCCATGAGAGAGACCCCAAAATCCCTCCCCCAGAAAAAAGCTGGGAGAGACCCCAATTCCCCCAAGCCCCCCAGACCCACCAGGTAGTTGCGGATCCGGTTCCAGAGAATGTTGAATTCCACCAGCCCCAGTTTCCCGTTCCCGTCTTTCTGCAGGGGGGGTTAAGGAAAGGGGGGCTCCTGGGGGTCTCCCCAAATCCCCCCCCCACCCCATGGCCAGAGGATACRTCCATGAGGTTGACCATGCTCTGGCAGCACTCGATGCTGAAGCCCTTGGTCCGGAGATCTTTGTCTGTGTGGAATTGGGACATTTTGGGCATTAACAATGGAAAGGGGCATTAATGAGGGTGGTGGGGTTTGATCATTGGTGTTAGTTGGGGTGGAACCCCCCAAAATCCCACCCCAGGCTCACGTTTGCTGACGATCCGATTGAGGATGGTCTGGAGCTCGGTGACGCCGATSTCCAGGTCCTGGGCAGGGAGAGACAGGGTGACCTCGGTGTCACCGCCGAGCAGTGATGTCATGGCCAAACAATGACATCATTGCCAAACAACGGTGTCACCACCAACCACCGAGGTCACGGCCAACCATCGGTGTCACTGACATCACCACCAACCAGCAGCGTCACCACCAACCACTGAGATCACGGCCAACTATCAACGTCATGGCCCAGGACCAACATCACCACCAGCCACCGCTGTCACCACCAACCGCCGACGTCACCGTCGCCGCTCCCTTACCGGCCACGCCAGCTGCTTGAAGAGCTGCTTGAAGTTCTCATCGATTTCGCTTTCAGAGAGCACTTTCTGGGGGAAAAAGCGGCCGTTTTGGTAACCAGGTCCCCACCCTGGCGCCCCACGGGGTCGTCCCCGCCGCCCTCGCTGACCTCGTCCGGCAGCGTGGCCTGGATCTTGTCGTCCATCTCCCTGCGGAGAGAGCAAGAGCAGGGCGTTGGCAGGGGCGCGGCGGGCGCTTGTTAGCGCTGACGAGGTGATGCTTACTCGGTGCCGGCTCTCTTCTCCGAGAAGACGCGGAGCACGAAGTCGCCCTCCTTGTTGGGCTCGAAGGTGGAGGGCACCACGATGTACTCGCCGGGCGGCAGCCGGAACCGCGTGCTCACCTCCCGCAGGTTGATGAACTGCTCGGAGCGCGCGCGCGACGCGTTGGCCAGGAAGAACTCCCGCTTCAGGTGCACGGCCGACTTCCCCACGTGCTGCCGGGACGGGGCGAGAAACGCTCCCAAACCACCCCAAAAACACCCGCCCGGGGTCCTGCTCTGACCGGCGCGGCGCCGCAACGGCGGGGTCRGCACCGCCGGCGCGTGCTACCCACCTCGGGAGGAACCTGTAAGAGGGGAGGGACATCAGTTGACCCAAACTGGCCCTGGTTGATGCCAGTTGACCCCGATTGACCCCAGCTGACCCCAATTAAAGCCAGTTGACGCCAATTGACTCCAGTTGATGCTGGTTGACCGCGGCTGACGCCGTTACCTCRTAGACCGCGAACCCAATGGTCTCCATGTCCTTGCCATAGCGGCGCTCACGGCGCCGGTTCTTCTGCATCAGCGCCAGCAGGAAGCTGCAGCCGGGCTCGCGCCCACCGGCCTCGTCCCCGTCGTCGTCCACCTCCTCCAGCTGGATCTTGAACTGCGGGTTGATCCAGAAAGTGGCTGGAAAAGGGGGAGAAGAGGCTCAGCGGGTGCCAGGACCAGCAGGTCTGGGGTGCCGCTGCCCCGGCGCGTACCGGGGTAGTTCCTGCAGCCGCCGGCAGTGCTGCCGCGCCGCCACGTCCCGTCGTAGAGCCGCGTGTTCCACTTGCGGAACTTGCGGGACTGCAGCGCGTCCGGSGTGAGGTTACAGATCTCCAGGCGGGTGAATTCCCGCAGGAAATCCCGGAAGGACATCCTGGAGGAAGAGTTTTTCCTCGTTTCCAGGCGCAAAACAGCCAAGAAAAGAGGTTTTTAGTTTAACTTTTCCTTACCAGAATTCCCCGTCCTCCATCTTGACCATGAGCTGCTGGCGCAGCGCCGGCTCCACCGCGTGCCACTCGGCCGAGCTGCGGGGGCAAGCGGGTCACCCGGGGCTGGGGCCCTGGTTAATTACCGCTAACGAGCCTCATGGCCAATGAAGCCTTACCTGTCGCTCCAGGCGCCCGTCCACTCCACCTCTCCCCAGGGATTGCGCATCCGGATGAGGTTCACGGACTGCCCGCGGTACTGGACCTGTCGACGGCGCCATCAGGGCCATGCTACCCAAACAGCACCGTTTTCAYCGTTTTCCACCCAAACTGGCACCGTCCCTCACCTGCCGGGCGCCGGTCACCGAGTAGGCATGGCCCTTCACCAGCTTCTTGAACGTCACTGCCTCCATGTCAAAGGCGCTCGTTATCTGCCAGGAGATGAGGCCACCACTGCGTTACTGGGGGAACGACCCAAATCCCACCCTTTTTCCACCCAAAATTCCCACGGCTCACTCACATCGATGGAGCAGCCGAGCAGGGAGCCGCGCTCCAGCGCCTTGAGGATGATCTGGTAGAGGTCGGCCGGGGGCCGGCGCAGGTCGAACCACTCGGTGACGCCGCCCGTGAAGTCCTCGAAGCCCTCGGAGGTGCTGCCGCCCGACAGCGCCTCGTAGCACCCGTTCACCCTGCGTGGCATCGAGGTGTTTTTTGGGGGGGTTCCACCCCAAAACGGGGAGGGGGAGYGGGGAGGGGTCGTACTTGGCGTAGGCCTTTTCCAGCAGCGCGCTCCAGAACTCGGAGCCCTCGGCCGAGTGCACGAAGAGCAGCTTCCCGTCCTTGGTGGGCAGGAAATCGTCCACTACCACGTCCAGCCACTCCCCAAACTGCCAGATCTGTGGGGAGGACGAGGAGGAACCCCCTGGTTTATCCAGGGAGCAGGGTTTTGGGGGGAAAACGCCCAGTTTGGGGCCCCATGATGGGGAGGGGGGCAGCAGGGAAGTGGTAGCACCAGCGGAGTTGGAGTGAGACACAGGGGAATTGGGGGCCAAAGGGCCCAAAATAGTGTGGGATCCTCTCAAAATTGGGGCGAGCCCCAAAATGGTGCAGGGAATCCTTGAAATGCTGGGGGGTCATCCCAAAACTGCAGAGGGGAGCCCYAAAACTAGGGGGAATCCCCTTGAAATGGTCAAAGGAAGCCCAAGAATGGTGGAGGGAGCCCTGAAACTGGGGGAATCCTCCCAAAATGGTACAGGGGAACCCCAAAAGGGTGGGGGAACCCCTTATAATGACAGAAAGGACCCCCAAAGCCAGGGTTTGTTGCAGGCTCTGACCTGGAAGTGGAAGATCCCGGTGTAGCCGTGCTGGAAGCTCTGCCCGTGYGGCACCACGCGGTGCAGGAGGGTCTCGTTGAGCGTGAGCGACGCGATGGCCGCCAGCAGCCAACAGTCACCTGGGCGGGACCAAAAAGGCAAATTCCTGGCAATGCCATTCCCCCAAAACCTTTGATTCGGTGCAAGAGATCAGCATCCCTTACCCAGCGCTCCCTGGCAGATGTCGGTGCGCGTGGCTCCGTCCACGATGAACTGCGGGCGCGGGCACAGCTCCTGTGGGAAACACCCAAAAGCCGCCAAAGTTGGATATTCAGATATTCCCCAGGGATTTGGGTGTAGCAACGACCGTGGAGGGGACGAATCGCCAGGCTCACCGTGGGCCTCTTCCACTGCACGCCGTGGGTTTTGGCGGTGCCGGGCCCCAGCTCGCGGAAGCCGAGGGAGGTGGCGGTCGGCGGGAACGCGGGGTCCCGGAAGAGTGTCCCGGAGCGCCGGCACTCCTCGGCCAAGAGCCCGAAGTCCTGGCCCAGGTAGCGCACGGCGTTGTCGTGCTGGCCCAGCCCCAGCTCCTTCGCCCGCTGCCGCTGCACCTGCGCCGAGACGCCGGAGCAGAACACGGGCACCACGGGCGGCTCCGCCATTCTGGGGGGAAACGGCGCTGGATCGGGAAAAATGCACTCAGGTTTCATGGAAAAGTGGGTTAGAGACTCGCTTTCTGCCCTGCGATAGGGGTTTGGGGGGGAATTTGGGGTTTGGAGGGGCATTAGGGGTTTTTGGGGGGGAATAGGGGATTTTGGGGGGGAACAGGGGATTTTGGGGGAGAATTTGGGATTTTTCAGGGGAATTAGGGATCTTGGGGGGAAATAGGAAATTTTGGGGTGAAATAGAGAATTCCCCTCCAAATCTGGAGTCCTGCGCGAGTTGGGTTGGAGGAAATTGGGGTGATTTTGGTGAGCTGAGCGTGACATTGTTTTGGGGTAAAAAGTGGAAATTCAGAGGGCAGGGAAGCTCATACAGGCCCCAACTCCTGGGGTTTAACCTCGAAATGGCCTTGTCAGAATAAAAAAAGTGACAATCCTGACACGGGACAACCCCAAAGGCTGAGGAAACGAGAGGAAACTGCCCCAGAACTGGTCATGCAGGTCAAGGTGCGGCTGTGGGTGCGGCACAGCCCCGGGTTCAACCCCGAGGACCTGCCTTAAGCCCTGGGGAGGTTAATTAAGCATTGGGAAGGTTAATTAAGCGCTAAGCATGTTAATTAAATGCTAATCAGAGTCACCAAGGAGTGACAGAGCAGTCAGGGGTGGGGGCAGCACGACCCCCCCCAAATGAGGCCAAACACGGGGGCTTCTGTCACCCCAAACCCCAGCATGGCCCTTAGAGGAGGCCAGGGACACCCCAAACTCGGGGATTGTACCCGAAAAAAGCACAAATTAGTTCCAAAATGAGGGTGAGGGGGTGTCCAACCCACTCTCCCACTGGAGGTGTCCTGGGGGTCCCCCCAGTTCCCTGTGCCCCCCCCCGACAGTGACAGGACAGACCCTTTGCGCCCTCCCCACGTACGTTTTTGGGGTGAGTTGGACAGAAATCACCTCTTTTCACCCCGTTTTGGGTGCCTGGAGCCCCGGCAGGTGCCGTGGGGTAAGGATTGGGCCCGGCTGCACCTCAGCTGCTACTTCTGCCGTGGTGCTGGGGAGAAAACACCAGAAAAGAATTAAAACCCCAGTGAAAACCACTAAAGTTTGAGCAAAACCATCAACAACTCCCCATTTCCCCCTCCCTGAGGCAGCTTCAATCCCCCAAAATACCCTTTTTTGGCCAAAACAAGGCTTGGGGGGCGGGGTGGGGGAGCCCCCCCACCTCCCAACCCTTTCCCAGCTCCGGGAACAGAAGGGAATAGGCCCCAGTAAGAGTTTTTGGCCATTTCCCCGGGTTTTTGCCCCATTCCGGAGTGGTGTAACCGCCGGGAGACCCCGAGTGAAGGGTCGGGAGTCGCTCCCGCTGTGTCACTGGCTGTTCCCGGCTGTTCCCAGCTGTCACCTCCCGGGGGCCCGGGACGTACCTCTCCCTGCGGGGGCGGTGCTCCCGGACTCGCTGCTTTCTTTAGGGGAAAACAAGACAAAATCGAATATCTCACCTCAAACTTCCTTGAACAGGAAGGCGAGGCCGCCCCCGCCCCCCCCCGAAACTCCACCCTGCGCCGCTCCCTCCCCCCCCCTCCCCCCCCGCGGGGAGGGGGAAGGAGGGGACACGGAGTAGTTTTAGGGGGCCTCGGGGTGGTTTTGGGGCCGTTCCGGGGGGCGTTTGGGGCTGCCGGGCTCCTGCGGGATTTTCGCCGCATTGAAGTGGGGGGAGAGGAGGGGGATGGGTGGTGCTGCCTGGGACACGCCTGGGACGCGTGGGGGAGCATGGACACGGGTGGGATGTGGCAGCCTGGACACATGGGGGATGTGTGTGTGCAGGGAGGGATGTGTGTGGGACATGGGGGGGCCTGGACACRGGTGGGACGTGTGAGGGATGGACACGGGTGGGATAGGAACAGGTGGGACACGTAGGGACCTGGACACGTGTGGGACGTGTGTGGGCAGGGATGGACACGCRGGGGTCTGGACATCTGTGGGGAGTGTGTGCACAGCCAGGAGCTGTGTGGGACTTGGGTGTGCAGGGTTTGATGCACATGGGGCACGTGCGTGTGCAAAGGTTTGCGACACACAAGGACACTTGTAGAGATCTGGCACACTTAGGACATGTGCGTGCAGAGGGCTGGGACACGTGACAGGAGTGTGACATGTGTGTGACATGTGTGTGACACAGCTGCCAACCCTACCTGAGCCTCGGGACAGGTCCTGCCGCCCTCCCAGGCCCTGGGGGGAGAAAAGAGCTCCAGGCTGGGGGGGGAAAAGCGGTGCAGCCCCTCCCACCCCTTTGGGGGGGACCCCTCAACTCAGACACCCCCCAAATCAGGTCCCACTCCAGCCACACCTAACCATTTTCAGGCATTTTTCACACAGAAAAAGACAAAAATAATGATTTTTTTGAATACACGTTGCCCATTTTCTACATATTTTGCACAAAAAATGGGGAGACAACAATTGATCCTGGGCAACTTTTAACAGAGTGAGTTATAAATAAGTACGAAATGGAAAAATACAAGATATCACCTAAAACCACCAGTTGAAACTGGAGGAAGCAGACACTTGTGAGGAAAAATGGGGGTTGGGTTAAAAAAACCCCAAACTGGTCATGTAAAAACCCAAGAAAGTGCATTGAGAGTGTTGCATGGCCCTGGTTCAAGCGGATTTTACCCCAAAACAGTTTTGGGGGGACACGACTTGCAGCAGATTTTCCCCCAAATCAAGTGCACAGCAGCCCCAATTCCAGGGGGTTTTACCTCAAAATCAGCAGGTGGGGGGGGCCCAATTCCAGGAGGTTTTACCCCAAAATCAGCAGGTGCGGGGGGCCCCAATTCCAGGAGGTTTTACCCCAAAATCAGCATGTGTGGGGTGTCCCAATTCCAGGGGGTTTTCCCACAAAGCAGTGGGCCCCAGTTCCAGGGGTTTTTACTCCAAATCAGTGGGTAACAGAGGGCTCCARTTCCA
Organism: Amblyornis subalaris; assembly: GCA_018881555.1. Classification (NCBI taxonomy): domain Eukaryota; kingdom Metazoa; phylum Chordata; class Aves; order Passeriformes; family Ptilonorhynchidae; genus Amblyornis; species Amblyornis subalaris. The sequence continues at coordinate 235,640 of JACAXG010000280.1, read as the reverse complement.
GCAGGTTTTCCCCCAAATCAACAGACCCCAGTTCCAGCAGGTCTTCCCCCAAATCAGGTGCAGAGCAGCCYCAATTCCAGGGGGTTTCACCCCAAATCAGCGGGTGTGTGGGGGCCCCTGTTCCAGCAAGTTTTCCCCCAAATCACGTGCGGGGCAGCCCCGATTCCGGCGGGTTTTGCCCCAGATCAGGGCCCGGGGGTCCCACGGGGCGGGGGCGGCTCCAGCCCCTTCCTCCTCCTCCTCGCCCCCGCTGTGGGGGGGGTGGCGCGCGCAGCGCGGGCACGAGGGGGCGCGCGCGGCCCCGCTGTGGGGGGGGGCGCGCTCCCGGCCCCAGGCCCAGTGCAGGGGCTCGGCCGCCATCACCTGGAGGGGGGGAAATTTGGGGTGAAACACCCGCGGTTTGGGGCAAACACACCCCCAAGGAGGGGGGGGGGGGKCAAGACATTCCCCCCCAACTTTTTAAGGAACTTAACTCACGCCCTGCATTTTTAAGAGGGCTCAACTGCCCCCCCTTTCAATTTTGGGGGCTTAAAAATATAGGGCAAATTTAGGGCCAAAAAATTAAAAAGGGGCCCAATCTTGGGTAAAAAAGGGCCAAATTTTGGAGAAAACCAAAAAAGGGGCCAAAAAATAAGAAAAGGCCCAACCTGCGGCCAATAAATAAAAAAAGGTCCTATTTTAGAGCACCAAATAACAACCAAAAAAGGACCAATTTCCAYGCAAAAAGAAGGGAAATTGGGTCCAAACTCACTGTAAAAGCCCCAGTTTTGATGGATTTTTTTGGTCCTTGCCCTGTTTGGCGTCTCAGGGTTATCCCAGGCTGCCCAGGAGTGTTTTTGGGGAGGAAAGCAGGGGTTTGGCTCTCACCTCCTCGCAGCAGTGCCGGCTCACGGCCGCCCGGTAGCTCATGCGGGCCCAGAGCCGGTCCCGGCGCCGCAGCAGCCGCGGGAGGAGCTGGTCCCGGTGCCAGCGGTGCCCCAGCGCCCCCGGGAACAGCAGCAGCTTGGGCTCCTCCTCGTCCTCTTCCATGTCATTAGCCAGGTACCTGTGAAATGGGGAGAATTCCAGGGATTTGCAGCAGTTTGGGAGTGGGAAGTGGAGGAGGCTCCTTGGGGAGGTTCTACCACCTTTGGGGTTAATTAGGGCTCTGCTTCCTTAGCAGGGCATCCTTAGGGCTCCCCAGTTCATTACAGGGGCTTCATTAGAGCCCCCACTTCATTAGCAGTGGCATCATTCAGGCCCTGCTTTGTTAAGCCCACACTTGATTGCGGGAACATCATTAGGACACCCACTCCATTAACAGGACCTTCATTAGAGCCCCCACTTAATTATTGGGGACATCATCAGGGCTTCCCACTTTGTTAGTGGAAACATCGTTAGGGCTGCCTACTTCATTAGGGCCTCCCACTTCATTAGTTGGGGCATCATTAGGGTACTCTGCTTAATTAGAGCCCCACAGTTCTTCACTAGGAAGAATATCATAAGAACCCTTGGCTTCATTAGAACCCCCCCTTCGTTACAGGGGCTTCAGTAGGGCCCCCCACTTAATTACTGGGGGCATCATTAGGATCCCCACTTGACTGGGGGGGCTTCTTAGGGCCCTAATTAAGGCACTCACAGTGCAGCGAAGAGGTTGAGTGGAGTGTATTCACTTGTGGGCAGGCCTGCGCGCTTGAAGTACGTCAGTGCCATGGCCAGCAGGTACTGCAAAATGGGGTGAAAACCAGAAGTTTTAGGCAAAAAAAACAACTAAATTTTGGCAAAGGTGGCTCTTCTTTAAAAAAAACACCAATAAAAAGGTGGTTTTGGCAGGACTGACCTTGTCGGAGACCCTGCAGCAAACGTCGGTGGAGAGGAACGCTTGCACCACGGTGTCTTCTTGGGAAGGAGAAAAACAATAGGAAAATCATTTTCTGGGGGGGCTTTTGGAATGCAGGGGGTGTGGGTTTTGCCTGGATGGGAGGGATCTGGGGCTGTTCCTTACCCAGGAGGCTGAAGAAGGCGTCGCATTCCTGGCGGTGCAGGTGCAGGCAGCAGGGGGTGGGCAGGGCTGGGGGGTCCCCACAGGCCTCTGAATTTTGGGCGCTGCTCCAGGGGGGCCTCTCGCCCTCAGGGGGGGAAGGAGGGGATGGTGGTGTCATGGGGGGGTCTGAAGGAGAGAGGGAACAGCTCCAGAACCAGAACAAGCACTTAACCCTCAAAAAGCTCCAAGTGATCCCAAAAGCCCCACAAACCCAACCCTTTAAAGCCCAGAAAGCCCCAAATCCCCCTAAAACCAGAACAAGCATTTAAACCCCAAAAGCTCCAAATGACCCCAGGCTGAACTCGTTCTCCTTCCTCTCTGCCGCAGTTATGTTGCAGGAATTCCCTCTTCCAGCCCCAAAAAGGGTTCAAGGACAACACCGTCAGGTCTCCCAATGAGAAAAAAAAAATTAAAGTTTTCTCTAAGACTTAATTTTTTCTTCCTTCCTTAATTTTTTCCTTATATTTTAGTAGGATTTAAGGTGCTGGATTTACTTTCTGATGCCAAAACAGGGGAAGGCTGGAAGAGATCCCTCAGGAGCTCCGGCACTTTCCCGCCTTCCTCCTTTGCCTCAGCAGAGTGCGAGAACAAGAGGCGGAGCCACGCTGAGCCTGCCCCACCCGGGAGCAGCCTTCTATAGGCCGCTGGCCCGCGCCACCAGCCAATCAGAAGGCGGGAATGGAATAAGCCGCGCCCCTCTCCCTTGCGTCACCGACTAAAGGCGGAGAGGCGCGACGCTGCGCGGTGTCAGCCAGTCAGAGGCGAGGAGCGTAGAGGAGGCGTCGCTGATTGGCTGAGCGCCGTGAGGGGTGAAGTGTGAAGGGTGGGGCGGCCGCGGCGCCGGGTGGGGGGTTTGGGAAGGTTCTGAGGGGAGAAAAGGATCGGAGAAGGGGCTGCGGACACACAGCATCGAGTGTGAGGCGCGGTACGAAAAAAAAGGCAGAAAGAGGCAAATCCGGCTCAGTTCGGGCCTCCCCAGGGGGCTGAGAGGGTCGTTCGCCCTCGCCCGCGCCGCCCCTCCCTTAGCAACTGCCGCTGGCGCAGCGGCGTCGCGCGAGGGATTTTTCTGATTGGCCGAGCCCCGCCGGGACCGACCAATGAGCGCGAGACACGGGACCCTCGGCGTCCCCGCCCACCTCAGCGGCGGCTGCAGGGCCGCTCGGACCGTACCAAGTGCAAGGGTGCAAGGGGGAGTCCAGCGGGTTTGGGGCGGGTCGTGGCCTCCTACATCTCCCGCGCCAGGGAAGGCGAGGGAGAGACCCCTAGTATCACTATAGGAAAGAGTCGCTTGTAGGAACGTTGTAGGGGGGAACAGGCAGTGAGCGAAACACCTCCAGATCTCCCCCCGGGCAGCGAGTGGTGYGGTCCGGGCGGAAGTGAGGTGTCGCGCGCTGAGGCGGTTCCGGTGCGGGAGCGGCCCGGGCGGGGGGGCTGAGGCGGGGTCGGGCCCGGTGAGTCCCGGGGGAAGCCGGGGGTGACACCGGGGCTTGGGGGGGACCGGGAGGCGACCCGGGGGGGCGTTGGGAGGAGTCGGAAGGAAAGGGGGCCCGAGGGAACCTGAGAGAGCCGTGACAGGTTGGATTCTTGGTGGAGGAGGGGACGGGAGAGGGGGACGCGGATGTGGGAGGATGGGGGGGGATACAGGGACGTGGGGGGGACGGAGGGACGTGGTGGGCACCTGGAGGGTTTGGGGACAGAGTGACGTGGGGGGACGCGCAGTGACGTGGAGGCACTTGGAGGGGTTGGGGACATGGCGGGGACAGAAGGGGGTGTGGGGGGGCAAAGTGACACCTGACGGTGTCACTGGGGTGGGGAGGGGACTTGGGGCTGGGGGCGAGGGGGCCTATACTGGCCTCAGTGCCCCGCAGTTCCATCCCAGTCCCATACTGGTCCCAGTCCTTTACTGGTCCCAGTGCCCCATCCCAGTTCTCCTGGAGGGGGAACTGGGGACAGGGACAAATCGGTGGCACTTGATGGCGGGGGCTGGTGACAAGGAGGTGCCACCTGGGGACACAGCACCTGGTGCCACCAAAATGTGGGACAGGAGCCAGCGCCACCACTGGGGACCGAAAAGCTCCACTTGAAAAATCTCATTTTTATCACTCACGAAATCATTAATGAGCTAAAAAAACACCTTTTCGAGCGTTATTATCAAGCCCCAAATCTCCCCAGTCTTGTGGTTGTTGGATCCCTGATTGTGGGGGGAAATGAGGATTATTTTTTAACCAACTCCCTGGTTTTGGTGTGGATCCCCAGGCCGAGGCCTTGCTGTGCACGGCGCTGGTGATGGCCCGGTTCTGCATCCCTGATTTTGGGGTGAAATTGGAATTGGTTTTGAGGCTAAATCCCTGGTTTTGGTGGATCCCTAGGCCGAGGCCTTCCTRTGCACGGCGCTGGTGATGGCCTGGTGCTGGATGCCTGATTTTGAGGTGCAATTGGGGTTGTTTTTGAGGCTAAATCCCTGGTTTTGGTGGATCCCTAGGCCGAGGCCTTCCTRTGCACGGCGCTGGTGATGGCCTGGTGCTGGATGCCTGATTTTGAGGTGCAATTGGGGTTGTTTTTGAGGCTAAATCTCTGTGTTTTGGTGGATCCCCAGGCCGAGGCCATGCTGTGCACGGCGTTGGTGATGGCCGGGAGCCTGGCGCTCACCACGGCCGTGGTGGCCCACGCCTACTACCTGAAACACCAGTTCTACCCCACCGTGGTGTACCTGACCAAATCCAGCCCCAGCATGGCCGTGAGTGCTCCGTTAATTCATTAATTAACCACAATTAACCGCTGGGTGAACTCAGGGAGGGGGTGGGACTGCCCAGAGTGTCTCACTTCTGCTTTTGGAGGGACAAACGGCCAGGTTGGGGTTTGAGGTGCTCCCCAAAAATCCGGGTGATTCCCTCGGCAGAGGGAGTGGGACAACACTGTGACCCCCAAAACAGGGCTGGTTCCATCCCCTCCGTCACCTTCATCCCCTGGGACGTGAATTTTCGGTGCCAAATCCTCCCTGGCTGTCACCCAAAACGCATTTTGGGGGCTCCTTTCCCATCCCCCCCGTGCAGGTTTTGTACATCCAGGCCTTTGTCTTGGTGTTCCTGCTGGGAAAGTTCATGGGGAAGGTGTTCTTCGGGCAGCTGCGCGCGGCAGAGATGGAGGTGAGCGCCAGGAATTCGGGAATGGGGCCGAGCTGGGGGGTGCTTGGGGGGAATTTGGAGCCCAGGAGAACTTTGTTGCTGTTTAGGGGGGGGGAATTTGGACCCCAGAAGGTTTTAGGTGCCCTTTTGAGGGGGATTTTTGACCCCAGAAGGTCTTTGGGGCCCTTTTGTGGGGATTTTGGATCATTTTGGGGGGAATTTCAAACCCCAAGAGGCCTTTGGTGCCACTTTTGGTGGAGATTTTGAATCCCAAGAGACCTTTGATGCCCTTTGGGGAGGATTTTGAGCCCCAAGAGTTTTTTGGCTCTGTTTTGGGGGGGGTTTTCACACCCCAGGACACCTCAGGCCCCACATTGGGTCCAGCCCGGGGAATCCCCCCTAAATCTGTTCCTCAGCACCTCCTGGAGCGCTCGTGGTACGCGGTGACCGAGACCTGCTTGGCCTTCACCGTGTTCAGGGATGACTTCAGCCCGCGCTTCGTCGCCCTCTTCACCCTCCTCCTCTTCCTCAAGTGCTTCCACTGGTTGGCCGAGGACCGCGTGGATTTTGTGAGTGTTGGGAGTGGGAAAACAACCCAAAACTAACCCAAAAAAGACCAAACCCAAAACAACCCAAAATCAACCCAAAACTCCTTTTTTCGTGGAAAAACTCAACTTTTCCTCTCCCTCCACAGATGGAGAGGAGCCCAAACATCTCGTGGCTCTTCCACTTCCGAATTGTCTGTGAGTGTTCCGGCGGCTGCTCGGGGGAGATAATTTGGGCGCCTCATTTGCATACGTGGAGGAAGGAGCTGGGGCAGCCGAGCGTGGCAGGGCCTGATAAACCTTATCAGCCCCAGCTCGTTAACAAGGGAGCAGTAACAGGGTCATTGGGGGGGGTTAATGAGCTCCACGTAGCAAAAACACGACGCCAGATCCATGGCAAATCAGGAAAGGGAGTTGGAAAATAGAGAAAAAGATTTAGGGATGTATAAACAATTTTTTGAAGAAATTTTGGTATTTTTGGGGGAATACGAGGATACAAAGTGTGGCTGGAAGCAGAGGAGCGTCATTAATGGGACATGTTAATTAGCTGTTCATTGGCACTGCTGTGTAGGCCCCGACCCAGATCCCCTCCCCGAGGGTGGCACCCATTCATTTTTTGGGGTCTCCCCCACCTCAAGGCTCATCAGACCCTTCCCTCATTATCCTCATCCCTTGTCCCACCCCAGCCCTGATGTTCCTACTGGGAATCCTGGATTTCCTCTTCGTCAGCCACGCCTACCACAGCATCCTCACCCGCGGCGCCTCCGTCCAGCTCGTCTTCGGCTTCGAGGTGGGTCGGGGCTTCCCCATGGGGATCCCCAGAGCCCATTCCTGGGGTGCTTCCGGGGCTGGGGTGTCCCACTTAGCACTTCTCCTCCCCCCAGTACGCCATCCTGATGACCATGGTGCTCACCATCTTCATCAAGTACGTGCTGCACTCCATCGACCTGCAGAACGAGAACCCCTGGGACAACAAGGCTGTGTTTATGCTCTACACCGAGCTCTTCACCGGTACTGCAGCCTCGGCCCGCCGGGTCCTTCTCATCTTGGGGGGCTCAGAGGGTTCCCACTTGGGGAAGGCTCAGTATGGGGTTAGGAGGGTCAATTAGCCATTGGTTAATGAAGACTCAAAGTCTTTGTGAAGCTGAACTGGTGTTAGTTGGCCRACGAAGACTCAAAGTCTTGGTGTTCGACTGGTTTTGGTTGATCAACAAAGACTCAAAGTCTTGGTGGTGCAACCAAAACTCAAAAGTTTTGGTGTTCAGCTCGTCTTGATTGGTCAACAGAGACTGGAAGTGTTGGTGGTGCTCAATTGGTCACCTCAACCAACTTTTGGTTGTCCCAGAGTGGGACCAGGTGATCTTTGGGGCCCCATTGCCTCACCCAAGCTGTCCCCAAATGGACCAGCTGACTTTGGGGGTCCAACCCTCCTTACCCAACCTGTCCCCAAATGGACCAGCTGACCTTGGGGGTCCCACCCCCTCACCCAGCCTGTCCCCAGCCAACCCCTGCTGTCCTTCTGCCCCCAGGCCTGATCAAGGTCCTGCTCTACATGGCCTTCATGACCATCATGATCAAGGTGCACACGTTCCCGCTCTTCGCCATCCGCCCCATGTACCTGGCCATGAGGTGAGTCCCCCTCGGCCCCACTGCTGCCCCCATGATGTTCCTCGGCGCGATCCCGATCCCAATCCTGATCCCAATCCCGATCCTGCCCTTCCCTGTGCTCTTGCAGGCAGTTCAAGAAGGCGGTGACCGACGCCATCATGTCACGCCGGGCCATCCGCAACATGAACACGCTGTGAGTGCCCACCCCTGGAGCCATCCCAAAACCCCAAATCTGGGAAAAATGCCTCATTTCCGTGTGGGAAAAAGGTCGGGAGTAGCCTGTGAGGGGGAAGGGGTCATGGAGGTTTCGAGCTCTTCCTGCCAAATGCTGCAATTAAACCAAAAGTCTGGAGAATTCAGGAGTCCCAGATGGGACTGGGATGGAACTGAGAGGTCCACATCAACCAGCACCTGATGGTCCCGGCCACCATCGGGTAACTGGGAATACTGGGAGCACTGGGGGGCGTTGGGAGGGTTTGGCACCTCCTGCCAAAAACGTCATTTAACCAAAAACCCGTCAAACGCGGACGAGAAGTTTGAGCTGCTGCTGGCTCAACCCAAAAATCCCTTTTCCTCTTAAACTGCCCCGAACCAGTGGATTTTTAGGAAAGGCAGGGGATTTTTTCTGGCATTCCYTGAGTTCTCCACCTGCTCCCAACCCAGGTATCCCGACGCCACTCCTGAGGAGCTGCAGGCCATGGACAACGTGTGCATCATCTGCCGCGAGGAGATGGTGACGGGCGCCAAGCGCCTGCCCTGCAACCACATCTTCCACACCAGGTGCTCCTGCTTGGGAATTCTGGGAATCCCGGGGCGGTTCTGGCGGTGGTGTGGTGGTTTTGGGGAGCTCACCGGTGCCATTCTTTGCAGCTGCCTGCGCTCGTGGTTCCAGCGGCAGCAGACGTGTCCCACGTGCCGCATGGACGTGCTCCGGGCCTCGCTCCCGGCACAGCCACCCCCGGAGCCGCCGGAGCAGGCGCCGGCCCCGGCACAGACCCCGCAGGGGCCCCAGCCCCCCAACTGTGAGTCACCGGTGCCGGGGGGACACAGGGATGGGGAGGGAGAGGCCCCACAGGCGGCCTGGGATGTTCCTGTGGGGCTGTTTGCACCTCTGGTGTCCCAATGCTGTTTCCACCTGGGATACTCCACTGCTGGAATTTCTGTCTGTGATACTGCAGTAGTGTTTCCACTTGTGATAATCCAAGAGGATTTGCACTTGTGATATTCCACTGGTGGAATTTCCACCTGTGACATCCCACACTGGCATTTCTGCCTGTGACATTCCAGCAGTTTTCCCACCTGGGAGATCCCATTGGTTCCATTTCCTGGTCACCATCAAACTGGGATTGGGCGCATTCCCACTGTCGGTGACAATGGAAATTTGGGTGTTCCTGGCTCTCACGCCCTTTTCTCCCCCATCCACAGTTCCCCAGGGAATCCTCCCACCCTTCCCACCGGGAATGTTCCCCTTCTGGCCGCCCGTGGGGCCCTTCCCGCCCGTTCCCGGTGTCCAACCCCCCGCTGGCACCGACAGCTCCGCCGCGACGCCCGGCACCGCTCCCGGTGAGTCCCTCCCCAAATCCCCCCAAAACCCTGCTCCACCCCTCTGTTCCCACCCCTCACTCCCTTCTTTCCCCGACAGCTGCCCGTCCCGGTGACTCCAACACCGGATCGGAGCCGGGATCGGCCGGGACCGTGCCGGGGCTGCCTCTGCCACCGCCGTGGGTGGGGATGCCGTGGCCTCCGCTCTTCGGTAGGACCAGGAACGGCGGGGGTTTGGGGGGCTCCAACCCCGGCATGAAACTCCCCCAAATCCTCACCCCCATTCCCGCAGGATTCCCGCCGATGCCGGTGCCGCCGGCCGGCTTTGCCGGGCTGACGGAGGAGGAGCTCCGGGCCATGGAGGGGCACGACCGGCAGCACCTGGAGGCACGGCTGCAGTGCCTGCACAACATCCACACCCTGCTGGACGCTGCCATGGTCCAGATCAACCAGTACCTGACCGTGCTGGCCACTATCGGGTAACTGGGGGCACTGGGATGGGACTGGGGACAGGGCAGGTGCCAGATCAACCAGTACTTGACTGTCCTGGCCGCCATCGGGTAACTGGGAACACGGGGAGGGGCTGAGGGGGGACAGGTCAACTGGTACCTGACTGTGCTGGCCACCATTGGTAACTGGGATGGGACTGGGAACACTGGGGGTCAGAGGTGAACCAGTACCTGATGGTCCTGGCCACCATTGGGTAACTGGGGGCACTGGGATGGGACTGGGAACAGGGCAGGGGCCAGATCAACCAGTACCTGGTGGTCCTGGCCACCATCAGGTAACTGGGAACGCTGGGAGGACTGTGTGGGCTTGGTGCTGACAATTCCACCCCCCTAACCTTCCTGAAATTGCCCAATTTGGGATAACTCTTGGATTTCCCCCCCCAGGACCCCCCGAGCTGCTGCTCCCCGCCCACCCCCTGCCCACGATTCCCCTCCGGAGGAGCCTCCAGCACCGGGACCCTCGGGATCCCCCGGACCCTCCGGAGCCCCCGCAGCCACTGGTGCGTGAGGAACTCCCTCCCTTGCTCCCAGCTTGCTTTACTGGTGCTGAACTGGTGCTGAAATGGCGTTTCCTCCCCAGATCCAGCCCCAGCGGGTGCCGAGGACGAGGAGGACACGGATGGGGCCGAAGGCTCCTTCCCACGGGACGGTCCCGACACGGCCGAGCTGCGCCGGCGCCGCCTCCAGAAACTGGGGACCTCCCCTCACTGACGGCAGGGACCCCTCGGACCTCCGGACGTGCCCCTGTTGCCGCCTTTCCCCCCCAGTTTTCCACCAAAATTGCGGTCTGGAAGCAAATCTGAGTCCCAGCTGTGCCCGTTGGTGACCCCGTGACAGCACCGGCCCCTTTTCCGTGGGGCTTGACCCGTTTTCCCCATTTTCTCCAATTTTTTTCTCATTTCCCACGTCTTTTCTCAGTTTCCCAAGTTTGTCACCCATTCCCCTCTATCTTCTCCCAATTTCCTCCCAGTTTCCTCCTCCTTTCCTCCCATTTTCCCCCATTGTTTCCGTTATTTCCGTAATTGTTCCCTTTCCGCATTTTCTCATCTATTCCCTTCTGGTTTTCCCCATTTCCTCATGTTTTCCCCATCATTTCTCTCATTTCCCCCCGTTTTTTCCTAATTTCTCCCACTTCTTCCCATTTTCCCCCAGTTCTCCCCCTTTTCTTCCCCCTTCTCCTCCCTGCYCCCCTCATTTTCGCCCCATTTTTCCCTGTTTTCCCCCAATTCTCCATCTCCACTGAGCCAGGATCAGGCCCCTGTTGGCCATTGTGTGTTTTGGAGTGTCCCCCCCCAAATTCACCCTGGGAGGGTTTGACCTCTGACCTTGCCCCGCCCAGGGAATTTGGGACCCCTCCAGGATTTGGGAACCCGCCTGGAATGTTGGGGACTCCTCCCATGGGAATTTTGGGTCCACTCCAAGGATTTTGGGGCCCCTCCATGGGGTTTTGAGTCCCCCCCTGAGATTTTGGGGCTTCCCACAGGAATTTCAGGACCTCCCCTGGATTTTTGGGGCTCCCCATGGGATTTTGGGTCCCCCTGGGATTTGGGTCCCCCCCAATGGGAATTTTGGCCCTCTCCCGTTCACCCCTCCTTACCAAACGAACTCATTAACAGTATTAACYGCTCCCCCCTGGGGACACCCCCAAATCCACCCCCCGAGTCCCAAACTGGTTTTTACTTGTTTGGTGCAGCTGGCAGTGCCGGGACCGTGATTTTTTTTGCTCAGTTTTGCTCATTTTTAGTCAGTTTTTGCTCAAATTTCACCCCAAAACCGCCCAATTTTGGCCGTTCCGCCGCGATTCCGGGGCGGCCGCGCCCCYAGTGCCTCTTGGAACCCCAAATTCTCAGGGAAAACCACAAACCCGCGGTCGGAATCGACGGAAAACGGCGGCTTTTGCACCAAAACGGCGGTGGGGGGGGGGGGAGGAGCCAACGGCGGCAGAGTTTTGGGGCAAAAAGGAGCCAAAAATGGTATTTTTGGATTTGAGGCGGATTTTTTTCTTCCTTCCCTTAATTTTTTGGCAGTTTTGGCCCCAGCCTGAGTGGATTATAAGGAATTTGGCAATAACRAAGTGGTGCCACTTTGGGGCTTTGACTTTTAACCCTTTCGTGTTGTTTTTTACCCATTTTGAGCCAAAATCATTGCTTTTCGTGGCTGGTTCTCTTTGATTTTTTGGGGTGGATTCCTCAAGATTTCCTCGTTTTGGGGTGAAGCCACAGGGAGGGGGATGAGAGGGACCATTCTGGCGGCCGGGGACGTCGGGCCCCCAAATCGCTCCTTTTCACCCCAAAGCGGTGGCGGAATTATTTAATTTGTAAATAATGTACAAATTTTTAACAGCTCCGATGTAAATACGGCAATAAAGGTTGCAGTAAAGCTCGGCTMCTCCCGTCCGCCAGGGGGCGCCTGCCCCCTCCCGCGTCTCTATGGTTCCCCCAAGTCTCTGTGGTTAGTCTAGAACACTTGCACTGGTTTCTAGGGGGTTTTACTGGGCTTCTCCTCCCCCCCGCAAGTCTTTGTGGTTGTTCAGGAATGGCCTGCACTGATTTGTACTGGTTTCCCGCCCAGAGTCTCCGTGGTTGGTTAGGAGCCCCCTGCTCTGCACTGGTTTATACTGGTGTGTTCCCCGCCTGGGCGCTCTGGCCTCTCCTTCCCGTCTCCATGGTCGTGGAGGCGGTACCGGACGTCGCTCTGGCCGCCGGGCCCGTCTCTACGGTTCTCCCGCCGCCGTTACCCCGCTATGGCGTCCGCACTGCGGGTCCTCCGGCCCGCTAGGCGGCGSTGCCTGCCCGCCGGCCGCGCCGTCCCGCCACATCCGGGTCCCGCGCGGCGCGATGGCGGCGGAGGGCCCCGAGGAGGGTCCGGGTGGCCCCGGCGGGACCGGSGGGGCGATGGAGGGGGACGGGGACGGCGGTGAGACCCCGGGGARGGGCGGGGGGTGAGGTAATGGCGGGGTCTCAGGGGATAGGGGGTGAGGAGGGGTCTGGGAGGCGTGAGGGGAGCGAGATATGAGGGGGCTTGGGAGGATCTGAGGGAGTTGGGGGAGGTCCGAGGTAATGAGGAGGGGTCTGAGGGGATTTCGGGGGGTCTGAGGGGATTGGAGATGTCTGAGGGGATGGGGGGCTGTCTTAGGGCATGAGGGGGGTTCTGAGGGAGTTTTGGGGGGTCCGAGGGCATTTCGGGGGTCTGAGGGGGTTTGGGGGCGTCTGAGGGGATTGGAGATGTGTGAGGGCGTTGAGCGGGGCTCTGAGGGAGTTTTCGGGGGTCTGAGGGGATTTGGCGGGGTCTGAGGGGCCTGGGAGGAGCAGGTGGCACTTGAGGGGTGGGGATTATTTTGGGGGGCAGAGCTGTGCCCCCCTCAGAGCCCCCCCCATTAACTGTGTCACTCCTCCCCTTTTTTCTTTGCTTCCCGTTCCCTGTCCCCCCTCAGCCCCCTCGGCCGAGCCCCCCCCTCCCGCCCCCCCAGAACCGGAGCCCGGCGCCGCCCCCCCCCCAACTCCCCAGAGCCTCAACGGGGCCCCCCCGGAGCCGCAGGAGCCCCCCCAGGACCCCCCCGAGGAGCCGCCGCCACCCCGGGACCCCCCCGCGGAGCCCCCCGAGGAGCCGCCCCCCACCTTCCCCCCCGAGTTTGAGCGGCTCTGGGGGGCGGCCCAGGGCAACCCCCACGACTTCGGCGCCTGGACCGACCTGCTGGGCTACGTGGAGCAGGAGGTGCTGACCCCAGACCCATTGACGCCCCCGCCCCCCCCGGAGCCCCCAGACCCATTGACAGAACCCCCAGACCCGTTAATGGCCTGACTGATGGCTCCAAACCCATTAATGTTCTAATTAACATCGCCCACCTCTCCGAGCTCCCAGACCCCTTAACAGCACCCTGAACCCCCAGACCCAATAATGACACCCACTCTGAGCTCCCAGACCCATTAACAGCCCCCAGTTCAATTAAACCCTAATTAATGACCCCCAGACCCATTAAGCTCTAATTAATAAGCCCTCAGCACCCAGACTCAGTAACAACCCTGTGAGCCCCCAGACTCATTAAACCCTAATTAACAACCGCCAACCCCCAGCCCCATTAAAACCCCAGTTAAACCCTAATTAAAACTCCCCCTGACCCCCTAGTGCCACTAAAGCTCACCCCCTGCCCTGTTAAACGCTTCATGAAATTCTAATTTAACCCTAGTTAAAATGCTAATTAAAGCACTAATTAAAGCCTAATTAAATCAGCAATTAAACCCTAATTAAACCCTGCTCCATCCCCAAACCATGTGGAATTTTGTGCTGCTAAGGGCTGATTTKTCCCTATAAAAATTGCAAATTTTCCTGTAAAAATAACACTTCTCCATGTAAACATTCCAGTTCTCCCTGTTACAATTACAATTTCCCTTGTAAAACTTACAGTTTTCCTGTAAACASTGCAATTTTCCCCATAAAAATCACAATTTTGCCTGTAAAAATTCCAATTTCTCCCATTATAATTAAAATTTTCTCCCATAATTAACCCCGATGGACAAATCCCTGATTCCCAGGCTCTGGATATTAAGTCTGGCTTTTCCCTGTGTCCCGTCCCCTTGGCATTTATCCCCCAGAACCTGCTGGGAGCCGCTCGCCGGGCGTTCGACGCCTTCTTCCTGCATTATCCATATTGTTACGGATACTGGAAAAAGTATGCGGACATGGAGCGGCGCCTGGGGAGCCCCCGGCGGGCTGAGGAGGTGRGAATGGGGGAAAATCCCTTCTTTYCCATTTTTCCCTGGGTTTGGGAGGGAAAATCCGCCTTTTTCCCTGTTTTGGGAGGATTTGGAGGAGAAATCCCTCTTTTTCCCCAATTTTGGGAGATAAAGCCTGCGTTTTCCCTGGTTTTGGGAGGGAAATCCTCCTTTTTCGCTGTTCTTAGAGAGGCTTTAGAGGGCAAATCATCCTTATTCTCTCATTTGGGGAGTAAATCCCCCTTTTCCCCTGTTTTAGGGGGTTTTAGGTATTCCCATGTTGTGTTTGGAGGAGTAAATCCCCTGTTTAGGGGGATTTAAGGTGAAAATTTCTGTTTTTCCCTGTTTTGGGGGGTTTCAGGGGTTCCCATGTTGGGGTGGGGGGGTAAATCCCCTGTTTTCCTGCTTTGGGGTCATAAATCCCCCATTTTCCGTGGTGTTGGGGGTCTCCATGCTGGTTTTGGAGGACAAATCTCCGTTTTTCCATTTTAGGGAGTTTTGGGGCTCCCAGTGCCAGATTTGAGGGCAAATCCCCGTTTTCCCCAGCCCATTCCCAGCCATTCCCACACCCTTTCCCACCCCTCCAGCTCCGTCTTGGGGTCATTCCCGATGTGGGGCGGGCCCSCAGGTGACCCCAGGTGTGTCCCACTCTGCCAGGTGTTCGAGCGAGGTCTCCAGTCCATCCCCCTGAGCATGGATTTATGGATCCACTACATCTCCTACCTCCAGTCCACGCTGGACATGGCGCTTCCCGAATCCGTCCAGAAGATCCGCGGGTGAGTCCCAGCCCCTCCTTGGTGGGGTCACACCCCCAGGCCCCCCCCGATTGTCACCGGTGTCCCCTGCAGCGCCTTCGAGGCGGCGGTGGCGGCGGCCGGGATGGATTTCCGCTCGGATAAGCTCTGGGAATTGTACGTGGAGTGGGAGCGGGAGCAGGGCGACCTCCGCGCCGTCACCGGCATCTACGACCGCGTGCTCTCCATGCCCACGCAGCTCTACAACCACCACTGGGAGAAGTACGGACACGTTCCCACATGGAATTCCCGGGAATCCCCTTGGGAAACCCTCCCCTGGCAGGAATTTCCCCCCGGGAAGCAGCTTGGTGGCGGAAATTTCCCCCRGGAAACCTCCCCGTGGTGGGAATTTCTCCCCCAGAGAAAGCCCACTCCCTGTGGTGGAGAATTCCCTTGGGAAATCCTGCCAGGGCTGAAAGTCCTGGTGGGAAATACCTTGGCAGTGGGAAATCCTGGCAGGAAATCCCCCAGCGGGGGGAAATCCCTGTGGAAAACCCTCCCACGGTGGGTAATCCTGGTGGGAAATCCTCCTGTGGTGGGAAATCCACCTGGAAAATGCCCCTGGGGCAGGAAATCCCTAAATCCAGGTGCAAAATGCCTAATTCCAGGAGGGAAATCCCTAAATTTGGGTGGAAAATCCCTAAATCTGGATGGGAAATGCCCCCCCAAGGCAGGAAATGCCTAAATCCATGCGGGAAATGCCCCCCCAGGTTCAAGGAGCATGTCCTGCACAATCCCCCCCGGGACATCCTCTCCCCCGAGGAGCTGCTCTGGGTCCAGTCCAAGCTGGCCACGGACCCTGCTCCGAAGCCGCCGGAGCCGGAGGGGACGGAAGCGCCCCCGGGGGAGGATCCCCCGCCCAGCCTGGCTGGGAAGGCAGCGGCTGAGGCCCAGGTACCTCCCAAATATTCCCAAAAAACGGGAATGAAACTCTCCAACAACTCTGGGGGGTTAAAAACCCCACGTTGCTTTATTAACTGCACTGACTTATTGATTTATTCATTTATTTATTTAACTTCGGGCACCCCCATTCCCATGGATCCCATGTGGTTCCAGGAGGATCTGGACCAGGAGAAGATCCGGGAATTGGTGATCTCCATGCGGCAGCAAATCTACGCCCAGAACGAGGCTGAAGTCAGCAAGCGCTGGAACTTCGAGGACGGGGTGGGTGGAAAGGGATGGAATCCCCTTGGAATCCCCGCTGAACCCTCTGAGAATCCCCCCTCAGTCCGCTAGGAATCCCCCTTCAATCCTCTCGGAATCCCCCCTCAATCCTCCCTGAATCCCCCCCAGAATCCCACCGAAATGCCCCCCAGAATTCCTCAGGATACCCCCAGGATCCCCCCAAAATCCCCTCCAGACTCCCCCTCCGAATGCCCCCAAATCCCCTCAAACCCCCCCCCCCCGGAATCCCCACTGGAATCACCACTGGAATCCCCCTGAACCCCCCAGGATCCCCTCAATACTCCCCTGGAATTGCTCCCCTCATCCCGCTGTAATCCCCCAGAATCCTCCCCAGATCCCTTGGAATCCCCCCTCGATTTCTCCTGAAGTCCCTTTGGGACCTCCCTGAGACTCCTCAGGATTTTCCCTCTGGATTCCCCTAGAACCTTCCTGTTAAATCCCCCCAAACACCTCCTGGAATCCCCCCAAATCCCGTGGCATTCCCGGCAGATCAAGCGGCCTTACTTCCACGTGAAGCCGCTGGAGCGGGCGCAGCTGCGGAACTGGAGGGAGTACCTGGACTTTGAGGTGGCTGCGGGGTCCCACGAGCGCAGCATCGTCCTCTTCGAGCGCTGCCTCATCGCCTGTGCCCTCTACGAGGAGTTCTGGGTCAAGGTGGGGCCGTTCCTGCCAAAAATTCCCCTTTTCCCGAAAAATAACCCCGGAATTTGCCCCCCAAAATCCCCGCTTCTCCCTGCAAAAATCCCCACTTTTCAAAAAATTATGCCTGTTTTCTCCCCAAAACTGCCCCGTTCCCCTCTGCAAAAATCCCTGGTTTTCAAAAAAATCTTCATTTTCCAAAAAATATTCCCTATTTCCCCCCAAAAATCCCTGTTTCCCCACAAAAAATCCCTATTTCCCAAAAAAATAATGCCCATTTAAAAAGTCCCCATTACCCAAAAAATAACACCCCCAAAATCCTTGTTTTCCAAAAAACAATACCCATTTCCCTCCAAAGAAAGCTCCCCTGAAAACTTCCCATTTCCCTCAATAAAAAAGTCTTCCCCTTCCCCCCTTTTCTTCACTTTCTCATTTTACTGCTTTTTCCCCATTTCCGTCCATTCTTTTCCTTTCCCCTTTTCCTTTTTCCCCGTTTCCCCCTTCCCCTGTATTTCCCCCTTCATCCTCTCCTTTTCCCACCCCTTTTCCCTTTTTTCCCCCCTTCCCTCCCTTCTCTCTCCTTTTCTCCCCTCCCTTTTCCCCCCTCCTCTCCCCTTTTCCCGCTTCCTCTTTTCCCTTCCCTGCCCTTTCCCCTTCTTTTATCCTCTTGCTCCCACCCTTCTCCCCCCCTTTTTTCCCATTTCCCCCTTTTCCCCCCGTTATTCCCGTTTTTCCCCACAGTACACGCGGTACTTGGAGTCCCGCACGGTTCCAGGCGCCCGGAGCGTTTTCCAAAGGGCCTGCGGGTTCCACCTGCCCCGGAAACCCAACATCCACCTGCTCTGGGCCGCCTTCGAGGAGAAACAAGGTCAGGGGGGCCATGAATCCCCGGGGAGCCCCCGAAATCCCAGAACTCTTCCTGTTTGGGTGGCTGGTTTGGGGCCGGGATTGGGGGAGTTGGTCCCAAAATGCTGCGAGTTGGGGCTGGGACTCAAATTTCACCCAAAGTGATGCAGGGACCCCCAAACCACCCCTGGGGATCCCATAACTCCCAAATGGGACCATGTAACCTCCCTAGGGACCCCCCTGACCCCATTCCCTGTGGTTTTTCCCCATTCCCAGGGAACGTGGAGGAGGCCCGGCGCATCCTGCGCTGCTTCGAGGCCGTGGTGCCGGGGCTGGCCATGGTGCGGCTGCGCCGGGTGAGCCTCGAGCGCCGGCACGGCCGTGTGGCCGAGGCCGAGGCGCTGCTGCTCGAGGCCATGAGGGCCAACGAGGGGCTGCCCCTGGGCTCCTTCTACGCCGTCAAACTGGCCCGGCAGGTCTGCAAGGTCCAGAAAAACCTCGGCAAGGCCCGCAAGGTGCTGGTGGAGGCGCTGGAGAAGGACCCGGTGAGTGGGAAAAGGGCCCCGGGGCGGCAGCTGGGGTGGCTTCGGCATCGGAGTCGGGGGGGAAGTGGGAATTTGGCTCCCTTGAAATGCTGGGAGGGGTTGGGGTGGGGAATGGGGGGTCCCAGACCCCATTTGGGAACCCCAAGACCTCATTTTGGGGGGGTCAAAGGCCACACTTGGGATCCTCAGACCCCATTTAGGGCCCCCAAATTCCTCTGGGAAGCCCTCAAACCACCTCTGGGTGCCTCCAAACCCCCTCTAAGAACCCCAAACTCTTCCTAGGATCCCTCAAACCCCCTTGGGCACTCCTAAATCCCCCTGGGAACCCCCCAAGCCTCCTCTAGGATCCCCCAACTCTCCCCAGGGACTTCCCAGACCCACTTAGAATCTCCCAAACTTCCCTGGGCACCCCCTAAACCCCCTCTAGGAACCCCCAAATCCCCCCAAACCCCTCTGGGCATCTCCCAAACCCCCTTGAGTTGCCCCCAACCCCCCCCAGGTCCCTCCCAAACCCCCTCTAGGGCCCCCCAAACCCTCCCTAGGGCCCCCCCAGGCCCCCCAATGCCCGTTTCTGACTGGGGGTGCAGGACAATGCCCGGCTCCACGCCAACCTGCTAGAGATGGAGTTTGGGGCCGATGTGGGGCAGAACGAGGGGAACACCATGAGCTGCTTCGAGAGGGCCCTGCGCAGCCCCCTCCCCGACGAGGCCAAGCTCGTCTTCTCCCAGCGCCGCGTCGAGTTCCTCGAGGACTTCGGCTCCAGCATCCACAGGTTTGGGGGAAAAACGCCTCAAAAAGGGCTGGGGGGGACCCCAAAAAGGGTCTGGGGGCTCCCCCTGAGCGCTGCCCACTCCCCAGCCTGCTGAAGGCCTACGATGAGCACCAGAAGATCCTGAAGGCGCACGCGGCCCGAAAACGAGCGCCCGAGAACGGGTGAGACCCCCGGGACCCCCCTGATCCCCCAAATTCAGCCGCCAAATTGTCCCACAGTTCTCCCCACGTTTATACCAATTCCGCTGCTTTTTGTCCCAGTTCTCTTTTTGTCCCAATTTCACCCTTTTTATTTCAATTTCGCCTCTTTTTATCCTGAATTTGCCCCTTTTTATCCGCATTTCTCCTCTTTTCCCCCAATTTTCCCCATTTCCCCCTTCTATTCCAAATTTATTGCTTTTCCTCCCATTTCTCCCCTTTCCCCCCCCTCCAACTTCTCCCTTTCACTCCCCAAATTCTCCCTAGTTTTTCCCTATTTTTCCCTTTTCCCCCAAATTTCTTTCCTCCACCCCAGATTTCTCCTTTCCCACAATTTTTCCCCTCCCAATTTCTCCCCTTTTCCCCTTCAATTTCTTTTCCTCCCCAATTTCTCCCCACAATTTTTCCCTCGCCCCCAAACCTCCCCCTTTCCATCCTCCCATTTCTCACCTTTTCCCTTCAAATCTCTCCCCTCCCATCCCAAATTTCCCCCCAGCTCGGAAGAACCAGACGACAAACGGCTCCGTCCCGACGACCCCTCGGGGCTCCTGGGGCCCCTCAACTTCTCGGGGGGGGACCCCAACCCCTCCTACAACTACTGGTACCAGGTCAGTGTTTGGGGAGGGGTTTGGGGGTCCCCAGGGGGGGTCCCCAGGCTCATCACCCCCTCTTTGTGTCCCCCCCAGCACGGCTACGGCACCTACGGCTACCAGAGCCCCTGGAACTATAGCCACTACTATGGGCAGAGCTGAGGGGGGGCCCCGCGCCCCCCACCCCACCCCGACCCCCCCACGGGGACAAGTCCCCCCTGTACAGTTTTTGGGACCCCTCCCCCAAAATTTGGGGGGGGTGGTTTGTAAATAAAGAGGCTGCAAGGAGTTACCAGAGGCATTTATTGGGGTCTCATTTCGTTTTGGAGGTGTTTGTTCCATTCTGGGGGGGCCTGTTCCATTTTTGGGGTGCCCCCAGCAGATTTTGGGACACCCCAGGTGGACTTCGGGATGCCCTCATGGATTTCACGGTTCTCCCATGGATTTTGGGGGTATCCCAGGTGGATTTCAGGATCCCCCCCCGTGGATTCTGAGGTGCTCCCAATATTCTGCAGTGCCCAGGGTGGATTTTGGGATGCTCCAGGTGGATTTCAGTGCATTCACAGCAGATTCCAGGTGGATTTTGAGGTGCCCCGAACAGATTTTGGGGTGTCCCCAGCAAATTTTGGGACACTCCACATGGATTTTGATGCATCCACAGCAGATTCCTGGTAGATCTGGGGGTTCCCCCGGCAGATTTCAGGGTGCTCCAGAGTGGATTTCAAGCATTTTGAGGTGCAGATTTTGCCATGTCCAGAGCAGACTCTGGGATGCTTGAGGTATTTCGGTGTATCCACAGCAGATTCCTCGCAGACCTGGGGGGTCTCATGGCCAATTTGGGGGTCCCCTGACAGATTTGGGGGTCTCTAGAAGCCCCTCTCGAGCAGCCACTGCCGCACCTCAGGCCCCCAGTGCCCCTTGAGCTGCAGCGTCCCCGTCACCTCGTTCACCTGCACCTGCAGCTCGGGGACCCCCAGGCCCTCCAGGAACGCCCTCAGGTCCCGCTCCAGCGCCTGGGGGGGGACAGGAGAGGGTCAGCGGGACCCCCAGACCCCTCCCCGGCCCCCCAGAGCCCCCCACTCACCCAGATGTCGCCGTGGATGTGGCGCAGGGCCGTGAGGCGCCGGCCCTGCCGCAGCCCCAGGTACACAGGCAGGTTGTGCAGCCGCGAGCGCCGCACGAAGTAGGGCAGGTCCGGGGGGGGCCCTGGGGGGGGGAACGGCGGCTGAGACCCCCCCGGGGGTAATCAACACCCCCCCAGAGGTAATTAACAACCCCCCCGAAGGAAGTAAACCCACTTTGGTGCAATTAAATGCTTCTTTGGGTAAATAAATGTTGTTTTGGAGTGACTAATTCTCCCTTGAAGGAAATATTTTGGGCCCCCTCGGGATAATTAACCCACCCCGGGGTAATTAAAGCCCGCCAGGGTAATTAAACGCTCCACATAGAGTCATTAAGCCCCCCCTTAGTCCTTTCTCAGAGTAAATAACCCCCCCTTAATTACCTGTCTGGGGGTAAATAATCCCCCCCCGAAGCTAAATGCCCCTCCAGGGATAAATGTCCCCCCCAATTCCCCCCCGGGGGGGTCGCTGACCTTTGGGGGGGCTCCAGCCGGCGGGGGTGGGGTACTTGGGGTGCGGGGGGGGGTCGGGGATGCGGGTGGGGGGCAGGAGCCGCTCCACGAACTCGAACTCCGCCGTCGACTCCTCAAAGCGGGGAGGGCCCGGGGGGGTCTGCAGGGACCCCCTCCCCAGCTGAGCAGGGAACCTCCCCCGGCCATRGGGTCTCCTCCCTGGAGCCCTCCCAAAATTCCCTTTGCCCTGAGACCCCCCCCATTTCCCCCTCCCCAATTACTCCACCCCAAATGCCCCCCCAGATCCCCCCTCCCCTCCATTATCCCCCAAAAATCCCTGCTTCCTGTCCTAATCCCCCCTTCCCAGGACTCCCCCCAATCTCTTCTCCTCAGACCACCCTCAAATCCCCCCTCCCTCAGGAACCCCCAACTTCCCCTCCCTAAACACCCCCCTCCCAATTCCCTCTCCCAAATCCCCTCACCCCTCGGATCCCCCCCTCCAATTCCTCCCCACGTCCCCCAAACCTTCCTTCACACCCCTAGACCCCCGAGCCCCCCCAAGCACTCCTCAAACCCCCCCCTCACACCCCCAGAATCCCCCACTCCGGTACCTGCATCCCCCTGGCCCCTCGGCCCAGCGCCCGCAGCCGCCGACCGAGCGCCGCCAGCGCCGCCATCTTGGCTCCTCCTCCTTCTCGCCCTCAGACGTCACTCCGCAGCACGCACGTACGTGCGCGTGACGTCAGCGCGCTCTCTCCGCGCCGCACTCGGAGCCCTGAGGGAGCCGCTGAGGTGGGGCCGGAACGGGGGGTCCGGGAGAGGAAATTGGGGGGGATTTGGGGGTTCCGGGAGCTATTGGGGGGTCAGGGAAAGGACAAGGGAGGGACTGAGGAGATTTGAGGAAGTGTTTGGGGCGGAGTCTGAGGGGGTTTGAGGGCACGGGCTCTGTGGAGGCCTTAGAGGGGCCCAGAGAGGCATTCGGGGTCTTGGGGATTATTGGGGGTCGGAAGGGGGCGGTCAAGGGAGGTTTGGGGGGGCTCTGAGGGGGTTTGAAATGGAGGGGCCCTCTTAAGGCTTGGAGGTGGTTGAGGGGGATCTCTTGGGGGATTTGGGGTCTGTTGGGGGGTCTTGGGGCGGTGTTGGAGGGGCTGGGGAAGTGTTTGGGGGTTGTCTGAGAGAGTTCAGGTACGGGTTGGTCTGGAGCCTCGGAAAGGGGTCTGGGGGGTCTCAAGTCTGGGGGGGCTGTGAAGGCTTTGGGAGTGATGAGGATTATGGAGGGGGCCTTCGAGACCTTGAGGGGGCTATTAGGGGGCAACTCTGAGGAGGAGGGGGAGCACCCAGGGTGCTGCCAGTGGACCCCTGGTGTCCCCCCCCCGTCACAGCCCTTTGTCCCCACGGCCCCACGCCAGGTGTCAAAGTCCCTGTGGGCGGGAGAGGTGGCCGAAAACGCCTCCAAAACACCCACAACCCCCCAAAGACAGCTCAAAATATACCCCAAGCCTCCCAAAACACCTGCATTCCCCCCAAAACGCCCACAACCCCCCCAAAGGTAACCCTCAGACCCCCAAATCACCCCTCCCACATCTCTCCGCCTTTTCTTGGAGGTCCCTCTCCTTCTTCCAGGGGATTCCCCGCTTTTTTACAGGATGGGGGATCCCTCTAACGCCCCTTTTCTCCCCCCAGCCCCCACCATGCAGCTCTTCATCCGTGGCCAGACCCTCCTCACCCTCGAGGTCTCCGGCTCTGAGACCCTCGCCCAGATCAAGGTGAGACCCCAAATTCGGGGTGTCCCCCTCCCCAAACCCCCCCGATTTTGGGGTGCTGACCCCCCCTCTTTTTTCCCCCCCAGGAGCGGGTGGCAGAACTTTCAGGTGTCCCCCCTGAGGACCAAGTGCTGCTCTTGGCCGGGACCCCCCTGGATGATGACACCGTGCTGGGGCAGAGCCCCCTCCCCGAATTCACCACCCTGGACCTCTCCACGCGCCTGCTGGGGGGTAATTCTGGGGGGGCCGATAATTACTGGGGTGTTAATTAGCACAACGGGCCTCCCCAACACCTCAATTTCCTTCCTTCTCCCAGGAAAAGTCCATGGATCCCTCGCCCGCGCCGGCAAAGTGAGGGGCCAGACCCCCAAGGTGAGTGCTGAGGGGGCTCCCTCCGGGTTTAGGGGACCCCCCTGGGTCTTGGGCACACCCCCCAGGGTTTTGGGGACCCTCATGACCCCCCGTTTGTTTGCAGGTGGCCAAGCAGGAGAAGAAGAAGAAGAAGACGGGGCGGGCCAAGCGGCGCATGCAGTACAACCGGCGCTTCGTCAACGTCGTGCCCACCTTCGGCAAGAAAAAGGGCCCCAACGCCAACTCCTGAACCCCAATAAAGGAATTCGGAGCCAAATCCCTCAATTTTTGGGCTTTTGAGCTTTTTTCATTACTTTTTACACTATTTTGTGGGGGAATTTGAAGTGCTTGAAAGAGGTTTTGGAGTGAAACTGGTCTAAAGAGGGTTAGTGCGGGTCCCTGAGCATCTGGCGGGGAGGGTAATGGGAGGTAATTAGAGAGARGAGCTGAATAAGCGTTAATTTGGGGTCTGGTAATGAGAAAATGTTCTCTGGAGAAGGGTTCTCCATGGGGGTGGCGGAAAGAGCCGAGCGTTGCCGTAAATACCCGAGTGCAGCGATGGCCAGGGGCGGGGCGGAGGGAGCCGAGCGGGATCGGAACTATCCGACTGATTCCGAGGGTGAGGGCCGGGGCGGAGGGAGCCGAGCGGGATCGGAACTATCCGACTGATTCCGAGGATGAGGGCCGGGGCGGAGGGGCACACGCCCACCCCCCGCCCTTTCCCGCCCCTGAGCGTGCGCACCGCCTCCTTCCCGGCATGCCCCGCGCCCTATTTAAAAGCGCGCGAGGGGATTAGGCGGCCATTTTGTTCCAGCGCCGGCAGGGAAAGGTGGGTAAGAGGTTTGTTCGGGCCACGGCGCTGAAGGGGCTCTGAGGGGGTGCGGCGGCATCAGCAGCTGCCTTCGCCTTCCCAGGGCCGGCGGGGAGCCGCCCGAAGCGCCGGCAGTGCCGTTCRCCTGACGGTGCGGTCATTTTGTGCCTCGCTGAGGGGCCTCGTGAGAGGCCAGCGCCTTCCTGAGAGGATGCTTGAGGGTGAGGGGGCTGCCGGGGACTGAGGGGGCTGCTCGGGGATGAGTCTCTCACAGACCTGTACTGATGGTGCGGTGAAGACTTGAAAGTTCTGAGGGCTTGTCCTGCCCCGGCCTGGGGGTTGGCYGACCCTTATCTACATTTTTTGTGTTTCTTACGCCTTATTTTTTTTTTCTTTTTAGTGTTTTTGCTCGAGAAATGTTGCTTCTGCTTGAGGTGAGTGTTGAACCCGCCCTTGTGCGTTTAAAAAGCTGGATTTGAGGGCAGAAGGAGCAGCAGTGCTGCGGGGATGATCACCCTGAACTCTCTCTTGCTGATGGTCCGGTGGAGAAACTTCTGAACAGACTCTGAGTGGCACTGGCATGAGTGGGGGCCTCCAGACCCCTGTAGGGTGATCTTAAGACCCTCGTGGAAGGGATTAGACCGACCTGGAATGTGTTAAGCCCACGTGGGAGAGGGGTTAGACCCTCTTGGGGGGAGGGTTAAATCCACGTGGGCAAGTTTAGATCCCCATAGGGGCCACGTGAGACCCTCATTAGGGGTGTTAAACTCTCGTGGGATGTGAAGTTTGTTCTTGGTGGGGTGTTAGTTTGTCCTCAAAGCACTGCTTTAACGGTTTTTCCTTACTTTAAAGCCGTGGAACCGTTTCCTGGAGGTTCCCCATGGCCCCTCCTCAGGTGAGCACCCTCCCTTTTTGGGGCACACACGGGATTTTACCTCAGTCCCTCCTCGGGACCCACACGTGGGTGCAAGTTTTGGTGTCCACCCTCTTTTCTTGCTGTTCGGTGAGGAGTGACAATGACAAGCATATGGCTGAGGGCCCCTGATGCCACGCGACTGCTGAGAGCAGCTCGGGGGTGGGTACACAAATAATTAATAAATTAAAAGTAATTATTTAATCACAATTAACATTGATTTTCTCAGTATGGAGCAGAGGGACAGGCTGCGATCTGGGGTGAATCGGGCCCATCTCAAACCACCATGAAGTGACCACTGAGTGACCAACCTGCCCCACAGGTCAGTGTTCCTCAAGCCCCCAAAACTCCTCCCCCAGCCTCCCCAAATCCGAAGCGATGACACCCTGGGCTGGAGGACACGTCCGATGGCAGCTCCGAGTTACCAAAGCCCTGATCGGATTTGGGGAGGGGGCTACAAGCGCCTGCAGGGTCTGGGTCCTGTCTGACTTTTATTTTTCTCCTGCAGCCGCTGGAGCTGGGGACCCCCGATAGGCCCGGTGAGTTCCCGAGGGTCCTGGGTGTGGGTTTGGRAGTCCARGGGMYGGGTTTGGGGTTTTTGGGGGTCCYGGCCCCCTATGAGGAAACCCTCTACGTCTGACCCCCCCGATGGGCCCAGGACCTGCAAAGGTGGAACCCCCTGGAGCCCCCGGGGAGAAAAGAGGACGAGGAGTCCCGAGGGGACGGTCTGAGGGGGCCTGGGGGTTGTTTTAGGGGCTTGGGGGTCCTTCTGGAAAAGTCTGGGATGTGTAGGGCACGCACACACTGATCTACCCCCCTTAACATTTTCCTTACAGGATTTGATCCAGCTCTGCSCCTTTGGGGAGTGATGAGTTCAGTCATGAGTTTGGGGGCCACATGTGCCCCCTGCAATGTTTTTGGGCAGGATTTGAGGTCAGTTCCATCTCCCCCGTGGAAGTCTGTGGTTGGGGTGATGCTCCTTGTTGATGGGTTGGGGGTCCTCAGGGGTTGTGAACCCCCTATCGGGTAATTTTGGGGATCCCATGCATTGGTTTTACAGGGCCAGGTGGAGGTGACCCCCCAGGAGGTTTGGGGGTGCTGTGGGTGAGTTTGGAGGGGGGTCTTGTAGGGCAGGTTTAGGGTATTCAGGTGTGGCTTTGCAGGGTCTTGGTGTTTTGGGGCTCCCCCAGGGGTGATGACCCCATGAATCTCGTTCGGCTGATGCTGCTGCTGAGGACCCAAGGGCTGACCCGGGGGGGCCCTTCCCCCTCCCTTAGGGTGTCCCAAATTTTCAGGGAATTCCCCCTGAACCCCCCTTCTGTGTCCTTCCCCCAGGTGACCTTGGGATGGCCCTGCCCCTGTGGCTCAGGTATGTAAATGARGGTGTGGCCTGGTGTGTGACATCATCACTGATGTCACCATGTGTAGGGCCCCCCAGTTTTGGTGATGATGTCACTAGCTCACTTTGACCCCCCTGAAAACACCYGAACACCTGAAAAATTGGGGCTGGGGGGACAAGGAGCAGTCCTGGGGAAGAGGGGACACCCTGACACCCYTCCCCTTTCTGCTGTCCCACAGGTGCTGGGGGTGCCCGGGGGGTTCAGGTGAGTCTGGGGGGTTTAAGGGGGGGGCTTGGAGGCATTTTTTGGGGTCCCCCCTGCCGAGGATGAGGCGATACCGCCCCAGACTGAGCCCTRTGACTGAGTGGTTCTCCCTGAGGCTCTGGGGGGCCCTAGGGGGGGTTTGGGGGGTCCTGGGGAGTTGTAAGGCTTTGGTGGGACAGGCGTCCTGGGTTGAGGAGGGGTTTGGCAGGGCCCCCATGGCGGTGTTGGGGGATCCCTGGGTGSGTAGGGTGGTTGGTCTTGGGTTGGGGGTTTGAAGGGGCCCCAAGGGTGTTTTGGGGCCTCCACTCACCCTCCTCCACATTTTTCCTTACAGTTCTGGAGTGGAAGCGCTTTGTTGATGTGAATAAAAATTCCTATTTTTGTTAAAAACGTGGATTTCGTCTTTACTTGGGGAAGGGATGGACTCTGGGAGGGGTCACTTSCACAGCACGTGGGGGCTGAGGTGCCCTGGGCGGGTGGTTTGGAGGCTACAGTCACAAGGACCCAGTGGGACAACTCTTGACGTGTCCCCCCCCACAAGGGTCCAGTTGGAAATTTTGTGGGTGCTGGGCGCCCAGGTGTGTCCCGAACCCCTGCGCAGGTGCTTCTGCTCTGCTCTCCAAGCTCCTGAAGACATCAAATATTTTACATCTCATCGCGGGTCAGGCAGAGCCGGGAGATCCCAGAATCGCCGAGGCTGGAAAATCCCAGAGTCCAACCTGTGCCTGATCCCACCTGGTCAGACCTGGACTGCCATGTCCAGCTGTGGCCTGGACACCTGCAGGGGTGGGGACTCCACCCTGTCCCTGCTCCATCCCAATGTTTAACAACGCTTTCCATGGAAAAATTCCTCCTGATGCTCCCCTGGTGCCCCTGGAGTTGTCCAGCCCTTTCACCCCTGTGGACCCTCCATCCTCTTGGTGTCCTTGGGAGGTGCCCAGAGCTGACCCCAGCTTCCAAATTTTGATACTTTAAAGTCATTTTGGGGGGAAAGTGACAATTTCAGGGGCTTTTCGAGGTGTCCGYGTGTCCTCCCCATGATCTCCGCCSGTGACCCCAACCCCCTGACAGTCCCTGCTGTCCCCCCAAAACCCCCAGGGAGGGGGCAGAGGGACCCCCASCCCCGAAAAGGCGAAAAGAGGCGGGCCCATATCCACCTGAGYTATGACAATGCAAATAAAGGGTTGTGGTTATGCAAATAAAGGAGTAACGCTTTAATCTTCCCGCGCTGACGGAATGATAGGCGGGATATGCAAATTATAGGCAGGAGAAMGAGAAGGGCATCATGGGAGCATTAKTTAGGGGAGAACTTGGGATTCAGGGGGTCGGCGCACGAGGAGCGCGGGCAGAACGTGCGGGATAAACTGGGAAAAAAATCCGGGAGAGAGACGGGAAGAGTGCGAGTGGAGAAACAGAGTCACCGTGAGGTTCGTGAGGGGCGGACGGGGTTGGGATCTGTGAGTGCTACATTGTAGCTATCGCTTCTCGGCCTTTTGGCTAAGATCAAGTGTAGTATCTGTTCTTATCAGTTTAATATCTGATACGTCCTCGATTAGAGGACTTTATATTAAACGGATTTTTGGACGCGGGAGTTGGACCCGGAGCTTGCTCCCTCCGCTCCGCGCATCGTCCCGGTATTGCAGTGCCTCCGGGAACGGTGCACCCCCCACGGGGACCTTTGCTTGGTGAAAAACAGACTAAAATGGCTAAAAGCAAAAATGTATCGTTCGTATCGCGACATCGCGCGCGTTTCTGTATCAAAATGGCCCCCCAGGTCTCGCTGAGGCGGGGCCTCTCGGGGAGTTCTTCTCCCCCATCCCCTGACGGGGCGGCGCAAGATGGCGGAGCGTTCCCGGCTCTCCAGCGGGTGCTTTAGGGTCATAATCTATAATTTCGCCCCTTTCTAGCTGAATTTGGAGTTTTATGCGGGAAATGGGAAATGTTGATAATGTACCAAGGAATCTGTGAGGAGACTGTGAGAGGCTTATTAAATAAATCCGTGAGGGGGGTGAGGAGCGCCGGGGGGACACGCGGGTTTCCTCAGGGAAACACGGCCCTGTCTCCCCCTCAGCGCCTCTTCCGCGCCCGCTCCCAATTTAAACCGAAACACATCTTATATATTTTACATATTTTACTTATTTTATAACCTTTTTCCGTCACTTTCCACCACCGGCCCTCCACTTCCCCCTCGGCCACGGAAACAAAATGGCGGCGGCGGAGCGGGCGGGAAACCGAGTGAGGCGAGCGCCCCTCGCGCTCCCCGACCAATGGGAGSGCGGCTTTGCCCCGTCGTTGGGCAGAACAGCGGGAAACCGTCCAATCAGAAAATCCGCGCGGCCCGCGCGGGCGGTTTGGGGGGGGGGGCGCGCCACACTCGCAGCGACCGTTGCGCACGTAGGTGGGGCTGAGGGGAGGGGGGAACGGGCCGGAGAGGAGAGGGAACGGCGCGTGCGCGCGGCGCGTGACGCTCTCCCCGCGCCTGCGCTGCGCCGCCGCGCGCCTGCGCGCCGCCGCCGAGGGGGCGGGGCGCCCCTGCGCGCGCAGGCGCGCGGCGGCTCGGCGCATGCGCGGTGCGACGGCGCGCGGCGCGGGGGGGCGCGGCGCGGTGTCGGGGCGGCGGCGCAGGCGCGGCTGAGGCGGCGGCGGCGGCGGGACGGGCCCGGCGATCGCTCCGCGCTCCGTCCGCCCCCCCCCCGAGCGGCGGCTCCCCCGCGCTCTCCCCGGCCCCGCCTCTCTTTCCCCCTCCGCCCCCTTCCTTCCGCCCCTTCCCTCCCCCGTCCCCGCCCCGCGGCCTCTGGGCCCGGCCCGGCCTCGCGCTCCGGCCTCGGCGCCGCCGCCTCAGCGCGCCCGCGCTTCCGCTTCCCTTCCCCCCCTCCCCTTTCCCCCCCCCACCGGACCCGCCATGGACGTGAAGCGGCTGAAGGTGACCGAGCTGCGGGCCGAGCTGGGCCGGCGCGGGCTGGACGCCCGCGGGCTGAAGGTGGAGCTGGCGCAGCGGCTGCAGGAGGCCCTGGACGCCGAGATGTTGGCGGCGGGGCCCGAGGAGGGCGGCGGCGGCGGCGGGGGAGGCCCGGCCGCCGCGCCCGGGGCCTGCGGCGGGGAAGCGGGGCCGGCGGGAGGCCCGGCCGGGCGGCACCACGGCGGCGACGAGGAGGAGGAGGAGGAAGAGGAGGAGGAGGAGGAAGAGGAGGAGGAGGACGAGGAAGCGCTGCTGGCGGATGAAGACGAGGCGGCCGCCGCGGCCCCCGAGGCGGCCCCGGCCCAGCCCGGCCCCCCCGGGGAGGAGGAGGAAGAGGAGGAGGAGGAGGCGGCCCCGGCCGAGCCCGCGGGCCCGGAGCCGCCGCTGCTGCAGCCGCCGCAAGAGGAAGCGGCGGCCGAGGCCGAGCCCGAAGCGGCAGAGGGAGGAGGCGGCGGCGGCGGCGTGAACGGGGCCGAGCGGCCGCCGGAGGAGGCGCCCAGCGGGGACGAAGCGGCCGCGGCCGAGGCCAAGGAGGAGGAAGCGCAGGCGGGTGAGCGGCGGGGCGACCCCGGCAGGGATCCCCAGAGCCGGGAAAGAACCCCCAGACGCTCGCAAGGGATCGCCAAAAGCGGGGGAGGATCCCCGGAAGGGAACCCTCGAACCGGGGATGCGGCCCCGGACCCAGGGACGGAACCCCCGGACCCCAAAAGGGACCCCCCAAAGCGGGAGGGATCTCCCATTTCCTCACCCTCCACCCCACAGAATTCCCATTTTTTCCCCAAAATTCCAAACCCGGACCCCCCCCCATTCTCTAATTTTGGGGAGCACTGCGGGGTGGGGGGAGGGTCCGGAGAATCCCAAGGATTTTGAGGGGTTTATTCCATCTCTAAATCCCAAAAATTGAGTTAAAAGCTAATTCCCGCTGCCGGTTTTGGAGCGCCGGGATGGGAATAGGGAAAGAATCTCCTTTTGGAGACGCGTTCTGAGCGGGGAAATGGGGATTTTAGTAAAAACAAGCAAGTAAAAGTTGAAGTTGGAGTGTTTTGGAGCCCCGGATTGGTGGGAAAATTAATGAATTCCGAGTGTTTTGCTCTGGACGGGGTTGGGAAGGGTTAGGAAGCGTCGGAAGCGGGCGGGAAGTGGGAATGTTGGGTGAGGAAGCGCGGCCGGAGCAGGGGGTGGAGCGTGTTTGGGGGGAAAATCCTGGTTTGGGGGAAAAGATCCTGGATTTTGGGGGGAAAACCGTGGGTTTTTAGGGAAGAAATCCAGGTTGTGGGTAAAATCTAGGTTTTGGAGGAACAGATCCTGGTTTTTGGGGGAAAATCCTGATTTTGGAGGGAAAATTCCTGGTATTGAGGGAGAAAGTCTTRGGTTTGGAGGACTAATCCGGGGGTGGGGGTGTTGGAAAAATCGGGTTTTTTTTTAAGGAGAAAGCTTCGGATTTGGGGGAATATCCTCGGGTTTGGGGGAGATATCGTGGTTTAGGGGAAAATTCTGATTTTGGAGTGAAAAATCCCAGTTTTGGGAGGCGAAATCCTGATTTTTGAGAGAAAGATCTTGGTTTTGAAAAGATTTGTGTTGATGGCAGAGCAGGAGTCAACACAGAACATTTTTTTGGGAATGAAGTGAAACTATTCCGAGAGTCATGTGCAATCATGGTGTTTATGGGATAATATTGTTTCTGTTACAGGATGKTGGAAAAACGTAAAACTGTGTGTTTTATGGAAATACTTTCAAGCTTTGTTGCGCTTTTAGGCCTTCATCAAATAAGCGAAATTTTGGGAAGTTTTAGGGTTTGTTTGGATCTCATTGTTGGATTTAATAAGTTTTTTTGTTTGGGTTATCTGGTTATCAATTAGCCAACAGACATTGATCCCGAGGTTTTTTCTCATCCATAAAAAATCCCAGTGGAATTATTCACTCTTTGGGGGCTTTAAGTGTTTTTGTTGGGGTTTTTACCCATTTCCCCATTCCAGATGGGAATTGGTGCTTCCCTGGGTTTAAGTCTGGCCATAAATCCCATTTTTTCCAGCGAGTTTGGGATGTGTTTGATCCCATTGGATTTGTGGTTGTGTGGAGATGAACACATGGGGGAGAATAACGGGAATGGGGCATTTGGAGCATCATTTTGGAAAAGAAACAGGATTAAATCTGAGAAAAGCTGTTAAAAACTCAGATTTTTGTGGAATACCTTGGTTTAATTCATTCTTTAAGGAGAACAATTGGAATTTCAGCCAAATTTCATAGCTTTGAAAGGTGGGAAACACCAAAACACCCAAGTTTTGGTGGTGGATTTGATGCATTTTCCCAGAGCTTTTTTCCCATAAAAAAGCAGGATTTGGGGTTGTTTTCCCAGGGGATGAGGAGGACAAATCCAAGGCCGCTGGCTCCGAGGGCGAGCGGCGCGGGGTGAAGCGGCAGCGGGACGAGAAGGACGAGCACGGCCGGGCCTACTATGAGTTCCGGGAGGAGGCCTACAACAGCCGGTGAGCCGGAATTCCCGCGGACCCCGGGATCCCCAGGGCTTTGGAGACTCCCAGAGACTGGGATCCTCGTGGATTGGATTGCTCGCCAGGGCTGGGGATTGCCCCGGAGGCTCTGCGGAGCTGGAGGTTATGCCAGGGAATTTTCTGAAGCTGGGGATATCCCCTGGAATTCCGTCAGAGCTCTTGCAGAGCTGAGGATCATCCAAGAGCCAGGGAATTCCCTGGAGCTCCCCCAGAACTGGGGGTCATCCCGGAGCGAAGCCAGGGATCCGGTTGGGACCAGGGATCCCCCCAGAGCAGCCTCTGGAGCCCCCCAATCCCCCTGGAGCCAGGGATCCCCTAGGAACTGAAAGTTCTGGAGTTGGGAATCCCCTCCTGAGACAGGAGGGATCCCTCTGGAGCTGGAGATCCCAGAGATGGAGATCTCCTGGAGCCCCCAGTTCCCTTGGAGCTGGGGATCCCTCCAGAGCCCAAGATCCTTCTGAAGCCCCCGTGGAGCCAGGGATCCCCCCAGAGCCAGGGTTTCCCACCTGGAGCTGGGAATT
The DNA here is from genome assembly GCA_018881555.1 of Amblyornis subalaris. Classification (NCBI taxonomy): domain Eukaryota; kingdom Metazoa; phylum Chordata; class Aves; order Passeriformes; family Ptilonorhynchidae; genus Amblyornis; species Amblyornis subalaris. The sequence continues at coordinate 203,003 of JACAXG010000280.1, read as the reverse complement.
CCCCTGGAGCAGCCCCCCCTGGAGCCAGGGATCTCCTCTGGATTTGGGATCCCCCCTGAACCCCCCATTCCCTATCCCACAGATCCAAATCTCCACCGCCGCCGGAGGAGGAGCCGCGCGAAGGGGAGGAGGACGAGAGCCTCGTGATCCTCGACACCTGTACGGGGTGTTTGGGGATGGCTGGGAATTTCTGGGATGGCTCGAGGACTTTCTTTGAGGATTTGAGGCAGTTTTGGGGGACTTTGAGGTGGTTTGCAGCAATTTGAGGCCGTTTTGGGGGGAATTTAGCGGAGTTTGGGATGATTTGAGGCAATTTGGGGCAGTTTAGGGTGGATTTTTGAGGCCATTTGGATTTTTCGTGGGATTTGAGCCTTTTTTTAGATGATTTGAGGCATTTTTGGGATGATTTCAGATGGGATTGGATCGGCTCAAGGTGGGATTTGGGGGGAGTTGAGGCGTGTTGGGATTGGAGGTGGCTTTGGATGGAATCACAGTGGATTTTGGGGAGGATTTGAGGCGTTTTGGTGGGATTTGGGGTGGGAATAAGCGATTTCCCGTCCCTCCCAGACACGTCGGACCTGCAGTTCCGCGCCAGCCGGGATCGGTACGGGGGGCAGCCGCTCTTCTCCGAGAAATTCCCGGGACTTTGGGCCGGCGCCCGCAGCACCCATGGGGTCACCAAGGGCCGCGTCTGCTTCGAGGCCAAGGTGGGTTTGGGACCTCAAATTTGGGGGGAAAAAGGGAAAAAAATTCGTGGGATGAGATGGAAAAGGGGTTGGGATGGGTTTGGTGCAGCTGGGATTAATGAGGGGGAGGCTGGGAACGGGGAGGGGGATCCTGAAGGGAATCCTGGGATAAATTTGGGGAGGGGAAATGTCACGCAGGGGGATTTTGGCGTGTTCTGGGAGGGTTTGGAGTGGGATTAGGGGTGTTTTGGGATGATTTGGGGGATTTAGGGTGGATTTTGGGCCTTAGGGCTAGGGTTGGTTTAGGGTTAGGGTTAGTTTTAGGGTTTTTGAGGCAGCTCAAAGAATTTTGGGGACCAATTAAAGGCTTTTGGGGTTCTTTGGGATGGCTTTGAGGCATTTAGGGCTATATTGGATGGGTTTGGGGCACTTTTCATGGGTTTTGGGGTATTTTGGGTCAATTTTAGGACTTTTGAGGCCACTTTGGGGGCTTTTGAGGATGGGTTTTAGGGTTTCTTGGTCCAATTTTAGGGAGTTTTGTGCCTGTTTTAGAATTTTTGGGACCTGTTTTAGGGTTTTGAGGTCTGTTCAGAGTCTTTTGGGGCTGTTTTGAGGCTTTTTGAGGCCGTTTTAACCCTGTCCCTGTCCCATTCCCACTGTTCTCTGTCCCATATCCCAATTTTTCACCCCAGGTGACGCAGTACCTGCCAGTCAAAGAGGGCAGCTCCGAGGTGCCCCTTTTCCGCGTGGGCTGGTCCGTGGATTTCTCCCACTCCCAGCTGGGTAAGACCTCCCCCATCCCCATCCTAAAATACACCCAGGACCTCCCCTGTTCCCGACATTCTGGTTCACGAGGCCTCATCCCATTCCAGGGGAGGATGAGTTTTCCTACGGCTACGACGGACGAGGGCTGAAGGTGGAAAATGGGCAATTCGAGGAGTTTGGGCAGAGTTTCGGGGAGAACGACGTCATTGGCTGCTTTGCGGTGAGGAAAATGGGGCAAAATCCTGCAAAAATAGGGGGAAAACCTAGAAAAATAGGGGGAAAACCTGGAAAAATTAGGGGAAAACCTGGAAAAATTGGGGAAAATTGGGAGAGAACATGGGGAAGTCAGGGGAAAACCCAGAAAAATCAGGGGAAATTGGGGGAAAACCTGGAAAAATCAGAAGATTAGGGAAAAACATGGAAAAATGGGGGAAAATTGGGGACAGCCCAGGAAAACCAAAGAAAATTGGGGGAAAACACAGAAAAGTCGTAGAGGAGCATTTCTGTGCGCAGCAAATGTGACGGATTTTTCCCGAAATCTCCGTTTTTTTGCAGAATTTCGAGGGCGAGGAGCTGGTGGAGCTGTCGTTCTCCAAGAACGGGGAGGAGCTGGGAGCGGCGTTCCAGATCCCAAAGGATTCCCTGGGGGAGCGGGCGCTGCTGCCCCACGTGCTGTGCAAGGGCTGCGTGGTGGAGCTGAACTTCGGGCAGCGGGAGGAGCCTTTCTGCCCCGTTCCCGAGGGATTCGTCTTCATCCACGCCGTGCCGGCCGAGGAGCGCGTGCGCACGCCCCTGCCCCCCAAAACCACCGAGGAGTGCGAGGTGAGGGCCCGGAATTCCTCGGGAATTGCCTCGGGAATGCTGGCGCTGCTCTGTCCCTGGGGTTGAGAATCCCGGTGCTGAGCCGTCCCCATGGATCTAACCCGGCTCTGGATCCGCTGGGAGTGCTGCCACTGGGTCTTGGGAATGGTGGGGCTGCTCTGTCTCTCCGTGATGCTCTGGGAATGCTGCGTCCCTCTGGATTCACTGGGAATGCCACATGCTGCACCCCCACAGATCTGGGAGTCCCAGCGCTCAATCCACCTGGATCCGTTGGGAATCCCAGTGCTGGTCTGCTGGGAGTCCTGGCTGGACTTCCTCTTCATCCACCAGGAATCCCAGTGTTGATCCTTCCCCGTGGATCTGCTGGGAATCCTGGCTCAGCTTCCTCTTGGATCTGCTGGGAATCCCAGCTCTGCTCCCTCCAGATCCACTGGGAATGCCACCAGTGCCACTCTGTTTCCTCAAGTCTCCTGGAAATTCCATCCCTGGGAATCCAGGCTCTTCTCGCCCTGGATCTACCGGGAATTCCACTCCCCATTTTCCCACCTGACCTCACCTGTCCCCATCCCCCATCCCAGGTGCTGCTGATGGTGGGGCTGCCGGGCTCCGGGAAGACCCAGTGGGCTCAGAAACATTCCCAGGAAAACCGGGAGAAGCGCTACAACATCCTGGGAACAGAGACCGTCCTGCACCAGCTGCGGGTGAGCACTGGGAATGCCGAGATGGGCCGGGAATGCTGGGGTGGGCCAGGATGATGGGCAGGGCTGGGATCTCCGGGGACACTCCAGATCCTCCCCACTGGGGAGGAAACCCTTGGAAGCAAGGCTGGAGGCCCTTTCCCGCTCATTCCCGGTTTTCCCGCGGCAGACGAGGGGTCCGGAGGTGGAAGAGCTGGATGCCAAGAGCAGAGACCTGCTGACTCAGCAGGCTGCCCAGTGCCTTAGCAAGCTGGTCCAGATCGCGCCGCGCGCCAAGCGGAACTTCATCCTCGACCAGGTATCCCGGCAAAACCCCCGGAACTCGGGATCACCCCCCCGCCCAGCCTGTCCATCCCGCAGCTCCTAATCCTGAATTCCTGGTTTTTTTCGCCCTACAGTGCAACGTGTACAACTCGGGGCAGCGCCGGAAGCTCTTGGCCTTCAAGGGCTTCTCCCGCAAGGTCGTGGTGATCGTTCCCACGGAGGAGGACTGGAAAAAGCGGCTGGAGCTGCGGAAGGAGGCGGAAGGGGAGGACGTCCCCGATTCCGTGATGCTGGAAATGAAAGGTGGGACGGGCGGGAAACAACTGGGAAGTGGCACAAGGGGAAAAAAAAATCTTCCTCAAGCCCCTTTTACACCCCAAAACACCCCCAAACCCTTTTTTCTCCCCAAGCCCTCGTTTTTTAAACCCCAAACCTGGTGGTTACCTGGGCACCTTGGGACCGGGGCAGTGCTGAGGTTTTTAAAAGGTTTTTAAAAGGATTTTAAAGGGTTTTTAAGCTCCCCATCCCCAAACCCCGGGGGTTACATGGGCATGGGGGCTGGAAAAAGCAGCTGGAGCTGCGGAAGGGGGCAGAAGGGGAGGACATTCCCAACATTCCCAATTCAGTGATGCTGGAAGTGAAAGGTGGGGGCGGGCGGGAAGCAACCGGGAAGTGACACGAGGGGAAAAACGCGGAGATATCCCATTGTTCCGGGGCTCACGGCCGGGGGGTTCCCCCCCAATTCCCGCCGCAGCGAATTATTCCCTGCCGGAAAAGAACGATTACCTGGACGAGGTGGTGTACGGGGAGCTGGGCAAGGAGGAGGCGCAGCCGTTGGTGTCCCGGTACAAGGAGGAGGCCCGGAAGCTGCTCCCGCCCTCGGAGAAACGCGCGAACCGGCGCAACAACCGCAACAAGCGCAACCGGCAGAACCGCAACCGCGGCCAGGGATACGGTCAGGGAGCGCCGGGAACGCCGGGATGGCGGGGAGGGATGGGGATACAGGGAGGGAATGCTGGGACAGTGGGGAGGGATATGGGGTTATAGGGATACAGGGAGAGAACAATGGGATATGGTTGGGATATGGGGTTACAGGGACACAGGGAGGAGTGTATGGGGATACAGAGGTATCTGTGAGGATACACAGGAATATGGGGAGGAAAAAGGGGATACAAGGATACGGGGAGGGAACATCGGGATACAGCCAGGATATGGAGATACAGGGATACAGTAAGGGAGCGTTGGGATACAGCCAAGATAGGGAGAGGGATAAGGGGATATTTCTGGGATGCGGGGATATGGAGAGGAGATGGATACAGGGAGGGAAAATGGGGATACAGGGGAGGGGTCAGGATGCAGGGATAGGGAGGTATGGGGAGGGGAAACGGGTACAACAGGGATACGGGGATGTGGTGAGGGAATGGGATGCAGCGACATGGGGGACGTATTGGATAGGGGAGGGGATGTGAGGATCCAGACTGGGATACGGGAATACAACAAGAGAAGGGATACAGGGATATGGACAGGGGATACAGGAGTACAGTGAGGGCCAGGATGGGGGGATACAGGGACGAGATGGATGTGGGGATACCGTGAGTGGGGAGAGGGGGCTGAGATGGGGTTTTGAGGGGATTCCCGGATGAATTCCCGCTCTGATCGTGCTGTTCCCTTTCCCGCAGTTGGGGGCCAGCGCCGGGGCTACGACAACCGCGTGTACGGGCAGCAGCAGTACTGGGGCCAGCCTGGCAACCGGGGGGTGAGCACTTCCCGTTGCTCCCTGACACTTCCTGACCACTTCCCACCTATTTCCCATCCATTTCCTGACCACTTCCCACYCACTCCTCCTTTTCTTCTGATTTTCCACTTCAGTTCCCCCTTCATTTTCTTCTTCGTTTCCCCCTTCTTTATTCATTTTCCATCCATTTTTTCCTTATTCTGTATTTCCTTATTCACTTTATTTCACTTCATTTTCTTATCCCTTTCCATTTCCTTATTCTCCCTATTATTTTCTTTTTCCACCATTATTTCCTTATTCCCTCCCAGTTTCCTTGTCCACCCCTTATCTATTCCTGTTTCCCATCCTCCTTTTCTCTTCACCTTTTTGACTTGGTTTGGACTGGTCTGAACTGGTTTGAATTGGTCTGAACTGGCTTGAACTGGTCTGAAGTGGTTTGGTTCCCCCCCAGGGGTACCGGAACTTCTACGACCGCTACCGGGGCTACGACGATCGGTTCTACGGCCGCGACTACGACTACAACAGATACCGGGACTACTACCGGCAGTACAACCGGGAGGTAACGGCATTCCCGGGGGATACACCGGCGATAACACCCAGGATACACCGGGAATGAGGGGTGGGGGACACGGGCAGCACAACCGGGAGTTAACGGCATTCCCGAGGGATACACTGGGAGTACACCTGGGATCCATCAGGGATACACCGGGGTTACACCGAGAATACACCAGGAATATCCCACAGACTCGATTGGGAATACATTGGGAATATACCGGGAATACACTGGGGATACATTGGGGTTGCACAAGGGAACAAAGAGTGAAGGGAAGGGACAGCACAACCAAAAGGGAGCGACATTCCCGGCTGGATACACTAGGAATACACCCAAGGACACACCAAGATACACTTGGAGTACACATGGGATCCACCGGGGTACACCAGGGATGCAGCAGGGAACAAGGGGTGGGGGACACGGGCAGTACAACCAGGAGGGAACCGCATTCCCAACCGGATACACCCGGGATACGCCGGGGTTACGTGGGGTCACTCCGGGTTGTACAACCAGGAAGTAGCTCTGTTCCTGATGGGAATTTGGGCTGGAACTGGGGGAATGGGTCTGGAAGGGCTGGGGATTCAGCCTCCCAGTGCCGCCCCAGTTTAACCAGTAACCCCCTCCCAGTAATGGGGTTACTCCCGGCTGTACAACCAGGAAATAACAACATTCCTGGTTATCCGTAAAAAAATCCCAGATGGAACCGAGGGAACGGGACGGGGAGGGGGCTGAGGGCTCAGGGATGGAGTCCAGCCTCCCAGTGCCTCCCAGTTTAACCAGTAACCCCCTCCTCTCTCCCCCAGTGGCAGAACTACTACCAGGACAGAGACCGGTACTACAGGAACTACTACGGATACCAGGGGTACCGGTGAACCCCGACCCGCGGGCGGCCACTTCCCAAACACTTCCGAGGAACCTGGGGAAGGGGGGAGGGTGGGGGGAGGGCAGGGAACAGCGAGGGGGGAGGAGGGGCAGGAAAATAGGGGGGGGAGGGGAGGGGATCCATAAAACAAAAACAAAAAAAACCCGGAAAAAAAAAAAAGACAAAAACAAAACAAAAAAAAAGATGAAAACTGTAAATTTTTTTTTTTTTTAAAGTTTGTTGAAAGAATCTTGTTGTAATTGTATAAAAAAATTCCACATTTCAGCGGCGGGGGAGGGGCGGGGGGGCTTCCCCCCAGAAATATTCCCGGACACCCCCCACCCAGGCCCGCGGGGGAGGGGCGGGATGGGACAGAATTGTGGGGGAAAATCGGGGAAAAAAACCTGAAATCTCCTCTGCTTTTCCTTCAGGCGAAGTTTTGGGGAGGAGGGAGAGGGGTTGGGGGGGGGATTTGGGGGAGAAAAGTGGGAGTGGGGCATCAAATCCCCCCCCCCAATCCTTCCCCTCCCCCCTCTCCCCCATTATTAAATTTCCCTGGAAAATGTTGGAATTGGTTTTGGGGGATTTTTAAGGAATTTCATGAAGTTTGGGGAATTAGAGGGAATGGGGGGGTTGGGCCCTGGGGGGGACCCTTAATTAGTGTTAATGAGGGACCTTTCATTAATTAGTAGGGGGCCTTCATTAATCTTAATGGGGGGCTCTTAATTAATGGGGGCATTTAATTAGGAGCACTTCATTAATGGGGCCTTTAATTAACAGGGGTTGCATTGATTGAGGTCCCTTCATTAATGGGGTCCCTTCATTAGCATTAATGGTGGCTCCTTAATTGGGGCCTCTCATTAGTGGGGATCCTCCATTAATAATGGGGCTCTTCATTAATTGGGGCCTCTCTTTAATGAGGCCCTTTGGGATTTTTCTGCTTTAATTGGGGGATTTGGGGGCATTTTGGGGTGAGTTTGGGGGTTTTGGGGAGAGTTGAGGGGGTTGATTTTGGGGGTTTTTCGGGGGAGTTTGGAGTTTTTATTATTTTATTGGGGGGATTATTTTGAGGGTTTTTTTCCATTTTGGATTTGTTTCCTTTGGGATTTTTTTCTTTTTGTTTCTTTGGGATTTGGGTTTTTTTGTCCCCACCTGCCCCTTCCACCTTCCCCTCCCCYGCAACCCCCCCTTTTGCAGCCCCCAGAGCGAGAAACCCCCCCAAAAACCCCCAATTTGGGGTTTTGGGGGGGATGGGGGAAGGGGGCGGCACCGCCGCCGCTTTTGGAGCTTTCGGGTCCTTTTTAAATAAAACAAAAACGACCAAAAAAAAGAAAAAAAAAGCGATAACAAAAAAAACCACAAAAAACTCCTTTTTTTTCCTATTTTTGGGGATAATTTGCAGCATCTCCCCCCCTCAACTCCCCAACCCCCCCCCAGCCTCCCCCGGGCTCTGTTTTTCAGCACATTTCTCCTCTTTTTGGTGGTTGTTTCTTCAGTTTTTGGGTCAACGATGACAAAAAAAAAAAAAAGCCCTTTTTGACGCCGCTGCCCCCGTGGGGGAGGGGGGGCCCCGTGTCCCCCCCGGCCCCGGCTCGTCCGTGTCCGTTGTAGTTGCGGCCGGTGGTGGGGGAGGGGTGACATTGACCCCAACCTTGACCCTGTGACCCCCCCGACCCCCCCCCCGGCCGTGTAGGCGGTTTTGTCCGTTTTTAGAATAAAGAACCATTCGCTTGAGTCCAGGAGAGCCTCGCTCTGTGTGTCCGGGGGGGGTGAAACGGTGAAACCTGGGGCTGGGGGAGGTTGGGGGGGCTTAAACTGGGTCCTGCGACTGGTTTGGGGTTTAAACCTGGAGCTGGGTCTTGTTAGGGGGTTTAAACTTGGGTTGGGAGTGGTTTGGGGACTTAAATTGGATTCCAGAGCTGGTCATGGGCCTTAGACCTGGGTTATGGGGCTTAAACTGGGTCCTGGAGCTGGTCTGGGGTTTAAACCTGGGTTATGGGGCTTAAACTGGTCCCTATGTCTAGTTATGGGGTTTAAAGTGAGGTTTGGGGCTCTTTGGGGGATATTATACCTGGTTATGGAGGTTAAACCGGGTCTTGGGTGGGAGCCTGGTTTAACGGATGGTGAGCTGGGCTTGGTTTGAGGGGCCTGGGCTGGGTTGGGGGTCCCGGGGGTTTTTTTGGGGGTCTGGATTGAGGGGCTTGGGCCTGACTGAGGGGTCAGGTCTGGGCTTGGGTTTAGTCCGGGGCCTGGTTGAAGGGCTTGGGCCTGACTGGGGGGACTGGATTTAAAGTAGGGTGGAAGCCTGGGCCTATTTGAGGGACTGTTTGTGGAGCTGCAACAGTTTTAAGCTAAAGAGTAGCTAGTAAATTGTAAATTAATTACTTAAATTAAGGCTGTAATTACTTTATTATACTTCTGCGCAGCCCGGGCCTGCTCCGAGTGCTCAGGCCTGGGCCCGGTTGCCATGGCAACGGGGGGGGTGGTGTGTGTGTGTGTCGGCGACGCCATCTTGGATGCGGCCGGCGCTGACATGGCGGCCGCGATGAGAGCGGGAAATTGGGGAGGGGGCGCTCGCCCTCCTCCGCTCCTCGCACGCTTTTTTAAGGCGTACCGCGTGAGGTCCCCGCGTAGGGGGGGAGGTCCCGCGTGGGCGAGGAGCGTCCCCCGAGACCCCCTTGGGCCCCTTTTCCCTTCCGCCGCCATTTTGGAGGCGGGCGCAGAGGCCGCCCCGCGCGCCGCCATTTTGGATGCTGGGAGGCACCATCTTGGGGCCGCCTGTGGCGCCGGGCGCATGCGCGGCTGTCATGGCGGCGCCCGCTTGAAGCCGTTTTGGGTGCCGCCATGTTGGGTGCGGGCAGAGGGGCTGGGGAGGGGTCGGGGTGGCTCTGGGGGGGCTCATGGTGTTCAGGGAGGGTTGGGGGGTCCCATGGAGCTCTCCCTGCTTTCTTCCTCCTTCCTCTTCCTCCTTCCTATTAATCTTCCTCCTTTTCCTTTTTCCTCTTCCTCCTCTCTTCATTTTCCTCCATCCTCATCCTCAGGCCCATTTCCTCAATCAGTGATCAGGGGCTTCCTCCTCTTCTTCCTCCTTCCTCTTCCTTCTGTCTCTTTTTTCTTCCCCCCTTCCTCCTTCCTCTTTTCCTTTGCTCCTTTCTCTTCTTCCCTTTGCCTCTTTCCTCCCGTTTCTTCCTTCCCCCTTTTTCTTCCTCCCCTTCCCCTTCCCCTTCCCCTTCCCCTTCCCCTTCCCCTTCCCCTCCCCCTTCCCCTTCCCCTTCCTCTTTTCTCTTCTTCCTCTTCCTCTTCCCCCAGACCCCAAATCCTCTCTCTGCACCCTCCCCCTTTCCCAGACCCCCCCCCCTCTTTCCCAGCTCCGTCTGGGGGTCCCCCCACTCCCAAATTCCCCCCTCGGGGGGGTCCTGCCCCTCCAACCCTCTCCGTTCCTCCCACCCATCCCAGTTTGGGGACCCCCAGAAAGGGGCCCAGCCCCGTCTGTGCCGCGAAGTGTTTATTTTGGGGGGGGGGGGCACACACCAGGGACCCCCCGAAAGAAGGGGAAACCCCCCCCACCCCCCCCCTTTAGGCCCCCCCGGGGCTTTTGGGGGTCCCATAGAGCCGGGGGGGCACCCCGATATTTGGGGAGGGGGGATATGGGGGGCTCAGGGGGGGAGTCCCATGTTGAGGGGGGTGTTGGTGTTGGGGGAGAGCTCTGAAATTTGGGATGGGGGAGGTGGGATAGGGGGAATTGGGGGGGGATCCTAAAGATGGGGGGGCACCTCGGATTTTGGGGGGATCTCCATTTTGAGGGGGGGCTGGGAAGTGATGGGGCTTTAGGAGGGTTCATGGGGTGATTTTAGGGGGGCTGGGGGGGGTCTCCATCTCCCCCCATTCCAGAACCTTCCCTGAGTCCATCATTGAAGCCTTTTTGTGGGGGGGGACACCCCCAACCCCCCCTCACCCCAGAACCCCCCCTTTAAAGAGCTGTGACCACCCCGAGGCTTTATTGGGGGAGCCTTTGGGGTCCCCAAATTACCCGTGGGGGGGGTCCCTGACATGGGGGTGATCCCAAAACCCCACGGGCACCCCCAACCCCCCCCTTTCCCCTCATTTTTGGGGGTCTCTCGGGGTGAAACCCCCCAAAACTCCCCCCAAAGTGTGTGCGGGGGTCCCTCAGTGTGGGGAGGTCCCCCAGATTTGGGGGAGGCCCTAGAGGAGGGCGCAGAAGAATTTCTTCTCGCGGAAAGGATTCTCCGAGGTGGGCACGGGGGTCAGCAGGGGATCCTCGCACGCGTGCGCCTCGCAGTAACTGAGCAGCTCCGCCGCCGCCTTCGACACCTGCGAGCCCAGAAACACACCTGGGACCCCCAGAAACACACCTGAGAACCCCAAAAACACACCTGGGAACGCCAAAACACACCTGGGAACCCCCAAAAACACACCTGGGATCCCCAAAACACACCTGGGAACCCCAAAAACACATCTGGGACCCATAAATCCAACCCTGAAACCCCAAATCCACTCCCTCAGCAGCTCTGCCACTGCCTTTGACACCTGCGACCCCCAAAAACACACCTGGAAACCCCAAATACGCACCTGGAACCCCGAAATCCACACCTAGAAACCCCAAAACACACCTGGAAACCCCCAAAACCACACCTGGGAGCCGAAAAACACACCTGGGACCCCCAAATCCACCTCTCGAATCCTCAAATCCACCCTTCCAATTCCCAAATCCAGCCCTGAAACCCCAAATCCACCTTTTGAATCCCCAAATCCACCCCTTGAACCCCCAAATCCCCTCCCTGAGCACAATTTCCCCCAACTCCCCCCCCAGCAGCTCCATCACCGCCTCTGACATCCGGAATTGAGGGGCTGGGGATGATGGGGACCCCCAAATTCCCGCCTTGGACCCCAAATCCACCCCTGGAACACCCAAATCCTGCCCTCGTCTTCCCCAAATCCCCTCTTTGCCCTCTCAAATCCCCATTTCTCCACTTCCCACCCCCCCAAATCCCATCCCCCCCTCCTCCCCCTATCTCGAGGTGCCCCCCCCGATATCAGGGGGTCCCGGGGGGGGTAGGGGGTGCCCCCAAACCTTGACTCGGCACAGACTGGCCTCGATCTTCAGCTGCTCCACCATTTTCCGGGCCTGGCCCACGCTCAAGGTGCTGCTGGGGGGGGGCTCGCCCTTCATGGGGGGCTGAGGGGGGCACCCCAGAATGTGGGACCCCCCAAAATACCCCGAACACCCCAGGCCTCCCCTTCCTTTGCATCCCCAAATTGTCAGGGTCCCCCACCTCCATTTTCATCCCTAATTGACCCCGGTAAATCCTGGGATTCCCCCCCCCACCCCTGATCCCCCCTCCCCCGTCTGCCCCCAAAATCCTCCCCTCAAACCCCAATCGCCCTCCCCGAAAAGTCTCAAATTCCCGGCTGAACCCCCCCCATTCCAGTCCCCCCCAATCCCATCTCCCCCAATTTCACCCCAAATTCCACCCCAGCCCCCCCCAATTCCCACCTCGCTGCTGCCCCTCCCCATTTCCACCTCCTCCATCCCCCTCCCCCAATCCACCCCGGACCCCAATTTCCCCCCCCAATCCCTTTCCTCCACCCTG
>JACAXG010000280.1:149811-190580 GCA_018881555.1 Amblyornis subalaris | reverse complement strand
CCCCCCCACCTCTGGGCAGGACCCGCAGCCGATCGGACCCGGCGATGCTCGGAGGGGGCGGAACCACCGGAGAGTTGGGGGGGGGACACGCCCTTGCCCCTCCCCCACCCCGACCCCGCCCTTCCCCCTCCCCAATTTAGGGGTCCTTCCCCCTCTCCCCAAAAACCCCCGATCCCCCTAAACCTCCTCAACACTCCCATAAACCCCCGAGCCCCCCAAGAACCCCTGAGCTCCCGCAACCCCCCTTAAACCCCCCCAAACCCCCCCTTGGGCCCCCCCCAATTCCCCCTTTGGACCCCCCCAAACTCCCCCCCACCCGGGGCCCCCCAAAATCCCTCAGGGAGACCCCAAACCCCCTTCGACCCCCCAAGCCCCCCTTGGACCCCAAACCCCCCCCCCGGGACCCCCCATAATCCCCCCCCCCGTTGCCATGGGGACGGGGCGGGGCCCGGGGGGCCGCAGTGGGCGGGGCGGGGGCGGGGGCAGCGCAGGCGGGTCCGCAGTGGGCGGGGCCTGCGGGGTGGGCGAGGCCAACGCCAAAAGTGACCAATGGGAGCGCGCGATGGGCGGGGCCTAAACCCGGAAAGGGCGGGCGGGGGCGGGGCCAGGGCGTGGCGGGAAGCGGGAGGTGCCCGGCACTCGGTAACGGCGCGAGACCCCCCCCAAAAAACCCCCCCAAAACACCCCCGGGACCCCCAAAACCCTCGCGATCCCGGGATCCCGCCGGGACCTCCCCAGGGAACCCCAAACTGGCCCGGCACCCCCAAAAACCCCCAAATTCCCGAGTCCCCCGGAGGCCGCGGGACCCCCCGGACCCCCCCAAAACCTCCCTGGGACCCCCAAAACCCTCGCGATCATGGGATCCCCCCGCGACCTCCCTCGCGACCCCCGAATCGCCCCGGGTCCCCCAAAAACCCCCAAATTCCGAGTCCTTCGGGGCCGCGGGACCCCCCGGACCCCTCACAAACCCCCCCGGGACCCCCAAGCCCCCTGGGAACCCTCAAACCCTGCCGGGATCTGTGGGTCTGGGGGGGGGATGAAGGGGGAATTTGGGGAGGGTCCCGTAGGTTTTGGGTCTGGGGGGGGTTTGAGGGTGCCCCTTAGATTTTGGGGGTGTTCCCCACTCTATGGGGCTGGGTGGGTGGGACTCTGGGGTTTTATGGGGCTGGAGGGGGGGGTGGGGGTACCCCATATATTCTGGAGTTGCCCCACAGATGTCGGGGCTGGGGGGTTTTTGGGGTGCCCCATAGATTTCAGGGGGACCCCGTAGATTTTGGGGTTACCCCACGGATTTCGGGGTTCTCCACAGATTTTGGAGGTGCCCCGTAGGTTTCGGGGCTGGAGGGATTTGGGGTGCCCCATAGACTTGGGGTTATCCCATAGATTTGGAGTTTCCCCATAGGTTTTAGGGCTTTCCCCATAGCTTTTGAGGCTGGAGGATTTTTTGGGGGTTACCCCACAGATTTTAGGGGTTACCCCACAGATCCCAGGGCTGCCCCCGTCTCTCCAGGCCGGGATCTCCCGGGGGGATTTGGGACGGGGGTGGGGTTGGGGGGGGTGCGCGGAGCCCAACCCCTCCCGGCCCCTCCCCCATAACCTCTCCCCTTCTTCCCCAGCCTTTTTCTTTTTTTTTCCATGGGGTTCCCCCCCCCCCGTGTCAGCCCCACGGGCTCGGGATGGCGCCGGGGGGGCCCGGGGCGGCCGCGCCCCCTCCCCTGCTGCAGTGGGGGGCTCAGGTGGGGCGGGGGGCGCGGCGGGCGCTGCTGCGGGGGGGGCTCCTGCTCTGCCTCGGCCTCCTCCTGCTCTGGGCCTCCGTCTTCCTCTACGGCACCTTCTACTGGGCCTACCTGCCCATGGCCGCCGTCGTGCGGCCCGTGCACCTGGGCTTCAGGTGCGGCTGGGGGCGCCTGGGGGGGTCCCGGCGGTTTGGGGGGTCCAGGGGGTCCGGGGAGGGGGGGGGATGTGTGGCCCCCCCCATGCTCGTGGGTGGTGTCGGGTGCCCTGAGCACCTGGTTCGGGTGGGGCTTGGGGCTTCAGGTAGGGCTGAGGGTGCCCGGGGTGGGTCCTGGGGTTTGGGGGGGTCTGGCGGGTCCGGGGCGGTTGAGGGGGATCGGGGGATCGGGGGATCGGGGGGATGTGTGACCCCCCCCGTGGCTGTGGGTATCTGGTTCAGGTGGGGCTGGGGGGTCTGAGGGGGTCTTGGGGGTTTGGGGGGGTCCAGGGTGTTGGGGGGGGCGGGGGGGTCCGGGCGGGTTGGGGGGGATCAGGGGTGAGGGGGACGTGTGACCCCCCCCATGGTTGTGGTTGACCTCGGGCACCTGGTTCAGGTGGGGCTGGGGGCGTTTGGGGGAATCCAGGAATTTTGGGGCATCTGGGGAGGTCTGAGGGTATTTGGGGGGGGTCTGTACCCCCCTTTTACAGCCCCTGACACCCTCGTTTTGCCCCCGCCCCCCCCCCAGGTCGGACTGTGACGCCCCCGGCCCCGAGCTCTGCTCCTTCCCCACGGCCAATGTGTCCCTGCTGGGGGAGCACCGGGAGAAGGTGGAGGGGGGCAAAATATGGGGGGGATCCCAAAAATATGGGGGGATGTGGGGCTGGGGGGGAGGGGGCCAAAATATCCTAAAAATCTAGGGGAATGTGGGGCTTTGTGGGCCTCAAAAATAGGGGGTAATGTGGGGCGCGGAGGGCTAAAAAAATCTGGGAGGACATTGGACTGGAAGGGGCCAAAAATATGGGGGAATGTGGGGCTGGGGGATCCCAAAAATATCCTAAAATAGAGGGGGAGGTGAGGCTGGTGGGGCCAAAATATCCTGAAAATACTGGGGAATGTGGGGCTGTGGGGGGTACTACAAACATGGGGGGGGATGTGGGGCTTTGGAGGCCTCAAAAATAGGTGGGAATGTGGGATTTGGGGTGTTGTGGCCCCCCACCCCCATATTTTTGGGATATGTGGGGGGGTTCCCGCCCAGGTGCTGCTCTATGGGCAGCTGTACCGGATCTCGCTGGAGCTGGAGCTGCCGGAGTCGCCGGTGAACCGGGAGCTCGGCATGTTCATGGTGGCCGTGACCTGTTACGGGGCCGGCGGCCGCCCCCTGGCCTCGGCCGCGCGCTCGGTGCGACCCCGCAGCGGGAACGGGGCTGGAGGGGTGGGATTCCATGGATCTGTGGGGGTTTCTTGGATTTGTGGGGCTGGGGGAACCCCGTGGGTCTGTGGAAATGGGGTTTGGGACCCCATGGGGTTTGTGGGATTGGGGGGCTCTGGGGTGGAATTTGAGGGGATTTGGGGAGGGATTTGAGGAGGGAATTGAAGGCTCTGGGGTGGGATTTGAGGGAATTTCAGGGTTCTGGGGTGGGATTTGGGGGATTTGGTGGGATTCGGGGATTTAGGCTGGGATTCAGGGGGATTTGGGGTGGGATTCGTGGATATTTGGGCCAGGATTTGGGGGGATCTGGGGGATATTCAGGGGGATTTGGGCTGGGATTTTGGGTGGAATTCAGCGGGGTTTGGGGCTGCCCCCAGGCCATGCTGCACTACCGCTCGCGCCTGCTGCGGGCCCTGCACACCGTGGCCTTCGCCGGGCTCTTCCTCAGTGGCTTCGCCGAGCAGACCCAGACCCTGGAGGTGGAGCTGATCGGCCGCTACCGCGAGGACCCCGTGAGCGGGGGGGGGCCTGGGGGTCCCGCGGGGTCGGGGACTCTCGTGGGGAAGTTTGGGGGGTCCCGAGGGGGGGTTGGAGGGGTCCCGGGCGGGGCAGAACAGCCCCAGGCACCGCAGGTGGAGCTGCTCAGGTGCTGCTGTGAGGACCTAGGGGGCTGTTGGGGGGTCTCAGGGGTTCTGGGGGGGTCCCAGGGGTCTGACCACCCCCCTCCATGCCCCCCAGTACACCCCGACCGTGGGAGCCTTCCTGGAGATCCGCAGCCGGCGGGTGCAGCTCTACGGGGCCCGGCTGCGCGTGCACGCCCACTTCAGCGGCCTCAGGTAACAGGGAGGGGTCCTGACCACCCCCCCTGGGACCCCAAACCCACCCCAAACCCCATAACCCAGCCCTGGCCCCTGTGCCATGCCCACTTCAGCGGCCTCAGGTAACGGGAAGGGGTCCTGACCCCACAGTGGGGCCCCAAACCCACCCCCAGCCCCAGAACCTGGTCCTGCCCCCTGTGCCACGCCCATCCACCTCCCCCATCCCCGCCCTGTCCCACCTGTCCCTGTCCATGTCCCACCTGTCCACATCCCCTGTCCTTGTTCATGTCCTACCTGTCCCACCAATCCCATCTGTCCCAGTCACACCTGTCCTACCTGTGACACTTGTCCCTGTCCCACCTATCCTACCTGTCCGTCAGACGTGTCCCACCTGTCCATGTCCCCCATCCCTGTTTGTGCCCCTCCTGTCCTTCCTGTCCCACCTGTCCCTGTCCCACCTGTCCCTATCTCACCTGTCCCTGTGCCACCTGTCCCTGTGTCCCCCTGTGTCCAGGTACCTCCTGTACCACTTCCCGCTGACCTCGGCCCTGCTGGGCGTGGCCGGGAACTGGACGCTGCTGGCGCTGCTGACCCTGGGTGGCTACCTGCAGTGGGGGAGGGGCGAGCACCGGCCCCGACCCCCCCGCCCCCCACCCCAGGTGAGCCCGGATGGGGAGGGGGGAAAGGTTTGGGGACCTCCCCCGAGGGGGCTTCGCTCACCTGTGCCCCTCCCCCACCCCCTCCAGGACCCGCGGAGCGCTGGAGACCCCCCCGGGGAGGGGGAGGGGACAGGTGAGGGAAGAGTGGGGGTGGGGAGGGGAGTGAAGGGGTGGGGGGATGGGGGAGGGGCTTTGAGGGCGTATTTGGGGGGGGGGGGCGATTTTGGGGGCTCAAGGTGACGCCCCCCCCTCCCCCCCCAGAGCCTTCAGCCCCCCCCCAGACCCTGGAGGAGCCCGAAGTCGTGGGAGCCTCGGAGCCCAGCGAAGGTGGGGGAGGGGCAGCACCCCAAAACCCCCCCTGGGGGTGGGGGAGGGGCAGGTTGGGGCAGGGGGGAGGAACCAAGAAATGAGGGGGAAGACCCAGATTTGGGGGGGAGGGGCTCAAATTTGGGGTTGAAGACTCAGATTTGGGAGAAACCCTCCCAGATTTTGGGGGAATGGGCCCAGATTTGAGAGGGGGAACACCCAAATTTGGAGTGGGGGCTCAGATTTTGGGTTTGGAAACTCAGATTTGGGGGAAACTCCCCCAGATTTAGGGGGGACGCACCCAGATTTGGGGGTGGGGGTGCTCACAGCCCCTTCCCCCCCCCCCAGACCCCCCCTTGCTCAGCGCTGCCAACGCCCCCCCCAAGGAGACGCACGAGGAGGAAGAGGAGGAGGAGGGAGAAGGGCAGGAGGAAGGGGGGGTCACCTCCACGACCCCTCCCCTCCCCCCGGACGGCCCCTTCCCCCGCCAGCGCCATGTCTGCTCCAGCTCCTGACCCCCCCCCAATTAGGGGGGACCCCAATAAACACTCCGCCCCCCTCCATGAGTGTGGCCTCATCTTGCGGGGGGGGGAGGGGAATTGGGGGGTGGGAGACCCCCGTGACCCCCGTTTTGAGACTGTGACCCGCCTGAGGACCCCCCAGATTCCCCCAGCCCCTTTTAAGACCCCTCCCCAAATACTCCTCAATTCCTCCCAGGATCCCCCAGCCCACCCCAAGACCCCCCCGAAATCTCCCTCAGTTCCTTCTAAGACCCCCCCCCCAATCCCCCCAGTCCCCTCCAAATACCCCCCAACCCCTCCCCAATCAGCTCAAAGAGCTTTTAGGGCCAGTTTAATAATTTGGGAGCTTTTTGGGGTCCTTTGGTTGGGTTTTGGGGCCACTTTTGAGGTAGGTTTGAGGTTTTGGGGGCGCCGGACGCGATCGCGCCGCGTTTTGGCCCCTCTGGGCCGCCGTCGGCACCGCCCACGTGACCCAACAGCGGCACCGCCCACGTGACCCGACCCCGGCACCGCCGTGATGGCGGCGAGCGGTGGGGCCGGGCCGGGCCAGGCCTTGGAAGCGCTGCTGGAAATGGGATTCGGGGCCCGGCGGGCGTGAGAACGGGGCTGGGGGCACCGAGGGGAACCGGGGGAGGGGTTCTGATTATTCCCGGTGCGGGACCGGGAGTTCCGGTAACGGGGAGAGCCGCCCCGGGAGGGCTCCGGAGCGCCGGGAAGAAGCCTCGGGTGTCCCAGTGGGGGTTCCGGGATACCGGGGAGGGCTGCGCTAACGTGGAGAGGGTTCCGGGGTGAGCCCTGGGATACTGGGGGAGGGTTCCGAGAGCTCCTGTAACGGGAGAGCGGCCACGGGAACCGGGAGAGGGGGCGGGAATGGGATCCTGGCTGGGGGCAGCGGGGGATGTCCCGGGAAGGTACTCGGGAGCTCGGAGCCCCCCGGTGACCCCTCGGTGACGCGGGTCCCGCAGGGCGAAGGCGCTGGCGCTGACCGGGAACCGGGGAGTGGAGCCGGCCATGGACTGGTGCGAGTGGAGACCCCCAAAACGCCCATGGGACCACCCAAAATCTCATGGGAACCCCCCAAAACCTCCCCCGAGACGCCCCTGGAACCCCCAACCCCCCCCCAGAACACCCGGGGACCCCCCAAAACCCTCTGAGACCCCAAAAACCGCCGAAGACACCCCCAAAACCCCGAGAGATCCCCTCCCAAACCACCCGGGACCCTTCAAAAGCCCCGGGACCCCCCTGGGGCCCCCATAATCCCCCAGGAACCCCAAAACCCCCCGAGACCCCCCCAAACTCCACTCGGACCCCCCCAAACCTCCTCCCCGGGAACCCTTTGAGACTCCCTGGGACCTCCCAGTTTACCCCCCATTTTCCCCCYCCCCCCCCCCCAAAAACCCCCGGTGCTCCCTGAAACCCTTTGGGACCCCCCAAACCCCGAGGCTCTTTTAGGACACTCCCCCCCCCCAAACCCCCCAAATTCCCCCTGATGCCCCCCCAGGTTGGTGGCTCACGAGGACGACCCCGACTCGGACTCGGACCCCGAACTGCCCCCGGATTTGGGGGTGCTCGGGGGGATCCCCCCGGCTTTGGTGGGGCCCCGGCCGCCGCCAGAGGAGGACGAGACCCAAAAGTGAGTTTGGGGGGAGGGTTCACCCCTAATTTGGGGTGCCCCCGGTTTTGGGAACCCCCCGATTGGGGGGTGCAGGGGTTTGGAGTACCCCCCCTAGGGATTTGGGAGTTTAGGAGGGGATTGGGGGTTCAAGGGGGGGTTAGGGGTTCCGAGGTGTGTCCCAGATTTTGGAGGACTCTTGTCCTCAGGACTTTGGGATCCGCAAAATTCCTGGTGGTGGGAGCTCAGTGTCCCCTTGGATTTGGGACCAGGTTTTTTGGGGTTCAGGGGAGGTTTGGGGGTTCAAAGAGGGGGGTGTCCCTGATTTGGGGTTCCCAAATTTGGTGGCAGCGAGGCAGTGCGGGAACAGCAGGAGCTCAGTGACCCCTTGGATTTGGGGCCGGGGGTTTGGGGGTGCAGGGGAGGTCTGGGGGTTCAAAGGGGAGGTGTCCATGATTTCGGGGTCCCTGCAGGCTCCTGGCGGCCGCGGGGCAGGAGCGGGAGCGGCGGCGCCGGGGGCAGGAGCTGGCCAAGCTCCGGGAATGGCGCCGGGACGAGGAGCGGCGCCGGGCGGCCGAGGAGCGGCGCCGGGACAGGGCCGAGGAGCGCGCGGCGCGGTGAGGGGGCACCCCAAAAACCTCCTGGGAAATCCCAAACACCCTCCCGGGAAAGGCCCCGAGGGAACCCCGGGAGCTGAGACCTCCAAGCCGCCAGAGGGCGCCAAAACCCCGGCGGGACCAACGAGATTTTGGAGGTGCCACACACTCCTGGGGACCCCCCCGAGCTTTGGGGACCCCCCAAACCCCACCCCAGAGGAAACCCCCAAAACTTTGGGGACCCCATAAGCCCCCAGACCTGAGGGTGAAGCCCTAAATCTCAGGAGGAGCCCCCATATCCACACCCCCATCTTCCTCGGGCTGCCAGGGACCCCCAAACTTTGGGGGATCTGCAAACCCCAGGGACCCCCCCAAAACCCGGGATATCCCCCCTGTTCCCACAGGCAGAGAGTGCGGGAGAAGATCGAGCGGGACAAGGCGGAGCGAGCACAGAGGGTGAGAGATCCCGAGGGACTGGGGCATCCCAAGGGATTGCGGGATCCCAAAGGATTGAGGGAACCAGCTGGGATTTGGGGGATCCTGCCTGGATTGCAGGGAGGGGAAAGGATTGAGGGGATCCTGCCAGAACCAAAGGGATCCCAAGGGGGGGTCCCATRGGACTGGGGGGATCGTGTGGGATCGAGGGGCCCTGCTGGGATCCTGCAGGTCCTGTAAGGATCAAATGGGATCCAGGCCCAGGGGGAATCACGGAATCCAGGCAGGTCCTGCTGGGATCAACGGGGAGCTGCCAGGGCCAGGCAGACCCCACTGGAATCAGGCTGGAAATAGGGTGGGGTCAAGTGGATCCCCCGAGATCCCTCACTCCCCCCAACCCCTCCCCCCAGTTCGCCCCCATCCACCCAGAGCCGCCCCCAGTGACCCCCCCGGGGCCGGAGCCAGCACCGCCGCGGGAATACGATGAGTGCCGGATCCAGGTACGGACTGGGGGATCCCCAGGGATCCGGAGGGGACCGCAGAGGATCCCTGACCCCCCTCCGTGTCCCCCAGGTCCGGCTGCCGGACGGGCGGGCGCTGACCCAGAGCTTCCGGGCGCGGGAGCCACTGGCGGCCGTGCGGCTCTTCGTGGAGCTGCACCGGGGCACAGGGAGCACCGGGAATGCCGAGGAGGGGGGGCCCCGGAGCCCCCCGGAGCCGTTCAGCCTCCGCACGGCCTTTCCCCGGCGCCTCTTCACCGAGGAGGACATGGAGAAACCCCTGCAGGAGCTCGGTGGGGGACTGGGGAGGGGTCCTGAGGGGGCTGGGGGGTCCCAGGAATGGTTGGGGATCCACAGGGGGATTTTGGGAGGGTCCCCAAGGGGGTTTCTGGGGATTTGGGGAGGTCCTTGAGAGGGTTAAGGAGGTGTCTGGGGGGGTTGGGAGGTCCCAGGAATGGTTGGGGGTCCCCAGGCAGACTTAGGAGGGGTTTAGGAGGTCGCAGAGGTGGTTTCAGGAGTCCCTGGGGGAGTTTTTGGGGTTCAGGAAGGTCCCCATGAGAGATTTTGGGGGGGTGTCAATGTCTGGGAGAGTCCAGACAGTTTTGGGAGTCCTGGGCAGTTTTGGGGACCCTTGGGGTAGTTTTGGGCTTCCAGAGGGGGCTTTTTTGGGGTCCTGGGGTGGAGGTTCAAGGCTTTGGGGGGTCTTTTTGGAGTCGCAATGTGCTTTTTCCCCCCAGGTCTGGTCCCATCCGCTGTCGTCATCGTGGCCAAGAAAGAGGGAAGCTGAGGGGGGGGCCGGGCCTGGGGACCCCCAAATCCCCCCTGGGGACCCTCCAGACCCAAATAAACCTCAGCTGTGTCCCCTTCCTCCAATCCTGGCCTGTCCCGTGTGTGTCCCCCCCTCTCAAAGACAGAACTGGGGGGGTCAGAACGGCTTTATTGGGGTCCCAGCCCCCTCTCACGGCTCCTTCCGGCGCTGTCTTCCCACGGGATCCGCCAGGATGATGATGCCCCACGCCCCCACACCTGGGGGGACACGGGGGGGTCACTGGGCTGTCACCCCCAACCCAAAAACCTTCTGGGACCCCCCCCATTTCCCACCCTCACCCTGAGCCCCCTCCTCACCCCGCTCGTGGCCGTGGGAGCCCCAAAATCTCCTCCCAATGGATCCCCCCCAGTCCCCGGGGTACCCCCCATCGTCCTGCCCCCCTTGTTGCCATGGGACCCTCAAATCCTCCCCTAATGGAGAACCCCCCGAGTTGGAACCCTCCCATTATTATTCCGCTCTCCCCGTTCCCCCGGAGCCCCCCCCCGGCGCCCCCCGGCCCTCACCGACGGCGAAGGTGATCTGGGCGATGGCGCCCATGGAGGGAGCGATGCCTTTTTTCATGATGTTCCGCGGCCCCTGGTAGATCCAGATGGCGGCCATGAGCAGCCCCGCGCCGCTCAGCAAGCGGCAGCTCCAGCACCCGCCGAAGAGCGGCCGCGGCGAGGCCGGGCCGGGCGCCGGGGCTGAGACCGCGGCCGGTGCGGCCTCCGCGCCCGGCGGGTTCATGGCGGCGCCGGAAGAGACGCCGGAAGTGTCCTTGTGGATAAAAGTCCGTGCGCGACCGCGCGGAGAGTTCCGTGCGCAACGGTGCCCGGCTAGAACGTTCCGGGAGGGTCACCGAGAGGGGGGTCTCCCGGTGCTGACGCTACTTCTGCCACGGCACCCGCCGCTGCGCCACGTTCTCGTCGGTCTCGGTCGCCTCACGCAGCGCCGCCATGATCAGCTCATTGTGGCGCCGCCGCTGCGCCAAACTCGCGGGGCCCCCTTCGGGCTGCGCCTGCGGAACGAGGGTAAAACGGGCAGGGGGGGGAGTCACGGCCGGTCCCGGCACCCCCGGGGCTCCCGCCGCTCCCTCCCCGTACCTTCAGCGTCTGCAGCCGCTCCTGCTCGCCCCCCGCCACCGCCACCCACAGCAGCAGCCCCAGCGCTATCGGGAGGGCCCCGCGGAAGAGCGCCAGGGGCCAGCGTGGGTTCAGCGCCATCGCCCCCTCCCCGCCCCGCCGGGGCCGCTCCGCCCCTGCCCCGCCCCGGGCCGGGCCGCTCTGGCCCGCGGGGATCATAGAGACAGCGGCTGGGAGGACCGGGAACACCCCCACCCCATGGTCGGGCCGCTCTGGCCCGCGGGAATCATAGAGACGGCAGCCGCGAGGACCGGGAAACCCATTCGGCTCCACGGCCAGGAATGCGGTAACGGAACCCCCCAGACTGTCGGGATCGGGGTTACGGAATGGACCCGGCGCCGGGAAGGGGATTGGAGACCCCTGGGTTTCGCTGGGAACAAGGAGACGGATCCCCGCCCCCCCACAAAGGCAGGGAACGGGTTTATGGACACCCCCCCACCACCGCCGGGAACGGGGGAGCTCGGTCCGATCCCCCCCGCGATGCCGCAGCCCCGGGACGCGCCCCCACCGAAGGACCACACGAGATAAAAAGGGTTCGGAGGGCTTTATTAACAATTTAAGCACAAAACCGGCCCGTCCGCTGTTGGCGCGGTCCCGCGGCGTTCCCCGTCCCTCGGCGGGCCCTGTAGAGGAGAAGGCGGCGGTGAAGCGGCGGCCCCGAGCGCTCCGGATCTCCCGGTGCGCGACAGCGCCTTTGTCCCGGCGTGTGAGGGTGGGACCGGCGGACGCGACCGCCGGCACCGAAGACTTCGCGCCGGTCGCTGCTTTCCCTCCGCACATCACAGACCCCGGCACGGGACCGCCGGGGCCCGCCAAGAACGGGAGGACCCTCCCGGTGCCCCCCCGGTTTTCCCGCCCGTTCCCCCACTACCGATGCATCCCCGGCCTCACCGGTCACCCAGCGCCGAAAGAGACAGAAGCGCCCACGCCCCCTTTTATATATGCCGGTGTGGGCGGTGCTTTGAGGATCGCCGCCAATCAGAGGCGCCGGCGCTCGCAGAGGAACCAACAGAATCCACGACAAATAGAGCGGCGGGGCTTCCGCCGTCGAAGCCAATCGGAAGCCGCCCCGCGCGCGCACGGGCCAATGGCGTTCGCGGAAAGGGAGAGAGGGGCGGGGTTACGGAGCCGGAAGTGAGGGCAAACCGGAGGCGGTGCCCGTCGCACACGTGGGGGCGCGATGGGGATCGGTGGGAAAATCAACCGGCCCCGGACGGTGACCGGGGGGTCCCGAGGGCCCGGGGGCGCCCAGGAGGGGATCGAGGGGGCTCTCGTACTCCGGTGGGAGGGGAAAGCCCGGGAGCGGCCGGTGTCCCGTACCTCATGGGAGGCCCCCGGTAACCGGGGCCGGGGGGTCTGAGTGTTGGGGAGAGGGGACTCCGGTGGCTTTGAGGGTGCGGCCCCGGTAGTTCCAGAGCCCTCGTGGGGGGGATCCCGCTGTCCCATACCCCTCGATGGGGTGGGGGGGGTTGTCTCTGCCCGGTCCCGGTGTCCCCCGGTAACGCCCGATAACCCCCGTTCCCCCGCAGGAGCTGCGGAAGAAGCTGTTCAAGCGGCGGCGGGAGTTGGCGCGAGGGCGGCGGCAGAAGCGGCGGTGAGCGCTCCGCCCCCCATGATCCCTCCCCCCGGTATCCCTCCCCCCGCCAGTGCCGGTGGCTGACGGGGGTTCCCGGGKGGTCTCCGGTGCAGGTCGGTCTCGTCCGTCCCGGCTCCGCTGTGGGGGAAGCGTCGGCGGAAGGAGCTGAAGCGGCTGCGGGGGGCGGCGAAGCGGGGTGAGCACGGGGGGAGGGGTCCCGGGGGGGACACCGGCGGGTGACCCCTGACCTCTCACTTCTAACCCCTCCCACCGGTGTCCCCAGCGCTGGAGGAAGCAGTGGCCGCCGGGAAGAGGCTGGAGAAGGAGAAGGAGACCGGGACGGGGCCGGAGCCAGCGCCGGAGAACGGTGGCGACGTGGAGATGGTGGAGGAGACACCGGGAGCAGAGTGACACCTGGGACACCAGCGCCACCAGTTCATCAAACTGGGCTCACCTGTCCCTCACCAGGCTCCCCAGCATGTCCCCACTGTCCCCTCCCCGTTACCGGTGTCCACACCAGGGGCACCAGTTTGTCACCAGTGTCACCAGTGCCTCCTCACCAGTATCCCCAGTCCTTCGCAGCGGTCACCAGTGTCACCATTCCCTCTGCAATGTCCCCAGTTCACACCAGTGTTCCCAGTCCCTGCCACCAGGCCCTCCCCAATGTCCCCAGCCCCCCAAACAGCATCCCCAGTCCGTCTCCCCAGTTCACACCAGTGTCCTCAGTCCCCCCCAGCGCTCCCAGCAATAAACTCTGTGTCTGTCTGTCCGTGTGTCTGTCCGGGGGGGGGGACACACTGGGGGGCGCGTTTAGCGGTGACACCGCTGGGGAGGGGCGGAACCTCCGAGGGGCGGAACGATCGCGCGCGGCCGCAGGGGCGGGGGGGGACGCGCGGGGTAGAGCGCTCCCGGCGCATGCGCGCCCGCCCGGCCCGGCCGCCGCCGCCGCCATGTCGGCCCTGTGCGACCCCCCGGGCGCCGCCAGCCCCCCCCGGCCCCCCCTCAGGTACCGCCGGGACCCCCCCAGGGGCTGGGCTTGAACGCCGGCTCAGCCCTCCCCCGACCCCTCCTCAGCGACCCCTGGGACCCCCTCAGGGCTGGGAGCGACCCCCAGCTCAGCCCCGACCCGACCCGCCCTCAGCGACCCCCGGGACCGGGACCGACCCCCGCTTAGCCCCCCACCCCGATGGTCTCCCCGGGTTGAGATCCCCCCACCCACCCCCAGTTTGGGACCCCCGGGCGCTGCCGTTCCCCCTCATCTCAGCCCCACCGTGTCCCCCCCAGAGCCTCATCGGAGCCCCCAGGACCCCACCCCGGGTCCCTCAGCCCCGTGACCCCCCTCTAACTTCTATTTCCCCGCCAAACCCCCCATTTCTGTTTCTAAATGCCCTCTTTTTCACCCCAGGAGTTGCAACCCTCCCTGACCATGGGGTGACACCCCCGGGGGAGGGTCTGAGGGTCCCCCCACCTCCTCTAACCCCTCTCTAACCCCCTTTTCCCCGCCTCTCCAGTGCCCAGGAGCTGTCCCAGGAGGTGAAGGCGTTCCTGAGCGGGCTGGACCCGGTGCAGGGCACCCCCCTGTCCCCCCCCGCGCACGCCCGCTGCGCCCTGCGCCTGCTGCGCTGCCTCCCGCCCGCCCGCCACGCCGCCCTGCACCACCTGCGCGGCCTCTTCGACGACCAGGTGTGCGCCCACCTGCTCCAGCGCGAGGGCAGCGCCCCCGGACCCGCCCCCAAGCCCGGCCCCGGCGCCGAGGTGGTGCAGGAGGTGCGGCGAGTCCTGGCCGAGTTCGTGGCCGCCAACCCCAAGGCCTGGGCGCCCGGCGTGGCCGCCTGGGCCAGTGAGCTCATGGGGCAGCTGAGCAGCAAATACGCCGGGCGGCCTGGGGTGCCCTCACCCGCCAGCCTCAATGAGCTGCTGCAGCTCTGGATGTCCTGCCCGGCCACTCGAGCCCTCATGGACATCTACACGCAGTGCCTGTCGGCCATGGTGGGCGGCTGCCCCGACGCCTGCGTGGACGCGCTGCTGGACACGTCGGTGCAGCACTCGCCACACTTCGACTGGGTGGTGGCGCACATCGGCTCCTCCTTCCCCGGCACCATCATCAGCCGCGTCCTCTCCTGTGGCCTCAAGGATTTCTGCGCCCACGGGGCCCCTCCCGGGGACGCCCCGTTCGCCGCCGGCCCAGCAGGGGGGGCGGCGGGGGACAAACGCGTCCCTAAAATTGCGTCAGTGGTGGGGATCCTGGGCCACCTGGCCTCGCGCCACGCAGGCAGCATCAAGCAGGAGCTGCTGCGGATGTTCCACGAGAGCCTGGGCTCGGGCCGGGAGCAGCACAAGGCCACGGTGCCCTTCCTGCTGCAGCTGGCCCTGATGTCCCCGGCGCTGCTGGGCACGGTCTCGGCCGAGCTGGTGGACTCCTTGAAGCCGCCAGTGCTGAACCAGCTGCACCAGCAYTTCTCGGCGCTGCCCCGCGACGAGCTGGACAACGTGGTGGGCGTGGTGGTTCACCTCATCTCGCAGACCTCGGCCGGCGCCTTCCGCATCCTGCAGTTCCTGGTGGGCACGGCCATGCCCGCCTCGGTCATCACGGCGCCGGGGCCGCCGCTGCATGACGGGGTCCGCGAGGGCTGCGACCGCCTGGTGCAGCTGCTGCTACTCAACCTGCAGAAGCTGGTCCACGGCCGGGGGTCCCCAGGGCTGGCCGAGGGTCCGGCGCGCCCYGTGCCCTTCCTGGAGGCGCTGCGGCCGCACGTGCGGGAGCTGTGCGTGGAGACGCTGCGGCTGGAGCGGAAGCGCTTCCTGTGGCAGCACCAGCTGCTGGGGCTGCTGGCCGTGTACTCGGCGCCCCACGGCGCGGCCGACGCCCTCTTCTTCCTGCTGGCACTGGCGCGGACGCCTGAGGAGCTGGCGCTGGCCCCGCAGCTCCACGCCGTGCTGTGCGCTGTGCTGCCCGACCCGCTGCCCGCCGCCGTGGCCGCGGCCGTGGCGCAGATCCACGCGGGCCGGCTGCCCGAGCCGCAGCTGGCGCAGCTGCTGCGCAACCTGGCGCTGGTGCTGCAGTGGGAGGGCGGCGGTGGCGCCGACCAGGCCGGGGGTCCGGCGGCCGCGGGGGCGGCGCTGGGCGCGGCGCTGGCGCGGCACCTGCCRGACCTGGCGCAGCTGCTGCTGCACCCACGGGCCGAGGTGGCCGAGGCCGCGTGCCGGCTGCTGGCCGCCTGCCCCTTCCCACGGGCGCTGCCCCCGGCCCACCTGCTGCCGGCCGTGCGGGCGGCCGTGCACCAGTTCTTCGCGCTGCTGCGCCGTGGCCGCGCGGCCGCGCTGGCCCCTGGCACCCGCCTGCTGGTGCGGCTCAGCCGAGTGTCGCCGGCTGCCGCCAAGGCCGTGCTGGCGCAGCTGGTGGAGGGGGCCCTGCGGGGCCGCAACGCGGAGCTGTTCGGCGGCGCCGTTGAAGCGCCCGGCCCCGAGGACTCCCCTGGGCCGGCGACGGCGGCCGGAGTGTCCCTGCTGGACACCAACCGCCGCTTCACCTCGGCCGTCAACTCGTCAGGGGGCGTGTGGTCCGTGTTCCACGCCGGGGTCATCGGCCGCGGGCTGAAGCCCGCGCCGGGCTCGGGGCGCCGTGACCCCGAGGAGCTGAGCCGCAACGCGCAGACCTTCCTGAGCCTCCTCCTGCGCTGCTGCCGCGGCTCCCGTGGCACCGAGCCYGAGCCGGGCGTCAGCCCTGAGGCGGCCAAGGCTGTGGCGGCCGCGCTGGTGGAGGCCGTGTGCCCCGAGGCGGCGGGCGCCGAGCTGGCCTGGCCGCCCGAGGAGCAGGCCCGGGGCACCGTGGAGCGGGACCTGCGCATCTGCCGCCGCTTCCGCGACCACCCGCTGCTCTTCCCGCTGCTGCGCCTCGTGGCCAGCGGGCACCCAGCGCTGTGCTACTGCTCCGTGCTGCTGCGGGGGCTCCTGGCCAGCCTCATGGCCCACTGGGACGCCTGCCGGGACCCCCGCACGGCCGCCTCGCCCTGGCACCTGCGGGCGTCCTGCGCCCTCGTGGCGCTGCTGGCCGAGGGGTCCCTGCTGCCRCCCGTGCTGGGGAACATGCACGAGCTGTTCCCGGAGCTGGCACCCTTCGAGGTGCACCTGCTGCTGCTCAGCGTGTGGGAATATTTACGGGAGAACAGCCCCCTGCCCCAGAAATTCACCTTTCAGCCCGAGAGGGGCGTTTTCTGCCGGGATTTCTCCCGGGATGGGGACGTGGGGAAGCACCTGGCCGTGCTGCACAGCGTCCTGCACAAGAACATTCATCGGCTGGGGCTGCTGGCCGGGAGGTTTTACCCCTGAGGAGCCTCTCTGGAGGGGTGGATTTTGCCCCAAAATCCGGATTTCCAATAAAAGGGAGCAGAAGGGAGGAGCGGCTGTGGATTGTGGGGGTAGGGACACCCGGAGGGGGGGGTTAAGTGGGTCTGGGAGGGTCTTGGAGTGGCTTGGTGATGGTATGGGGGCACCTGAGGGGTCCTGGCAGGGTGTTGGGGGGATCCTAGGAGGGTCAGGGGGTGTCCAGGAGGTCCTGGGGTTGCCTACGGGGTTGGTGATGTCGGGGGGGGCACGGGATGGGGGTTTGAGGGGGTTCAGGGGAGGGTTTGGGGGGTCCAGGGGGTCCTGGGGATATCCGGGGTAGTGATTAGGGGTGTCTGGAGGGGTTAGGAGGGTCTTTGAGGGGGTTCGGGGGGGCTTGTGGGGTCCCGGGGATGTTTGGGTCTCTCAGATCTCTCTCTGGGTGTTCGGGCGGTCCCGGGGAACTCCTGTTCCTCGCCTTGTCAATCACTCGCCAGTTCCCGCCCATCGCTCCCAACCGACCAATTATCGCCCGTCTCAGTCCCGGTTTTGTGGGCGGGGCCTCGGCGGGCGGCGACCAATCAGCGTCACGCTGGGGGCGGGACCTGGACTGGCGGGAACCAATCAGAGCCCCGCGGGGGCGGGGTCTCGGTGGTGCGCGTCACTTCCGGCGGCGGCGGCGGCAGCGGCGCGAGGATGTTTTACCACGTGAGCGGCACCGGGGGGCACGTGACGCACCGGGGGTCACGTGTCCGGGCGGGCGGGGGGACCCGATTTCGCCCCGGGATGACCGGAGGGCCCCCAGGGAGTTCCCGCTGTGTCCCCGCCCTCCCGGGGAGGTCCCGGTGGCTCCCGGGGGTCCCCGATGTGGGGTCTCGGTGTCCTACCGCGGGTGCGGGGTGGTCCCGGTAGGGTCCCGATGGCTCCTAAGAGGGTCCTTGTGCCCTGAAGAGGGTCCCAGTGTGTTCTCGGTGGGGTTGGGGTGGTCCCGCGGTAACTCCCGGTGACCCACAGATCTCCCTGGAGCACGAGATCCTCCTCCACCCCCGGTACTTCGGGCCCAACCTGCTCAACACCGTCAAACAGAAACTGTTCACCGAGGTGGAGGGGACCTGCACCGGGAAGTGAGCGGGGAACCGGGAATGGGACTGGAGAGGAACCGAGAAGTGCATCCCCAAACACCCGAGACACCCCCAGACCCCCAAACCTCCCCCGAGACACCCCCAGGACCTCCCAAACATCCCCTAAACCCCCCTGAGACACCCCAGGATCCCCCAGGTCACCCCCAGACTCTCCAGAGGTCTCCTAAACCCCCCAAACCCCCAAACCCCCCTGAGACAGCCCCACGAACCCTCAAATGCATCCCAAACTCCCGAAGACAACCCCTGGATCCCCAAACGTCTCCTAAACCCCCCAGGTCACCCCCAGGACCCCCCAAACCCACCCCAAACACCCCCAGAACACCCCCAAACCGCCCATGACCGGCTCTGACCCCACTCTGACCAAGCCGTGCCCCCCTCCCGGTGTCCTCCCCCCAGGTACGGCTTCGTCATCGCCGTCACCACCATCGACAACATCGGGGCCGGGGTGATCCAGCCCGGGAGGGGCTTCGTGCTCTACCCCGTGCGCTACAAGGCCATCGTGTTCCGCCCCTTCAAGGGCGAGGTCGTGGACGCTGTGGTCACTCAGGTCAACAAGGTGATGGTTTGGGGGTCCTGAGGTCACCCAGGTCAACAAGGTGATGGTTCCRGGGGTCCTGGGGGGGTCCTGGGGYCAGCCAGGTCAGCAAGGTGATGGTTTGGGGGGACCTGGGGGGGTCCTGGGGTCAGCCAGGTCAACAAGGGGACAGTTTGGGGGTCATGGGGGTGTCTTGAGGTCACCCAGGTCAAAAGGATGAAGGTCTGGGGATCCCAGGAGGGTCCTGAGGTCACCTAGGTCAGCAAAGTGACAATTCTGGGAGTCCTGAGTGGGGTCTCAAGGTCACTCAGGTGGACAAGGTGATGGTTTGGGGGGATCCTAAGGTCACCCAGCTGGACAAGTTGACAATTCCAGGGGTCCGGGGAGGGTCTGAGGTCACCCAGGTCAACAAGGTGACAGTTTGGGGGGGCCTGGGAGCTCTGCAGGGGTCCCGAGGGCTGCAGGGCCCTGACCCCCCCCCTTTGTGTCCCCCCCAGGTCGGGCTGTTCACCGAGATCGGGCCCATGTCCTGCTTCATCTCCCGACACGTGAGGAGCCACCCCAAAAACATCACCCCCTTTCCCTCTGGGCACCCCCCGATCCCTTTGGGGACCCCCAAACCTCCCCTGAACCCCCCCTTGATCCCCTGACCCCCCCATTTCTTCCTAGGACCCTCCTGATCCCTTGGGGACCCCTCTGCCCCCCTCATTTTCCTTTGGGACCCCCCCCCAAATCCCTTTTGGGGCTCTCCCTGACCCCTCAAAACCCCCCTGGGCTCCCTCTTTTCCCCCCCTGCTCCCCCCATTTCCCCTTGGGGACCCCCCCCAATCCCCTGAGGTCTCCCCCCCCTCAGGGGCCCCCCTGMCCCCCCCTCTCCCCCCAGTCCATCCCCTCGGAGATGGAATTCGACCCCAATTCTAACCCCCCCTGCTACAAGACCGTGGATGAGGTGAGTCCTGGGTGGGCCGGGGGGGGTCCCCACTGTCCCCCCCATCCCCTCCCGTCTTGGGGGCGTTCCCAGGGCCCCCCTGAGCTGTCCCCATCCCCATCCCAGGACATCGTGATCCAGCAGGATGATGAGATCCGGCTCAAGATCGTGGGGACCCGCGTGGACAAGAACGACATCGTCAGTTGGAGGACCCCAAATCGGGGGGGGACCCCAATTCAGGGAGGGCCCCAATTCTGGGGAGGGTCCCGTGTCCATTTTGGGGGAGTTCCAGCTCCGGGGGTGTCTCGGATCTATCCCCAGCTTTGGGAGGAGTCCTGAATTTTGGGGAGTCCCAACTTTGGAGGGGTCCTGTGTCCATGAGGGGGGTCCCGATTCTAAGGGGGGGTCTTCATCCCTAATTCTGGGGGGGTCCCCAACTTCGGGGGGTCCTATGGGGGGGTTCCAGCTCCATGGGGGTCTTAGTTCCATAGGGGGAGGGGGGCCCCCACTTCAGGGGGGGATCCCAGCCCCTGGGTGGGAGGTCCAGGTGGGAGCCCCCGCTTCCCTGTGCTGACCGTGCCCTCTCTCCTCCCAGTTCGCCATCGGCTCCTTGATGGACGATTACCTGGGTGAGTCCGGGGGGGTCCCAGGGGTGGGGGGGGGCATCTGACCCCCAGGGCAGGGCTGGGGAGATTTGGGGGGGGTTGAGGGTCCCTCCACTCTCACTCCTTCCTCTTTCTCCCCCCAGGCCTTGTCAGCTGAGCACAAGGAGCAGCCGGACCCCTCCCCATTTGTGCCCCCTCCCATTTTGTCGTGGCCCCCCCCCCAGCTTTGGGTGTTCTGGTGCTGGGGGCACCCCCAGAACTGGGGGGGGCTCTGCCTTTCCCCACCACAGAGATCAGAATCCCAATAAAATCCTTTTTCTTACTTTCCGCCTTTTTCTCTTTCCTTGGGGGGGCTCCTGAAATACCGGGGGGGTCCCCTACGCTAAGTGGGCCTTGCTTCAGCGGCGTCGCCCTTTTAACCGCGTTTCCACGGCAACCACCCCTCGCTCCTCACTTTACGGCGCGGCGGCCTCAAGTGTCGCAAAGCCCCGCGGCGCTTTCCGGCCGCCCGGTGCCGCCCCCCGGCCTCTCCGCGCTCGCCAAGATGGCCGTGTCCGGGGTGAGTGCGGCCCCCGCGCCATCCGCCGCCATCCGCCCGCCCCCGCCGCCCCGCTGCTTCCCCGCCGCCACCGGAGCATCCGCGGCGGTCGGGGAAATCGGCTGAGGGGGGTTTGGAGCTGGGGAGGGGGCGCGGATGGCGGCGGGGAAGGGGGTGGGGGGGGCGGTCTGAGGGGCGCCGGGGTTGGAGCGCGGGGTGGGTCCGTGAGGGGTGAGGGGGGTCTGGGGTTGTCCCTTCACACCCCGCCACCCGTGACAAGTGACATGAGTGACCTTAGCGGCTCCCCTCACTCGTGACAGCGCCTGTGTCCCCCCTCCCACAGCCCTTCACCCCCATTTACGCCCCCCCCCCGTGACACCCCCCACCCCATGGGACCTTTTGGAACCCCATTTCCCCCAGACCCTGCACACAAACCCCAAGAATTGTGGGGTCTTCCAGGCGCTCATCGCTGCGGGACCCAACTCTGGGTCCTCCTTACCGGGACCCCCAGTGACCTCCACTCTTGGGGACCCCTGTGACACCTCCAGACCCCAGTTTCCCCCAGACCCTGTACACGTACCCCGAGAACTGTGGGGCCTTCAAGATGCTCATCACTGCCCAGCGCTGCGGGACCCAACTATGAGTCCCCCTTATTGGGATCCTCTGTGACCCCCCAGTGCCCTCCACTCTTGAGGACACTTTGGGGACTCTCTGTGACCTTTTGGGACCCCATTTTCCCCAGACCCTCTACATGTATCCTGAGAACTGGGGGATCCTTCAAGGCGCTCATCGCTGCGGGACCCAACTCTGGATCCCCCTTATTGGCACCCCCTCTGCCCCCCCAGCACCCCCCTTGTCCCCAGACGCTTGAGGACCCCCTGGACCTTTTTGGGGACCCCCGACCTCATTTTCCCCCAGACCCTGCACACGTACCCCGAGATCTCTGGGGCCTTCAAGGCGCTCATCGCTGCGGGACCCAACTCTGGGTGCCCATCACTGTGACACCCCCAGTGCCCCCCACTCTCGAGGACCCTTGGGGACATTTCGGGGACCCTCTGTGACCTTTTGGGACCCCGTTTTCCCCAGACCCTGTACACGTACCCCGAGAACTGGCGGGCCTTCAAGGCGCTCATCGCTGCCCAGTACTCGGGCGCGCGGCTCCGCGTCCTCTCCGCGCCCCCCCACTTCCAC
This sequence comes from Amblyornis subalaris, assembly GCA_018881555.1. NCBI lineage: Eukaryota > Metazoa > Chordata > Aves > Passeriformes > Ptilonorhynchidae > Amblyornis > Amblyornis subalaris. The sequence continues at coordinate 169,202 of JACAXG010000280.1, read as the reverse complement.
TTCGGCCACACCAACCGCACCCCCGAGTTCCTGCGCAAGTTCCCCGTGGGAAAGGTGAGTCCTGGGATCCCCCCAGACACCCCAGAAGGGAGGGATGGGGCTGGGGGGGCTCGGGGGGGCCCCAGCCCATAGCATCTCCCCCTTCCCCAGGTCCCGGCGTTCGAAGGGGACGACGGGTTCTGCGTCTTCGAGAGCAACGCCATCGCCTACTATGGTGAGGGCGGGCTTGGGGGGGTTAATTAGCTGTTAATCAATTAGCTGAGTTTTATTTCCCCGTTAATGAGCTTTATTCCCCCTTAACCATCTCCTTAGTGAGCTGTACCCCCCTTAATGAGCTGTACCCCTCTTAACAAGTCTTATTTCCCTCAATGGGCTGTGTCGCCCCTTAACGAGCTTCACTCCCCCGTTAATGAGTTGCATCCTCCTTAATTATTTACTCTATCTTTAATAAATTCTATTTTTTGTTATCAAGTCTTATTCTTTTCCTTAGTGTGCCAAACTCCTTAATGAATGGTCATCCCTTAACAAGCTGTACCCACCTATAACGAGTGCATCACCCGTTAATGCTTTTTATTGCCCTTAACGGATTTTAATCCTTATTATCAAATTTTATCTCGCCATGAATGGATTTATTTCTCCTTGATTCGTTTTATCGACTACATAAAGATTTTTATTTTTCCTTAATGAGTCTCAACTCTCCTTAACCAGTCCTTAACGAGTTGTGTCCCCCTTAACTAATTTTATTCAGCCCCTAACGAGCTTTATCCCCCCCTTAACTAATCATAATTCTTGCTTAATTAGTTTTATTCTCCTTTAATGAGTTTTATCACGTTTATGTCACCTTTACAAGTTTTATCCCTGCTTTAACCAGTTTTATTTTCTCTTAACCAGTCCTGGTTCTTCTTAACGAGTTTTTTGGCTTCTTAATAACTTTTATTGCTTATTAACCGCTTTATGATCCGTTAAGACGTTTTAATTGCTCTTAATCCCCCTAATTAATTCTCTGTGCCCCATAACAACTTTTATCTCTTTCATAACTCTTTTTCTTCTCCGTTAACGAGTGTATCCCGCCTTAATGAGTGTCCCCCTTCCCTTAACGAGTTCCCTTGTCCCTTACCGAGTTCCCACAGCCCTTAATGAGTGTCCTCAGCCCTTAATGAGTGTCCCCAGCCCTTAATGAGCGTCCCCCCCTGCAGTGAGCACGGAGGAGCTCCGGGGCAGCACCCCCGAGTCTGCGGCCGCGGTGCTGCAGTGGGTGAACTTCGCCGACAGCGACGTGGTGCCCCCGGCCAGCACCTGGGTGTTCCCCACCCTGGGCATCCTGCACTACAACAAGCAGGTGGGGGGGCTTGGGGGGGGGGGCATTTCTGGGGGTCCTGAGGGGGTTTTGAGGGATTTTGGGGTGTCTTGGGGGGCTTTTGGGGGATTTGGGGGCAGCTGGAGTGACACGGTGCCCCCGGCCAGCACCTGGGTGTTCCCCACCCTGGGCATCCTGCACTACAACAAGCAGGTGGGGCGTCCTGGGGGGGGGTTGGGGTCAGGGGAGGGAGTCTGCCCCCCCACCACCACCACCTGGGCTCCTTTTGTGGGGTCTGGGGGGGTTCCTAGAGGGAGTTGGGGGACCCAAAAGGGGCTCCTTGAAGGGTCCGGAGGGGTCTGGAGACCCCCACACTCAACCTCCCCCTATGAAGGCAGGTCAGGGGTCTTGTGAAGGAGTTCAGGGGTCCCACTGGGGCCCCCTGCCCAATTCCTGGTGCCCCCCAGGCCACGGAGCTGGCAAAGGAGGAGGTCAAGAGGGTCCTGGGGGTCCTGGACGCCCACCTGAGAACCAGAACCTTCCTAGTGGGCGAGCGCGTGTCCCTGGCTGACATCACCCTGGTGTGCGCCCTGCTCTGGCTCTACAAGCAGGTATGGGGGTCTTGGGGGCCTTTTGGGGGGTCCTCAGGGCCTTTGGGGGCTCCCAGGGGCATTTGGGGGGATCCCAGGGGTGTTTTGGGGAGCCCTGGGGTCATTTAGAGTGGTCCCAGAGGGATTTAAAGGGTCCCAGGGGGTGTCCCTGGCTGACATCACCCTGGTGTGTGCCCTGCTCTGGCTCTACCAGCCCATATGAAGAGTTTGGGGTGGTCCCAGGGGGTTTGAGAGGGTCGTGGGGTCATTTAGGGGGGTCGTTGAGGTGTTTGGGAAGCCCCAGGGGGGTTTAGGGTGGTCCCAGAGGAGTTTAGGGGGGTCCCAGGGGGTGTCCGTAGCTGACATCACCCTGGTCTGGTTCCTGTTCTGGCTCTGCCAACCCATGTCGGGGGTTTGGGGTGGTCCTGGGGTCATTTATGGGGTCCCAGGGCAGTCTAGGAGGGGTCTGAATGCCCCCCCCCACTGAGGGGGTGTCATTCTCACCCCCCCCAGGTGTTGGGGTGGGGAGGTTTGGGGTGTCCCTTGGGGGTGTTTTGGGTTCCCAGGGACGTTTGGGGTCCTAGGGGTCTTTGAGCATCCTGGGGGTGTTTGGGGGTCCTGGGAGTGTTTCCCAGTGCCCCCCCCTCACTGAGGGGGTCTCGTTCCCCCCTCCCAGGTGCTGGACCCCGCGTTCCGGGGCCCTTTCGGGAACGTGAACCGCTGGTTCCTCACCTGCCTCAACCAGCCCCAGTTCAAGGCTGTGCTGGGCGAGGTCCAGCTGTGCCAGAGGATGGCCCAGTTCGATGGTGAGGGGCTGGGGGAGGTCCTGGGGGGGTTGGGACCCTCCTGGGAAGGGACGGGGGCACCTGGGGGGTGACACACCTGAGCCAGTCCCAGTTCAGGGTGGTACTGGACTGGGTCCAGTTGGGCCAGAGGATGGCCCAGTTTGACTTGGGGGGGGTCCTGGGGAGGCACAGGGACACCTGGGGGGACCCAGGGATACCCAGACAGCTCGAGGCCCCCCCAGATTTCCTCTCCAGGGTTTGTTCAGAAGGGGAAAAAATGGGAATTTAAGGGTTTTTCGAGAGAAAAGGGGGGGAATTTAAAGTGTTTTTTGAGGGGAAAAAACCGAATTGACGCTGATTTTTGGGGGAAAAGCCAAGAAATTTGCAGAGACACAGGCGCGGAAGGAGAAGGAGCCCCCCAGGAAGGAGAAGGAGCCCCCCCGGAAGGAAAAGCCTCCCCGGAAGGAGGAGAAGCGGCCGGAGCCGGCCGAGGAGCTGGACGAGTGCGAGCAGGTCCTGGCAGCCGAGCCCAAGGCCAAGGACCCCTTCGCCCACCTGCCCAAGAGGTGAGGGGGCACCTGGGGGGGGGGCTGGGGTTGTCCTGGAAGGGTTTTGGGGACACCCTCTGAGGGTTTGGGGTTATTCTGGAGGGGTTGGGGGCACTGAGGGAGCACTTGGGGGGTGTTGGGGACACCATGGGGAAGGTTGGGGTCATCCTGGAGGAGTTTGTGGTCATTTGGGGGTTTGGGGACACCCTGGAGGGATTTGAGGACACTTGAGCGTGTTTGGGGTCATTTTTTGGGGACCGGAGTGGCCCTGGGGGGTTGTCTGTGGTGTCCCCCCTCTGTGGGGTCACTGACCGTCCCCGTGTCCCCCTGTTTGGGGTCACTGACCGTCCCCGTGTCCCCCCGTGCCCCCAGCCCGTTCGTCCTGGACGAGTTCAAGCGCAAATACTCGAACGAGGACACGCTCACCGTGGCCCTGCCCCACTTCTGGGAGCACTTTGACCGCGAGGGGTGGTCCCTGTGGTACTCCCAGTACCGATTCCCCGAGGAGCTGAGCCAGACCTTCATGAGCTGCAACCTCATCACTGGTGAGAGCCTGCAGCATCTTCATCCTCATCATCCTTGTCCTCATCCTGTTCTTCATCCCCATCTTCATCCTCATCCTGCTCCCCCATCCTTTGCTTCCTTGAGGAGCTGAGCCAGAACTTCCTGAGCTGCAGCCTCATCACCTTCATCCTCCTCCTCATTCTCCTCTTCATCCTCCTCATCCTCATCTTCCTCCCCTTCTTGCCTTCCTCCCCTCCCCTTTTCCCTCCCTTTTCTTTCCCTCCTTCTCCCTTGTCACTCCTTCCTTTTCCCTTTTCTCTTTTCTCTTTCCTTTCCTTTTCCTTTTTCCTGTGTTTTTTTCCCTTTTCTCTCAGTTTTTTATTCCCTTTTCCCACCATTTCTCTCTCCCTCCCCTCTTTGCTCCCTCTTTTCTTTTTCCTTCTCCTTCCCCATTTTTCTATTCCCTCTTCCTTTCCCCTCTCCCTTTTTCTTCTTCTTTTCCTCTGTTTTCCCTCCCTTTTCTCCCAATTTTCCATTCCCTATTTTCTCTCCCTCTCTGCTCCCTTTTTTCCTTCCCTTTTCCCCTTTTTCCCCTCTCCTTCCTCTCCTCCCTCCTYCTCCTCCTTCCCCCCCCCTTCCCTTCCCTCTCCCATCCCGTCACCCCTCTCCGCGTTTTCCAGGGATGTTCCAGCGCCTGGACAAGCTCCGGAAAAACGCCTTTGCCAGCGTCATCCTCTTCGGCACCGACAACGACAGCAGCATCTCGGGGGTCTGGCTCTTCCGGGGCCAGGAGCTGGCGTTCCCGGTGAGAAACCCCAGAAATACCCCAAAAAATAGCCCCCAAATCCATGGGCTGGTTTTTCCCAGTTTTCCTAGCTGAGCCCACACTGGCAGGTGGATTACGAGTCCTACACCTGCCAGAAACCCCATAAACCTCCCCAAAACCCCCCAAAAACCCCAATCATCTTGTAAAAAAACCCCAGTAATGCCCCAGTCCCTAGGAACACGGGTTCCTTTTGGGGTAATTCCCGTTTTTTTCCGGTTTTCCCAACTGAGCCCGGACTGGCAGGTGGATTATGAATCCTACACCTGATAGAAACGCCAAAAAATCTTCCTAAAACCCCTCAAAACCCCCCCAATAAGGCCCCAAAATCCCTTATTATGCCTATAATCCTTGAGATATGGGGGAGTTTTGGAGTAATTCCCAGTTTTTCCTGGTTTTTCCCAGCTGAGCCCGGACTGGCAGGTGGATTATGAGTCCTACACCTGTCAGGAACGCCACAAACCTCCATAACCCCCCCCCCCAAACCCCCCAAAATCTCATAAAACCCCCTCCAATCCCTATAATCCTTGGGATACAGGCTCATTTTGGGGTAATTCCCGGTTTTTTGCTGGTTTTCTCAGCTGAGCCCGGACTGGCAGGTGGATTATGAGTCCTACACCTGTCGGGAACGCCACAAACCTCCATAACCCCCCCCCCCAAACCCCCCAAAATCTCATAAAACCCCCTCCAATCCCTATAATCCTTGGGATACAGGCTCATTTTGGGGTAATTCCCGGTTTTTTGCTGGTTTTCTCAGCTGAGCCCGGACTGGCAGGTGGATTACGAGTCCTACACCTGGCGCAAGCTGGACCCTGACAGCGCCGAGTGCCGGACCCTGGTCACGGAATATTTCCTGTGGGAAGGGGAATTCCGGCACGTGGGGAAACCCTTCAACCAGGGCAAGATCTTCAAGTGATCCCGGCGGGAATTCGGGGGCGGATCCCGGGAATCCCGGGGCGGTCCCGGCCTCGGTGTCCCCCGTTATCCCCCTGATCCATAAAACCGTTAACCAGGGAAGAGCCTGGAGTGATCCTGGGGGGAATTTGGCGGATTTTGGGATATTCCAGAGGGTCCTGGGATATTCCAGAGGGTCTCAAGGGTTCAGGATGATCCGGGTTTGGCGCTTCCCGTTATCCCCCTGATCCATAAAAATTCAACCAGGGCAGGAGCTTGGAGTGATCCTGGAGTTTTGGGGTGCCCTGAGGTGATCCAGGAGATCCTGGGGTGATTCAGGCTTCCCAAAATCCCCTCGAATCCATAAAATCCTTCAACCAGGGCAGGAGCTTGGAGTGATCCCGGAGTTCTGGGGGGTCCCGAGGTGATTCCAGGCTTATTATCCTTCGAATCCCACTGGGAATAAAGCAGCTCCAGCACCCCGGGGAGGAGGATTTGGGACACATTTGGGGTCAGATCAGCCCCGGATTCCTCCTGGATGTGACCAAAAAACGGGAATAGGGTGGGAATCCCCCAAAATCCACCCCCCTTGGGTGGTCTGGGCCCCATATTGGGGTCTCTGTCCCATATTTGGGGTCTCTGTCCCATATTGGGGGTGGGTTTGCCCTATTTTGGGGGGGATTGCCCAATAGGGTTCTGTGGGGCTGCATTTTGGAGTGGGGGGGGTTAATTTTGGAGGGGGGAGGGGAGGAAATGTGAGTCACCCCCCACATCCTGCCGCGGGGGGGGTACGGGGGGGGGCACCCCCCCCACCCCAAAGGGGAGTGGGGAAACCTCACCACCCCCCCCCACTATTTTTGGGGTGGGAGTTGAGATTTAATGGGGTGGGGGGGGGTTCATCCCAGTATAAACCAGTAACTGCCCCCACTCCAGTTCCTCCTGCCCCCCCCAYTTCCTTCCTGGGGGGGTTGGCAGGGATTGCCCTCCGCCCCTGGGGGTGGCACTGCCACACGTGGGGACACACGGGGGGGGAGGGGCTGGCACCACCCCAGCCCCCCCAGTGCCCCCCCCGCGGCCACATCTGGATCCAGTTTGGCTCCAGTTCCGCTCCAGTTTGGCTCTGGTCCTGCAGCCGCGCCTGCCTGAGTCACCCCCGGCACGGCCCCCCCGGGGGGGACAGCGGGGACAGGGCCACCCCCACCCCCGCCAGTGTCCCCGAACCCTCTGGGGTGTCCCCGGTGACCCCAAACCCCCCAGGGGTGTCCCCAAACCCACAGGGGTGACCCCAGTGACCCCAAACCCCCCCCAGTTTGTCACCTCTCTATGTCCCCCCCCGCGGGGGAGATGTTCCTGTGTCCCCACCCTGTGTCCCCCCCCCCGGGGCCCCTCGGCCGCCCCCCCCCCCCGGTGCCAAATTCCTCTGTGTTTACATGGGGGGGGACAAAGGGGGGGGACACGGGGGCACCGGCTGAGGGGGGTGGGGCAGCGGGGGGGACGTGAGGACATTGGGATGTGGGGATAGGGGGATATGGGGACACAAGGACACTGGGAAATGGGGACATTGGGATATGGGGATGCAGGAATATGGGGACGGGGGACAGTGGGATATGGGGACACGGACACTGGGATGTGGGGACAACACTGGGATATGGCGACAGTGGGATACAGGGGTATGGGGACACCAAGATATGGGGATATGGGGATGCAGGAATATGGGGACACTGGGATACAGGGACAACACTGGGACATGGGAACACTGGGATATGGGGACACTGAGATACGGGGACATCAGGATATGGGGATGTGGGGGTGCACAAACATGGGGACAACACCGGGACATGGGGACACCGAGTTATGGGGACACTGGTATATGGGAACAACAGTGGGATATGGGGACAGCCGTGTCATAGTGGGGACATTGGGATATGGGGGCATGGGGATGCACAAACATGGGTACATCGACATATGGGGATATTGGGATAGGGGGACAACACTGGGGTATGGGGACACATGGACATGGGGACACCGGGCACAGGTGAGGGACAGCCAGGGAATCCCATGGGGCACTGGAAACGACACGAGGGGGGGTGAGGGGAGGACGTGGGGATATGGGGACACACGGACGTGGGGACAGCGGGATGCGGGGACGCGCGGACAGGGGCACACCGGGCCCAGGGAATTCCTGGAGCAGCCAGGCCGTGCCGCGCCGCAGGGAGCTGGGCCACACCCGGTGCCACCGAGCAGAGTCACAGCGGGCGGGGCCGCGCCCCGGCTGTCACCGGGCGCCCCTGGGCAGCGCCGCGCCGGGCCACGCCCGCTGCCACCAAAGTGCCACCAGGTGCCCCTGGGCAGCGCCGGGCCACGCCCGCTGCCACCAGGTGCCCACCCAGGGTGAGCTGGGCCACACCCCGCTGTCCCCAAAGTGCCACCAGGTGTCCCCCACACTGACCTGGGCCCCACCCGCTGCCACCAGGTGCCCACCCAGTGCCACCACACCGAGCTGAGCCCCACCCGGGTGTCACCGAAGTGCCACCAGGTGCCCCGGGCGGTGCCGGGCCCCGCCCAGGTGCCCAGCCAGTGCCACCCGCCTGGGCTGAGGCCCCCCCCGGTGCCCCCCAAGTGCCACTCGGTGCCGCCCGCCGCCCCCACCCCTGTCCCCCTCCCCGGGGCTGTCCCGGCTCTCGAGGAATTCCCGGGCCCGGGAATTCGGGGGGTGCCCCCCTCGGGTCCCCCCCCCGCGCCGCCCACGTGTCCCCGGCGCGGCCCCCCCGCCCCGCGCGGCCCCGCCGGTGGCCCCGGGCCAGCGCGGAATCCCAAACATCCCAAATCCCAAACATCCCCCCCCCGCCCGAGCCGGGACGGGACGGGGGGGCCGCTCCCGTCCCCTCCCCCCCCACGCTTTGGCCCCGCGCGCCGCTTTGGGGTGGGGGGGCCTTGTCCCTTTGTCCCCCCCACTTTTGGGGGGGTGCCACTCCCGCCGTGCCCCTTCCAGCGGCGCCGCCACCTCTGGAGCGGATCCCAAATCCCAAACCCCAAACACCCCCCCCGGATCCGCCCTTTGGGGGGGGTCACTCCCCCTCGCCTCGATGACCACGGGGACCCCCGCGCGGGGTGGGGGTGGGTGGGGTGGGTGGGGGTCCCCTGGGTGTCCCCCCCGCCCCCGGCGCGGCGCGGCGCGGCGCGGGGCCGGGAGGGGGGGCGGGGAGGGATGAGCCAGAGCTCGGGAATGCGCCGGGATTTGGCTCCAGGGCCCCGATCCCGCCGGAACCGCCCGGGAACGGCCCCGGAACCGCCCGGGAATGGGCCCGGAACCGGGACCGACCCCCAGGGGAGCGACCCCCGGCCGGGACCCCGCGCCGGGAATGCGGGAACGGGATAAAAATAACCGGGAATGGGAATGGGAGAGGCCCCGGGGCAAAGGGGGTGGGAGGGTCCCGCAGGTGGGGAGGGGTCCCCAGGTGGGGAAAGGGGGATCGGGGTGGGGGGGGATCCTCTGGGGGGGTCTCGGGGGTGCAAAGGTGGGAAAAGTCCCGGATTGTGGGAAGGAGGATCCTGCGGGCCAGTATGGACTGGGCCGGACTGGGCCGAACTGGGAAGCGGCTCCGGAGGGTCTGGGGGTGCTGGGAGGTCTGGGGGGGGGGGGAAGCCCCCCTGGATCCCTCAGCCCCTGAGGCCAGGCCGAGTCCCAGTGTCCCCAGTGTCCCCCAGTGTCCCCCAGTGTCCCTCAGTGCCCCCCACTGTCCCCCACTGTCCCCCACTGTCCCCCTAGTGTCCCCCCAGTGTCCCCCAGTGTCCCTCAGTGCCCCCCACTGTCCCCCACTGTCCCCCACTGTCCCCCCAGTGTCCCCCCAGTGTCCCCCACTGTCCCCCACTGTCCCCCACTGTCCCCCTAGTGTCCCCCCAGTGTCCCCCAGTGCCCCCCACTGTCCCCCACTGTCCCCCCAGTGTCCCCCCAGTGTCCCCCCAGTGTCCCCCCAGTGTCCCCCAGTGCCCCCCACTGTCCCCCACTGTCCCCCCAGTGTCCCCCCAGTGTCCCCCAGTGTCCCCAGTGCCCAATCCAGGGCGACCCCCCCACCCTGGAGGGCTCCGGGAGGGGGTGGGGGTGCCTGGAGGGGGAGTTTGGGGTCCCCTCCCCTGCGCTGGGGGTCCTGGGGGGGTTTGGGGGGTCCTGGRGTTACTTGGGGGATCTTGGGGTTGCCCTAAGGGGGGAGAGGGCTCTGAGGGGTCCCTCTGGGGGGATTTTGGGGGATTCACCCCCACGGGGGGGGTCCAGGGGTTATTTGGGGGGGCTTTAGGGCCACCTTTGGGGATTTTGGGGTTGCCCTGGGGGGCTCTCCCCAACGAGATCTGGGAGTTGCCTCGGGGGGGGTTGGGGGTCATTCCGGGGGGGCGAGGCTGATTTGGGGGTGACCTGGGGGGGGTCGCGGTTACCTGGGGGAGGCGGAGCTTGGGACTCACCTGGATGGGGGAGAGGCGGGGAATTGGGGCGAGGGGATTTTGGGGGGAGGGTCTTGGGGTGAGCGGGGGGAGGGGTGATCTGGAGGGGGGAGGGGCTTACCTGGATGGAGGGGTAATGGGGGGTGGGGGGGTCCCGTTCCGGGATCCTCCAAGGGGTGCCTCGGTGGGGACCGGGACCGGGACCGGGATTGGGATTGGGATTGGGATTGCATCGGGTCGGGCCCGGGAGTGGGACCGGGATTGGGATTGGAGTTGGGTCGGGAACCGGAACGAGACCGGGATTGGGATYGGGATCGGGATCGGGACTGGGAGCAGGACCAGGATTGGTCCGGGCCCGGGGCCGGGATTGGGATCAGCTCGGGATCGGGACCAGGAGTGGGACAAGAATTGGACCGGGACTGGGACCGGAATTGGACCGGGACTGGGAGCGGGAGCGGGATCATATCAGGGCCGAAATTGAATCGGGATTGGAGTTGGGTCGGGACCGGAGCGGGACCGAAATTGGTTCGGGAGCGGAATTGGATCGGGTCGGGACCGGGACCGGAACAGGACTGGGATCAGGACCGAAACCGGACCGGGATCAGGACTGAAATTGGACCGGGACCAGGCCCGGGATTGGCTCGGGATCCGAACCGGACCGGGCTCGGTGCCGGTGCCGGTGCCGGGCGCGGCGGGGCCGCTCCCGCAGCCGCGCCGGGCCCGGGCCGCTCCCTGGGCTGTCCCGGGGCCGATCCCTGTCCCGGGGCCGATCCCTGTCCCGGGGCCGGGCCGGGCCGGGCCCTCCCCGCAGGGCGGGGGAGGCTCCGCCGCCGTACAAGAGCCCGGGACCCGCCCGGGCGCGGCCACTCCGCGCTCCCGCCGCGCTCGGACCCGCCGGGGCCGCTCCGGGACCGCCGGCACCGGCACCGGGACCCGCCGCCAGGAATCCGGCACCGGGCATGGCCCGGGCCGGGAGCTGAGCCCGCTGCCCGCAGGTACCGACCGGGAACGGGAGCGGGACGCGACCGGGAGAGGCGCCGGGAACCGCCGGGACGGGCGGCGGCTGCGGGCGGGGCGGGGGGGGGTCCCGGGGAGCGTCCCGGGGAACTCCGGGAGTGCCGGGACTGCGGCGGGGGTGTCCCGGGGGTGTCCCGGGGGCGCGGGGAGGGTGTCCCGGGACTGTCCCGGGGGTGCAGGGGGGGGTCTCGGGGGGGTCCGGGGGGGCTCTGGGGGTCCCGGGGCTCTGCCGGGAGTTCCGGGGGGTGTTCGGGAAGTGGCCGAGGGCGTCCCGGGGGGCTCCGGGAGCGCCGGGAGTGCGGGGGTGGGTCCTGGTGGTCCCGGGAGGGGCCCGGGGGGCTCCGGGAGCGCCGGGAATGTGTCCCGGTGGTCCCGAGACTGTGGTGGGGGTGCAAGGGGGGTCCCGGGAGTGGCCCGGTGGTCCCGGGAGTGGTCCGGGGGGCTCCGGTTGTCCCGGGACTGTCGCGGGGGTGCAGGGGGGGGTCCCGTGACTGTCTCGGGGGGCTCCGGTGCTCGCGGGGGTTCGGGGGGGACGGCGGGTGTCTCGGGGGGCTCCGGTGCTCCCGAGGAGGGTCCCGGGAGCGTCCCGGGGGGCTCCGGGAGTCCCGGGAACTCCGCGGGGCGGTGTCGGAGGGGCCCACGCGTGTCCCGTGATTGCCGGGGAGGCTCTGGGGGCGCCGGGGGCGCACGGGGGGAGGGTCCCGGGGGTCTCCTGAGCCCCTCGGTGCAGCGGGGGGGCGTCCCACGCGTGTCCCGGGGTCCCGGTGGTGGTCCCGGGGGTCCCGGGGAGTCCCGGCCGCGCTCAGGGCGTGGCTCCCCCTTCCCCCCCCCTCCGGCCGCGCCCGGGGAGTCCCCGCTGGGGGCGGGGCCACGGCGATCCCCCCCTCCCCCTCCCCTCCCGCCCCGCCCGGGCACGGGGGACCCCCGGGGGGGGTCCCGGTGCCGTCCGTGGGGGGGGGTGCGGGGCGGGGGGGGGATCCCCGGGATCCCGCGAGGGCGCGGCCGCGCGTGGGCGCTCGGTTAATGAAGGTTCGGTTAATTAACGCTCGGCAGCGCCGGTTTCAGCGCGGGGGTGGGAAGGGCCCGGCACGGGGGGGGTGGGAGGAGCGGGGGGCGTTAATTTGGGGGTTCGCTTGACCCCCCCAACCCCACCCGAGGGCTTGGATCGGTCCGTGGGGAAGGTGGGATTGGGGGGGGGGCGCAGGTTCCCCCTCCCCCGCGGCCGGTGCGGTTTTGGGGTGCGGCCGCGCCCGGCGCCACTTCCCCCTTTCCCTGCTCTCCCTCGGGATCCCCCCGCCCCATTTGGGGGGGCTCGGGGAGCCCCCCCAGAGCTAGCCCAGCCCGAGAGCCCCTGTGGGACCCCCGCCCTATGGAGGGGAGGGGGGGGCGATCCCCCCGCGCACCCCCCGCCCCCTTCCCGAATTTTGGGGTGCGCGCGGCGCCTTTGGGGGGACAAACCCGGGGGTCTCCCCTCCCCCGTGCCACCGTCCCGCGGCTTTTGGGGGGGTGGGGGTTGGGTAAAGCCCCCCCGCCCCATGGACACCCCCAAAATGCCCCGACGCCACCGCGCGTGGCCGCGGGCAGCGTCCGGGCAGGACCCGGTGGAACCGGTCCGGGAGCCGCGGTGGCGGCGGCGGGATCCTCCCGGATCCCCGGGATCCTCGACGCCCGCGGGACTCTCGCTCCAGCCGGTTCGACCGGTACCGGCCGCGGGGCCCCGCCCGGCCGCCTCCTCGCAGCCCCCGGTTTGCTCCCATTTATTTTTCCCCCCTAATTTTCTCCCACTTTTTTGCCCCCCCTCCCCGGGTTTTTTCTCCCGCTTTTCCCCGTTTTCGGGATGTTTTCCGGGGTTGGCGGCGGCTCGCAGGGTTTTCCTGGGAGGATCCCGGGCCGTGCGTCACCGCCCCGGCCCCGGCCCCGGCCCCGGCCCCGGCCCCGGCCCCGGCCCCGGCCCCGGCCCCGGCCCCGGCCCCGGCCCGCCACGGGAGCAGCGCCCGCCCCGCCCGCGCCCCCGGGTTTGGAGGTCAAATCCCCCCGGAGACCCCCGGGTTTGGGGGGCCAACCCCTCCTCTCCCCCCTCGCCCCCAGTCTCCGGGTCTCGGCCGTCGCCGGGGGTTTGGGGTTCGCCGGTGGCGACTGGGAAGGATTTTGGGGACCCCCCAGCTGGGTTTGGGGGGGTCCCGGTGTGGTGACAAATTGGGGGGGGCATTTTTGGGGTGACATTTTGGGGGTGACACCGTGGGGGTCCCCGGGGACCGGAGAGGAGGATGAGGAGGGTCCTAGGGGTGTCACTGCGGGGGTGACACCGGGGGGGTGACCCCACTGGGGGTGACACTGCGGGGGTGACACCGGGGGCTCCTCGGTGACCAGAGGATGATGATGATGATGATGATGATGATGATGATGATGATGATGATGATGATGATGGCGGCGCTGGGGGGTGACCCCGTGCGGGTGACACCGTGGGGGTGACCCTGGTGCGGGGGTTCCCTCGGTGCGTGGACATGAGGATGACGAGGGTGGACGAGGGTGGACGAGGGTGGCCGGGGTGACACCCATGGGGTGACCCTGTGGGGGTGACCCCTCGAGGGTCCTCACTGACCGGACCCGCGGCCGGCGAGGGTTCGGGGGGTTCGCAGGGGGGGCTCTGGCCGCTCTGCCCCCCCCTCCCTCCGCCGCCGCCCCGGCGCGGGGCCGGTTTTTGGGTGATTAAGGACCTGTGGCCTCAGCAAATCGTCCCTTTGTGGCCCCGGAGCCGCCGGGAGCTGCGCAAACACCCGCCCGGGAGCAGGGATTGGTGCTGGGGGGGACGCCGGGGGGGGCGGGGGTGCCCCAAACAGCGCCCGGGGGTGGGGGTTCCGCTGCCATCCCTGTCCCCCCAGTGCTGTCCCCAGACAGCGCCCCGGGGGGGTCCCGCCCGCGTTTCCCCCCGCGTTGCCCCAGCAGCTCCCGGCGCGGGCCTTGGTGGTTTTTGGGGTGCCGGCGGGGGCGGGGGCCGGGGGGGGGACACCGGGGTACACCGGGCAGGGTGACATCTCACTGCGGGTGACATCCCATCCCGCTGCGGCTTTTGGGGGCGGGGGGGGAAGGACTAAAAATACAGGGAGGGGGCAGCACGTGGCTCACCCCAGAAATAGCGGCGGCCGTGGCGGGGGGGGGGCGGGGCGGCATTGCTGCGGGGACACGCCAAGGTGTCCCCTGTGCCGCGGGGGGCGGGGGGGGAAGGACTAAAAATACAGGGAGGGGGCAGCACGTGGCTCACCCCAGAAATAGCGGCGGCCGTGGCGGGGGGGGGGCGGGGGCGGCATTGCTGCGGGGACACGCCAAGGTGTCCCCTGTGCCGCGGGGGGAGGGGGGACTTGGGGGGTCGCGTCCCCCTGTCACCCCCCCCCACCCGCGCGGGTGTGAAAACCGCGGAAAAGTCGTGSAAAAGCCGTTTTTTCGCCCATTTCTGCGGGCTCAGGGAAGGCGCCCGCGGGGCCGCGCCGCTCCCAGCGCTCGGGGCCGAGGCTGAGTCACCCCCGGGCCCCCCCGGCCCCGCCCGCRGGTCCTCCCCGGCCTGAGTCACAAACCAGTTTGGCGGAGCGGAGCCTTCCAGAGGCTTCCGAGCCCCGATCGGCCCCCCCGGGACACCCGCAGGTGGGGGAGGGCGGAGGGGGACCCCCCCCCAAAACGCGGCTCGGGCAGCGCCCCCCCCCCGGCCAGAGTCCCCCCCCCCCCAGGGTCATCCCCCCTTTACCAGGGACACGTGGGTCACTCGTGGTCACGCCAGTGGCCACCGGGACCCCCCCCCGGTCTGTGGGACCCCCCCAAGASGTGCCGTCCCACCTTGAGCGGTTTGTGGGGCTGGGAAACGCCCGCTCGGCGCTTTTGGGGGTCTTTTGGGGCCGGGAAAGGACGAAAAACCCCAAAATTGCCCCCAAACCGCCTCGGGTGTTGCCATGTCCCCCCCGGTGGTGGCGGGGGGGGGCCTCATCCCGTCTTTTCCCTTTGGAATTGCGGGGGGAGGGGGGTTCAGCCTTGATTTCTGTCTCATCCCGGCCCGAAATTCCCTGAAAACAGAGAAATGCCCCCAAAACACCTGTAGCTGTCCCAGGAGTGGATCTGGGGGGGGGGGTTCAGGGCACGGGGGGACACGGGACAGGTGACACGGGACAGGTGACATGGGACAGGTGACACTCCCACGCTGCCCCGTCCTTCCAGCCCACCCGGCTCGGGAATTCCTTCAATTCCCATAAAATCGTGGGTTCCTGAGCGCGTGGAGCCGCTCCCGGGGCTGGGCCGGTCCCATGATGACCCTCGGGACAAGGGGACGTGGTGGCCTTGGGGACACCGAGCTCCGGTCCCCAAAGCCTGGATCCTGGGAAGGGAGCAGGAATGGGGGAGGGACGGAGCATCCCAGGGACCCCCGATGTCCCGTGAGGCCCCCCCGATGTCCCGTGGGGGGTCCCCGGTGTCCCGTGGGGGGTCCCCGATGCCTGACGGACCCCCGATGTCCCCCCCAGGCTGGGGAGGTGACACCAAAGGCGCTGCGAGGGCCACGAGCGAGGGCAGAGGATTCCTGGGGCGGATCCAGCTGGGAGCAGCATCCCAGGAAAGGTCAGCGGGGCTGGGCCGGGCCTTCCTCACCCCCACCCCACACCCAGGCCCCATGAACGATCCCTCCCCTGACCCCAGACCCAGTGTTCAGTCCCTCTTCTGCCCCCAGACCCTACATCCAGCCCCTCCCTGACTCCAAACCCTGCATCTGGCCCCACTCCTGCCCCTAAATCCTGTGTCCGGCCCCTCCCCTGACCCCAAACCCCTCACCTAACCCCTCCCCTGATCCCAAACCCTGCACCCAACCCCTCTCCTGACTCCAGACCCTGTGTCCAGCTGCTCTCCTGACCCCAGGCCCCTCATGCAACCCCTCCCCTGCCTCCAAATCCCACACCCAACCCCTCACCTGACCCCAGACCCTGTGTCTGGTCCCTTCCCTGACCCCAGACCCTGTGTGCAACCCCTCCTCTGACCCCAAA
Organism: Amblyornis subalaris; assembly: GCA_018881555.1. Lineage (NCBI taxonomy): Eukaryota > Metazoa > Chordata > Aves > Passeriformes > Ptilonorhynchidae > Amblyornis > Amblyornis subalaris. Next base: position 153,289 of record JACAXG010000280.1, on the reverse strand, counting down.
CCCCCCACCCAGCCCCTGCCCTGACCCCAAACCCTGCATCCACCCCCTCCCCTGACTCCAGACCTGATGTCCAGTCCCTCCCCTGACCCCAGACCCTGTGTCTGACCCCTGCCCTGACCCCAAACCCCACATCCAACCCCTCCCCTGACCCCAAACCCCGAACCCAGCCCCTCCTCTGATCCCAAACACTGCACCCAACCCCTCTCCTGACCCCGGACCCTGTGTCCTGCCACTCCCCTGACCCCAAATCCCGCACCCAACCCCTTCCCTGGCCCCAAGCCCCTCATCCAGCCCCTCCCCAGCCCCCCAGACCCTGTGTCCAGACCCTCCCCTGCCCCTAGACCCCGYACCCCTCCCCTCCCCCGCCCCCCYGCCGCACCGTCCGGCCGCTGACCGCGCTCCGGCCGCAGATGGAGAGGGAGGAGGAGACGCGGGAGCTGCTGCTGCCCAACTGGCGGGGCAGCGGCTCCCACGGCATCACCATCGACCAGACCGACGACGGCGTCTTCGTCAAGCGCGTGCAGCAGAACTCGCCGGCCGCGCGCACCGGGGTCGTGCAGGAAGGTGGGGCCGAAAATGGGGGGTTTGGGGCGAAAAACAGGGAGTTTGGGGCCGAAAATGGGGGTTTGGGGTGAAAAACAGGGAGTTTGGGGCCAAAAATGGGGGTTTGGGGCCAAAAATGGGGGTTTGGGGTGAGAAATGGGGGTTGGGGGGAAAACCAGGGAGTTTCGGGTGAGAAATGGGGGTATGGGGTGAGAAATGGGGGCTTTGGGGTGAAAAATGGGGGGTTTGGGGTGAGAAATGGGGGTTTGGGGGCAAAACTGGGGGGTTTGGGGTGAAAAACACGGATTTTGGGGGAAAAACAGGAAGTTTGGGGTGAGAAATGGGATTCCTGCCTGAGGGTTTTGGGTGGGAAAACAGGAATTTTGGGGCTGTTTATGGCATTTGGGGCATTTATTCTTCCACTCCTGTGGGCAATGACCCCATGGTCACTCCCGATGGGGACGGGGGGCTCCTCCCTGAGGGTTTTGCTTGGGAAAAGAGGAATTTTGGGGCTGTTTGATCCATCCTGGTGGCACTTGGGGCATTTCCTCCTCTGGTCCCCCCACGGTCACTCCYGATGGGGATGGGGCGCTCCTCCCCGGGGGTTTTGGGTGGGAAAAGAGGAATCTGGGGGTTCCTCCCGGGCTCTCCCCTGCCCCACAAGCCCTGACCCGCGGTGCCCGCGCCCGCAGGGGATCAGATCGTGAGCGCCACCGTCTACTTCGACAACCTGCAGTCGGGGGAGGTGGCGCAGCTGCTGCAGAGCATGGGCCACCACACCGTGGGGCTGCGGCTGCAGCGCCGCGGCGACCGCTCGCCCCTGCCCGGGCAGCCCTGCGGACACGGAGCCTTCGCGGCCGGAGCGGCCGAGGTCGTGCTGGTCAGTGAGGGGGGCGCAGGGGGTGGGGATGGGGATGGGGGGAGGAGGAGGAGGATAAGGATAAGGATGGGGATGAGGGTGAGGATGAGGATGAGCAGGAGGAGGAGGATGGGGGGAGGATGAGGAGGAGGGTGAGGATGAGGATGAGAAGAGTGAGGAGGAGGAGGAGGAGGATGAGGGTGAAGATGAGAAAAACGATGAGGAGGAGAAGGAGGAGGCGGAGGAGGAGAAAGGTGAGGACGAGGATGAGGAGAAGGATGAGGATGAAGATGAGGATGAGGAGGAGGACAAAGATGAGGATTAGGGTGAGAGTGAGGATGAGGATGAAGATGAGGATGAGAAGGAGAATGAGGGTAAGGATAAGATTGAGGATGGGGATGAGGATGAGGAGGGTGGGGATGGGGACGAGGATAAAGATAAGGATGAGGATGAAGATGAGGATGGGGAGGGAGGAAGGAGCATCCCAGCGCTGACGGGGATCTCTCTCGTGCTGCAGAGCGGCGATGACGAGGAGTACCAGCGCATCTACACCACCAAGATCAAGCCGCGGCTCAAGTCGGAGGAGGGGCTGGACACGGAGGGCGGGGGCACGCAGAGCAGAACCATCACAGTCACCCGCAAGGTCACGGCCTACACCGTGGACGTCAGCAGGAGTGACGGCTCCGGGGACCTCGACGCGGCCGGCGCCGACCTCAACGTCCGCATCCCGACCCCAGAGTTCGGCCCTGGGAAATCCCCGATCCCGATGGGAGACCTGTCCGGGACGGCCGGGGGCGTCCACCTGAGGACTCAGACAGAGCTGGCGCTGCCCGAGAGCCAAATTCCTGGTGGAGAAACTGGAAAATCCATCACGCTGGAGGCGCCGGGCTGGAAGGGCTCCACAGCGTTCCCGGGATCCAGGGTGGAAGCCAACGGACAGATGGGAGAGCTGGAGGGCGGAATCCACGTCAAGGGGCCCCGGCTGGACGGGAAGGGCCACGTGTCCGGTGGGGCCGCGCTGCCCCACGCTCCATGTGTCCAGGGAGAGGTCACAGCCCCCGGCACTGACATCTCTTCACCGCCCGTGGATGTGGGCAAAATCAAGATCCCGGTGTTAAAAATCCCCAAATTCGGGTTCCAGGCCGGCGGCGAAGCTCCAGCCCCACAGGTGGGCGCTGACCTGGGCGTCACCTGCTCACCTGTCCAGGTGACCGGACCAGAGGTTCCGTCCCCGTCTGTCAAAGCCCCCACGCCACAGGTGGATGTGGGGCTCAAGGGCGCCATCAAGGTCCCGGCCCCTCAACTGGACATCCCTGGCGTGGGCATCAAAGGCCCTGGCGTGGGCATCAAAGGCCCCAGTGTGGACATTCAAGGCTCCGGTGTGGACATCAAAGGCCCTGGCATTGGGATCAAAGGCCCCGGTGTGGACATCAAAGGCCCCAGTGTGGAGCTCCCGGCTCCTGATGCTGACGGCGCCAAAGGGAAAATCAAAATCCCGCAGCTGGCCTATCCCAAATTCACCTCCCTGGACTCAGGTCTGGCCGTGGAGGTGCCCAAGGGCGAGCTGGGCCTTGAGGGCGGCATGGCCGTGCCCGAGGTGGGCGTCAAAGGAGAGTGGAAAGGCCCCGTGTTCAAGAAGGTGGAAACGCCCCAGATTTCGCTGTCGGATGTGAACTTGAACCTGAGGGGCCCCCAGCTGAAGGGAGACCTGGGGGTCGGGGCGCCCAAGGTGGAAGGTGACCTCAAAGGGCTTGGGGACCTCCAGGGACTTGGCCCCAAGGGTCTCAAGGTGGACGTGAAGGCTCCCCAGGTGGAACTGGCAGGTCCGGAGGGTGGCTGGAAGGGCGTGGCTGCACCCGAGGTGGATGTGAACGTGAAGGGATTGAAGGGAGGAGTGGATGTGTCCGTCCCAAGCGTGGGGGGCAAAGTGAAGGGGCCCCAGCTGGACATTAAAGGCCCCCAGGTGGGGGTGGAGGTGCCCAGCGTGGACATCAAAGGCCCCGCAGTCAAGGTGCCCGAGATGAGCGTCAAGACCCCCCAAATCTCCATGCCCGACATCGACCTGAACCTCAAAGG
>JACAXG010000280.1:119796-138532 GCA_018881555.1 Amblyornis subalaris | reverse complement strand
GTGAAGGGCCCCAAGTTCAAGATGCCTGAGATGCATTTCAAGACACCCAAAATCTCCATGCCCGACATTGACTTGAACTTGAAGGGCCCCAAAGTAAAGGGGGATGTGGATGTGTCACTTCCCAAGCTGGAAGGGGACCTGAAAGCTCCTGAAATTGATATTAAAGGTCCCAAACTGGATGTTGATCTTCCCGATGTTGAGGTGGAAGGGCCTGAGGGGAAGATCAAAGGCCCCAAGTTCAAGATGCCCGASATGCACATCAAGGCCCCCAAGATCTCCATGCCTGACGTTGACTTCAACCTGAAGGGCCCCAAGATCAAGGGCGATGTCGATGTCTCAGCTCCCAAGCTCGAGGGTGACCTGAAGGGCCCAGAAATTGATATCAAAGGCCCCAAAGTGGACATTGAGGCACCCAATGTCGACATTCATGGTCCAGAGGGGAAATTCAAGATGCCCAAATTCAAAATGCCCAAATTTGGGATGCCCGGGGTCAAGGCAGAGGGACCAGAAGTGGACGTGAACCTCCCAACAGGAAACCTGGATGCGTCTGGTCCCAAGGTGGACATCGAAGGTCCAGAGGTGGACCTTGAGGGTCCTGAAGGAAAAGTGAAAGGCCCCAAGTTCAAGATGCCCGAGATGCACATCAACGCCCCCAAAATCTCAATGCCGGACCTTGACCTGAACCTGAAAGGCCCCAAAGTCAAAGGTGATGTGGACGTGTCCCTGCCAAGTGTTGAAGGGGAACTGAAAGGTCCCGAGGTCAATGTGGCTGCCCCCGACATCCATATTGACAGCCCCGAGGGCAAATTCAAGCTCCCCAAATTCAAGATGCCCAAATTTTCCATGCCTGGGTTTAAAGGGGAGGGCGTGGATGTGGACGTGACCCTCCCGAAGGGCGACCTCGACATTTCAGGCCCCAGCGTAGACGTGGAGGCTCCAGACCTGAGCGTGGACGGGAAAGTCAAAAGCCCCAAATTTTCTATGCCCGAGATGCACATCAAAGCCCCCAAAATCTCCATGCCCGACGTCGACTTCAACCTGAAGGGCCCCAAATTGAAGGGTGATGTTGATGTTTCTGTTCCAAAACTTGAGGGAGATTTGAAAGGCCCAGACATTGACATCAAAGGCCCCAAAGTCGATGTTGATCTTCCCGACGTGGAGCTGGAAGGGCCTGAGGGGAAAATGAAAGGCCCCAAGTTCAAGATGCCCGAGATGCACATCAAGGCCCCCAAGTTCTCCATGCCCGACGTCGACTTCAACCTGAAGGGCCCCAAAGTCAAGGGCGATGTCGATGTGTCCATCCCTAAGCTGGAAGGGGACCTGAAGGGGCCTGAACTGGACATCAAAGGCCCCAAAGTGGACATTCAGGCCCCGGATGTGACCCTGGAAGGGCCCAAGCTCAAGATGCCCGAAATGCACGTCAAGACCCCCCAGATCTCCATGCCCGACATCGACCTGAACCTGAAGGGCTTGAAGGTAAAAGGCGACGCTGACCTCCACGGCCCGAAGCTCGAGGGGGGTCTGAAGGGTCCTGATGTCGATATCAAAGGTCCCAAAGTCGATATCGAGGGCCCAGCGGTCGATGTCGATGGTGTGGAGGGAAAAGTGAAGCTGCCCAAAATGAAAATGCCCAAATTTGGCTTTAAAGGGGAAGGGCCCGATGTGGACATGAACTTGCCAAAGGCTGAGGTGGATCTGTCTGGCCCCAAGGTTGACCTCGGCCTCCCGGAGGTGAACATTGAGGGTCCAGAGGGCAAAGTGAAAGGTCCGAAAGTGAAAATGCCTGAATTGCATGTGAACGTCCCCAAAATCTCCATGCCTGAGATAGACTTGAACTTGAAAGGCCACAAAACGAAGGGCGGCTTCGACGTTTCCGTCCCAAAGGTGGAAGGTCACCTGAAAGGGCCCGAGGTCGACCTCAAAGGCCCCGAAGTTGATGTCGAATGTCCTGACCTGAGCATCGAGGGCCCAGAAGCCAACGTCAAACTTCCCAAGTTTAAAAAGTCCAAGTTTGGGTTCGGGATGAAAAGCCTGAAGGCGGAAGTGGAGTTACCTGAGGCGGAGCTGAGCATGGAGTCACCCGACATCCACCTGTCCGGAAAGGGGAAGAAGAGCAAGTTCAAGATGCCCAAAATCCACATGAGCGGCCCCAAAGTGAAAGGGAAGAAGGGRGCGTTCGACGTGAACGCGGCGGGGGCGGAGCTGGACACGGAGCTCAGCGTCTCCGGCCCCGATGTGACCGTCAAGGGCGACGCCTCTGTGAAATCCCCCAAAGGCAAGAAACCCATGTTTGGGAAAATCTCCTTCCCAGACGTTGAATTCGACCTCAAATCGCACAGATTCCGAGGGGAGGCCTCGGTGGGGGTCCCGAAGGTGGAGGCGGAGCTGAAAGGGCCAGATCTGGAAGTGTCAGTGCCCTCAGCCAAGGGCGACATCAAGGGCCCAAGTCTCAACGTGGACGTGGAAGCGCCTGACGTGAACTTGAAAACCCCAAAATTCAAACTCGCCGGGGGACAGGTGGGCGTGGGGGATGTGAAAATTGGGGGCGACCTGAAAGGCCCTGGAGTCAACGTTGCCGCTGCCTCTGTCTCGGTGCCGGACGTCGACTTCAGCGTGAAAGGACCAAAAGTAAAAGGTGAAGTCGGCATTGCTGGAGCACAACTGGAAGGTCCCGAGGGAAAACTGGGATGGCCCAAGGGGGGGAAAACGGGTTTCGGGCTGGAAATGCCGGATGTGAACTTGGACGTCTCAGTCCTGGGTGCCGACGTGAAGCTCAAGGGGCCCCAAATCTCCGGCCCTGAGTTTGATGGGAACCTGAAAGGACCAAAATTAAAGGGAGACTTGGATGTTTCAGGCTCCGTGGAAGGGCCAAGTGTCGCCCTGGACGCACCCAGCGTCGACCTCAGCGGTTTGGGGGGGAAGCTGAAGCTGCCAAAGGTGAAATCCCCAACGCTGGAGGCGCCGGATCTGAGCGCCAAGGGAGGGGTCACCTGCTCCGTCCAGTCCCCGGGGGCCACCCTGGACCTCCAGGGGCCCTCGCTGGATGTCTCTGGCCCGGATTTGGATGTCAACCTGAAAGGACCAAAGTTGAAAGGAGATGTTAGTGCTAAATCCCCCAAAGCGCCCGCAGATGATGCCGGCTTCGAGATCCTGGGGGGCACCATCAAGCTCCCGTCCCTGAAGCTCCCCCAGTTTGGCATTTCCAGCCCCGGCGTGGAGGGCAGTGACGCGGGGGTCACCCTTGAAGGCCCCCAGGTGAAGGGGGGGCTGAAGGACTCCGGGGCTGGTTTGGGGCTGGAAGGACCCGACGTGAACCTGAAAGGGCCGAAGTTCCCGACGCCATCTCCCGGCATCTCCATGCCAGACGTCGACCTGAGGCTGAAAGGACCAAATGTGGACGTGGCTGGTGACATCAAGGGGTCGAAGGTCAGCGTGGAAGCCCCTCACGTGGACCTGACGAAGCCAGGGGTGGGTGTCCACCTCGACGCTCCCGCCCTGGACGTGTCCGGCTTGGGCTTGAACGTCAACGTGAAAGGGCCGAAGATCAAAGGCGGGGCCGAGGTGACGCCGCCCTCCGTCAGTGCCAGTGCCGGAACCTTCCACGTCTCTGGCCCCAAGGTGGGCATCGGGGGCAGCCCCGAGGGCAGCCAGGTCAAAGTGTCCTTCCCGAAGCTGCGGATGCCGAAATTCGTGTTCTCCGAGCCTGACGCGAAGGGCCGGGAGGTGGGAGTGGACGTCGACTTCACAGGGCCCCACGCAGCCTTGGCGGCCGAGGYGGAGCCGGACGAGGCTGACGTGAGGCTGAAGAAATCCAAGCTCAAGATGCCCAAATTCAACTTCTCCAAGCAGAAGGGGCGGGGCAGTGGCGCCCCGGGGTCCCCCGAGGCTTCGGGCTCCATGTCGGGCTCCAGGGGTGACCTGAAGAGCTCCAAGGTGAGCCTGGGCTCGGCCGAGGGAGAGCTGGAGGCTGAGGCGCCGGCGGCCAAGGGCAAATTCTCGCTGTTCCGTGGCAAAAAGCCACGGCCGCGCTCATCGTCCTTCAGCGACGACCCCTCGGCCCCGCGCGGCCCCGAGCTCGACGCCGGCGCCGCCAAACAGCCCAAGAGCAAATTCGGGACGTTCGGGGGCATCGGCTCCAAGGCCAAGGGCTGCTACGAGGTCACGGCCAGCGACGACGAGGCGGGGCAGGCGCGGGGCGGGGGCGGCTCCCTGGGCCCCCCCAAGGCGCGCCTGTCCTCGTCCTCCTCGTCCGAGGGTGGCGGCGGCGGCCGGGCCGGGCTGCGTGTGCCTGGCGTGGAGCTGGCGGTGGCCAAGCGCAAGGAGTGAGGGGGGGTGTACATAGGGTGTACAGAGGGACCCCCGCATGTACAGACGGGGGGGCTGGGGGTCCCCCGATCTGGGGGGGGAGGGGCGCGGAGGGGTCCCTGCACTCGCTCCGGCCCCGCGTCCCCGCAGGACCCGCTCAGAGCTTCGCTGCCCTCCCACTTTATCCTTTTTTTTTGATATTTTTATTGGTCTTTTTTTTTTACCCTCATTTTCCCCCAAAATATTTTTCAGCGTTTGGTTCGTGGAAACGAATTTTTTTTTTTTTTTTGGTCTTTTTTTTTTTTCTCTGTTTTAATAACAATTTTTTTTGGCCTTTTTTTTTTTTTGCGGGGCTGAAACTTCCGTCAGGGAAATGGATTTATTAAAAAAATGCAGCAGAGCCTTTTGGGTTTTTGGGTTTATTAAAAAAAATAACCCAGACCTGTGGATTTCTTAAAAAAAACCCCACAACAAAAATGTGGATATATTAAAAAAATAGACCCAAACCATGGATTTATTAAAGAGAGAAACCAAATAGAATGGAAATATTGAAAAAAGTAAACCAAAACCATGGATTTATTTAAAAAATAAACCAAACAAAATGAAAATATAAAATAAAAAAACTGGATCCATTAAAAAAAAAGAATTTATTAAAAAATAAATAAAATGGATTTAGTAAAAGAATTAACAGAAAGAAAATTGGATCTGCTAAGAAAATAAACAAAAAAAAAAGGGATCTATGAAAAGAATCAAATTAAATGGATTTATTGAAAGAAATAAACGAAAAAATGTGGATTTATTAAAAGAAATAAACYAAAAAACATGGATTTATTAAGTAAAATAAACCAAAACACGTGGATTTATTAAACAAAATAAACYAAAAAACACAACCCCGGTCTGTGAAGCTGAGACGTGTCCCTGGAGCTCCCGGCTCCGGGCTCGGAAAAATTAATCCATGGCACAAGACGTCGGTATCGAGTGACTCCGGGAAGGACGCAGCGAGCCCGGAGCCACAGGGAAGCGGCTCCCGAGGTTTTCCCGTGGCTTCCTTTTAACTTTTTCGGTTGTTTTATGGTTGTTTTTTTGTCATTTGTTACATTATTTGTGTTACAATTTGATAAAATGATCGAATTTTATTTTACCAAAAAACAGGTGCGTCAGGCGTCCGGGATAAAGTTTTGTTTCATAAGAACTTTGGGAGTTTAAATAAATTTGAAAAAAAAACAAACCCCCCCCCCCCAAAATATAAAAATATTCCCTTTGCAGCACTTTAACGGTGAATTAACGGAAGAAAAACGAGGGTGGAAAATGCAAATAAAAATGTTTATTAACCGCGAGTGCCGCAGTTTGGTGGATTTGGAGTTTTTTTTATGCTCACATTTGGGGGGGTTTTGTCCTCCAATCGGATCTTCCCCCCGGATTTGGGGGTCACAGCCCCCCCCGAGTCCTGTCCTCTTCCCCCTCTCAAATTTCAGGGCGTGTCCCTTCCCCCATGGCCCCTCCCCTGCTCGGATTTGAGGTCACAACCCCTCCCCCCCCCGATTTGGGATTTCCCCACCCCCCCCCATAAAAACCCCTCTTTTGTCCTCCCACCCRCCAGGGGGCGCTGCTGCCCAGGCTCGCCCTTTGAGGGGAGCACCACTTCCGGGAAAATGGCGGCACCCTCTCGGCCACATTGCCCCAGTGCACTCTGGGAGTTGTAGTTCTGCCTGAGGCAGCAGTGGTTCAGCCATTTTGGCCCCAGTCCATGCTGGGAGTTGTAGTTCGCTTATCTGCCCCCTTTTCTGGAACGTTCCCTCCCTGCTCCACCGAGAAATAACCGGGGGGGTCTCCGCTTGATGCCCGGGGCGCTACTGGTCTGAACTGATCTCAACTCGAGGCAGCTGCTCCCACCCGCCCGACGACATCACCTGCACAGAGGCACCATGGGTAGGCGGCCRTCTTTACTGAGGGCACCCCGGGGCAGTCAGGTGTCCATGGGGTGTCCCCACATGTCCCAGGTGTCCATGGGGGTGTCACCACCTCTCCCAGGTGTCCATAGGAGGGTTCCCGGCTGCCTCGGGTGTCCGTAGGGTGTCCCAGATGTCCATGGGAGGGTCCCCAGATGTCCCAGGTATCCATGGCAGGTCCCCCAAGTGTCCCAGGTGTCCATGGGGGGATCCCTGGCTGTCCCAGGTGTCCGTGGGGTGTCTCCACCTGTCCCAGGTGTCCGTGGGGGTCCCGGGTCAGCATCGCCGGATGGAGTTGGGGTAGCGCTGCCGCAGCTCCGCGCGGAATTCCCGGAAGAGGCGCCGGTTGTGGCCCAGCTCAGCCTCGCGGCCCCCATGGAAGCCCCCGGGCTCCTTGAAGCCCCGGTGGGCCACAAAGGCCCCGTCCAGCACCGCGAACCGGAACCCGGCCATGTGCAGCTCACAGGCCTGGGGGGGGGGGGGACAAAAGGGATGGCCTGAGCCCCCCGCTGAGCCCCTGGACCCCACAGACGCCCCCAATCATCCCACAGCACCCCCAGAGGACCCCCGGACCCCTCAGACCCTCCACAGCACTCATAGATCCCACAGACCCCCACACACATCCCCACAGCACCCCATGGCACCCCCAGAGCACCCCTAGATCCCACAGACCCTCCCAGAGCACCCACAGAGCCCCCCAGTAGCACTGCCAGACCCCCACAGAACACAGAGTCCTCCTAATAGCAACCCCAGCCCCCACGGCCACCCCATGGCCACCCCATGACCACCCCAATGTCCCACCCAGCACCCCCTTGCCCCCCCATGGCCACCCCAATGTCCCTCCAGCGCCCATGGCCACCCCATGGCCACCAGGGCCACCCCAAGTCCCCCCATCACCCCCTGGCCCCTGCCCCGTACCTGGCTGATGCGGTTGAAGCCGTACTGCAGGAACCGCTCGTCAAAGGGGGGCACTCCGCGGGCGGGGGCCACGTAGAACGGCTCCCAGGGGTCCCTCCAAGGGGCCTCGTAGGCCACATGCGGCCGGGGCGGCGGGGGCAGCGCCCGCCAGCGGCCGAAGTCGGTGGGGGCCTGGCAGCGGGGGCACAGCGCCCCATAGAACGGCCGCGCCCACCCCGCGCCCCACAGCGCCAGCAGCTCCGCCTTCGAGCCCGGCAGGCGCCGCCCCGCGTGCACCTCGAAGGCCGGGAGCACGAACACCACCTGCGCCAGGGGGTCTGCCAGGGCGGTGGGGTCTTCTGGGGCACTGGGGTCTTTCAGGGTGTTGGGGTCTTCTGGGGCATTGGAGTCTTCCAGGGCGTTGGGGACACCGGGGTCATGGAGACCCTTGGGGACCTCCAGGGTGTTGGGGTCTTCCAGGGTGTTGGAGTTCTTTGGGACGTTGGGGACACTGGGGTCTTGGAAACTCTTGGGGACCTCCAGGATGTTGGGGTCGTCCAGGGCCTTGGGGTCTTCCAGGGGGTTGGGGACGTCCAGGGCGTTGGGGACTCCTGGGTCTTGGAGACCCCTGGGGACCTCCACAGCATTGAGGTTCTTGGGGATGTTGGGGACACCGAGGTCTTGGAGACCCTTGGGGTCTTCCAGGGCATTGGGGACCCCCAGGGCGTTGGGGACCCCAGGGYCATGGAGGCCCTTGGGGTCCTCCAAGGCTTTGGGGTTCTTCAGAACCTTGGGGTCCCCCAGGTTGTTGGGAATCCCTGGGATGCTGGGGATCCCCAGGACGCTGGGGACCCTGAGACCACCAGGAGCCCCCAAAGCTTTGGGGTTCCCCAAACCTCTCTGAACCCCCAAGACATTGGGGTCTCCCGTGAGTCCTGCAGCCCCCAAACCCTCCTGAGCCCCCACAGCTTTGGGGTTTCCCAAATCCCCCTGAGCCCCCAAACTCCCCTGAGTCCCCAAAGCTTTGGGGTCCCCCAACGCCCCCCCATCCCCCCAGTTTCTGGGGTGCAGCCCCCCGTCCCTGAGCAGCGCCAGGAACCCCTCGCGCAGCCCCTCGCTGGGCACCACATCGGCGTCCACCAGCAGCACGAAACGCCCCCCGACCTTGGGGGGTCCCCCCCCCGCCGCCGTCGCCACGTCCCCCCCCTCGGCCGCCCCCTCCCAGGCCACGTTCCGCAGGAGATTCCCGGGGTACGGCACCCCCAGCGCGTAACTGGGGGGGTCGGCGGCCTCCAGGCGCCCCAGGGCCCCCCGGCAGCCCCCGGCGCTGGGGGGGTCCCTGGGGCGGGGGGGCAGCGAGGGGGGGGGCGCGGCCGCCCCCAGCACCACGTGCAGCCTCAGGCGACCCCGCAGCCCCCGGCAGGGCCCCCCCAAAAGGGCCAACAGCTCCTCCAACCCCCGCCGGGGCACCCCAAACACGGCCACGGACAGCGGACCCCCCCAGGGCCCCCCCAGCGCCGCGGCCGCGCGCCCGGGGGTGCCGTGGGTGGCCAGGACCAGCTCGGGGGGGGGCGCCCAGCGCGGGGGGGTCCCCAAAACGTCCCTGTACACCCGGAACGAGCCCGAAGCGTCCAGGACCCCCCTGGGGGGGGGCAGGGTGAGCGGGCGGCGGCGGGCGGGCAGGGGGGGGCGCGGGGGGGGTAGGGCCCGCAGGTAAAGGGTCTGCAGCAGCGCCAGCCCCCCCAGCAGCCACGCGCAGCCCCCCAGGAGACGCCCCCGGCCCATGGCGGCCGCACTGGTTCGGACTGGGGGACACTGGGAGGGCGCTGGGGGTCTGGGGGGACGGGGAAGGCGCTGGGGGCTACTGGGGGGCACTGGGAGGGTACAGAGGTGGGGACTGGGAGGGTGCTGGGGGGTACTGGGGGTCACTGGGAGCAGCGCGGAGCCGGGACCAGTCCGGCATCCTGGGAGCGATGCGGGATCGCCGGAACCAGTCGGGGGTTACTGGGACCAGTTTGGGGATGGGGAGGAGGGACTGAACGCAGTTCAGGGGGGGAACCAGGACCAGTCTAGGGTCAGTGGGACCAGTTTGGGGTCATTGGGACCAGTCCCGGACTCACCGCGCTGCGTCGCCGCCGGCAGGAGCTGCGCTTGCGCAGGGAAGGAGGCGCGGTTATGGAAATGAGGGGTGGGATCGATTTGGGGGCGGGGTCTAGATAGGCGGGATTTGGGGGTCTCAGGGGCGGGGTTTAGGTTGTTGGGGCGGGGTTTGGACGCTCGGGGGCGGGGCCTGGCGGCTCCGCTGCGCTCGGACGGGATCCCCGAACGGCCCGGGACCCCCCAAACTCCTGTATTCCCCCAAATTCCTGTGTTCCCCCCAAATTCCTGTGTTCCCCCAAATCCTTGGACCCCTCAAATCATGGGTCTCCCCAAATCCTGTTTCCCTCCCGATCCTGTGTCCCCCCAAGTTCCTGTGTCCCCCCAAGTTCCTGTGTTCCCCCAAGTTCCTGTGTTCTCCCAAATTCCTGTGTTCCCCCAAATCCCCTATCCTCCCCGCAGTCTTGTGTCCTCCCCAGTCCCGAGTCCCCCCACATTCCTGGCTCACTCCAACTGCTGGGACCTCCTGGACTCCTGTGTTCCCCCCCCAATCCCAGAATTTCCTTGGACTCCTGAGTCCCCCCGGGTCCTGGATCCCCACAAATCCCTGGGTCCTCCCGAACCCTTGATTTCCCCCAATTTCTGGGTCCCCCTCAATTCCTATGTCCCCTCCCAACCCCAGTACCCCCTCCCCCCAAATCTTGTGTCCCTCCATCCTTCTGTGTCCCCACAATTCCTGAGTCCCCCCCAATTCCTGGGCCCCCCCAAGCCCCCCAAAGAAGCTGCCACAGGCACAGGGACAATGGGGGACACTTTATTGCCAGGGGGCATCGGGGCCATGGGGCCTCCGGGGGACATCAGGGACATCGGGGACACTGGGGACATGGGGACTGTGGGGCCACCCCCATCTGTCCCTCGGCAGGGGACATGGGGGACATTGGGGACAGCGGGGGCCAGGCCCTCGTGGTGGGGACGTCGGGGACATTGGGACCATGGTGGGGCTGCGTCCCTCAAGCGGGGACGAGGACAAAGTTCCCCCTCCTTTGGGGACATTGGGGACGTCAGGGACATCAGGCCGAGGGGGGGCTCAGTCCTTTGACCTTCGTCCTTCAGGGACATTGGGGACGTTGGGGACATCAGGCCGAGGGGGGGCTCAGTCCTTTGACCTTCGTCCTTTGGGGACATCGGTGACATTGGAGACATCAGGCCGTGGGGGGGCTCAGTCCTTTGACCTTCGTCCTTCAGGGACATCAGGGACGCTGGGGACGTCGAGCCCCGTTGGGCTCAGTCCAAGGTGTTGGGGACATCGGGGCCATCGCCCCAAGCGTCTCAGTCCATTCGGTCCGGGGTGAGGAGCGGGTCCCACGTCCCTTGGGGACATTGGGGACATCAAGCCACGGGTTGTGTGGGTCCCTCTGGCCGAGGGGATGTCGGGGCCATCGGGCCAGGACTGCTCGATCCGGGCGGTGTCCACAGCCATCAGGGACACGCTGGGGACATCTCGGTCCCGGGGTCGCGGTGGTGACGTTGGGGACGTCGAGTGGTGATGGGTCTCGGTCCCTCGGGCTTGGTGACATCGCGCTGCGACGTGTCTCGGTGGGTGGGTGGGGGTGTTGGGGACATCAGGGGGGTTGGGGACACTGGGCGAGGTCAGGGGCACTGGGAGTGTTGGGGACATCAGGGACACTGAGTCAAGATGTGTCTCAGTCCCTCACCTTGGGGACATTGGGGGCGTTGGGGACATTGGGGACATCAGGCCAGGATGTCCCACAGTGCCTTGGGAGGACATTGGGGATGTTGGGGACATCAGGCCAGGATGTCCCGCAGTCCCTTTGGGGGTGTTGGGGACGTTAAGCCATGACCTGTCCCAGCCCAATGGCCCGGGGTCCATGTCCCGAGGATGGGGACAGTGGGGACATCAGGTCATGGCCTGTCCCCCCCTGGGGGTTGGGGACACTGGGGACATCGAGCCACATTGTGCCTCAGCCCCATGGATCGGGGATGTTGGAGACATCATTGGGGACATTGGGGACATCACTGGGGACATTGGGGACATCATTGGGGACATCACTGGGGACATCACTGGGGACATTGGGGACATCAAGCCACATCGTGCCTCGGTCCCTGGGCTTGGGGACATTGAGGATGACACCCATGGGGGGTGGGGGGGGGCACACAATTTTGGGGGGGACTCTGCCAAAAACGCAGACCCTGAGGTGGGGGAGGGGAAGTGGGGGCAAGGCCGCGGCGGGTGACAGGACCAAGGAGGGTGACAAGGGACAAGGACACTCAGGGAGGGGCGCGGGGGGGCCACAGGCTCCTACAGGTGGGTCCAAGCCACCCACTGACCCAAACTCTGGCGGCGGGTCCTGCAGTGGGGGGGCAGGGACGGGGGGGACACGAGGGACGGGCCCCAGGCGTCCGGGCTGGGGGAGGGGGGGGCCACCAGCCCCCCCCCAATTACCTTAGAGACTCGTTACGAGTTAAATTAGCACGAAAGGCCCCGGGGGGGGGCGGCGGGGGGCGGGGCGCGGCCGGGGCCGGGGGCGGGTGGCTCCGGGCCGGGGTGACAATGACAATATGCCATACTGGGGGCAAGTCGCGTCACAGACTTAGTTCAGAACGACGGGGCGCGCTGGCTTCCGGCTGCGGGGGGGGACACGGGGACGCGTCAGGGACACCCCAAAATCAGCGTCAGGATCCCCCCTCAAAATCCGCCCAGAAGGACCCCGGAGTTCGGGTTGTGATCCCACCAAAAAATCCCTCAAAGGACCCCAAAATCCGGGTTGTGACCGCCCCAAAAATCCCCCCAAAGGACCTCGGAATCTGGGCTGTGACCCCCCCACTCCAAAAATCCCCCAAGAGGCCCCAGCGATGGGACACCCCCCCCAAAAGGGACCCGGAGTCCGGGACTCTGTCACCCCCCAAAAAGGGACCCAGGGGTCCCGGTCCGACCCTCCCACCCACCCGGGCCCCCCTTCGTCACCGCCAACACGCGCTGGGGACCCCGGCCCCCCCGTGAGAGGGAACCCAACTCTCGGGGCCCCCTCCCCGCCCCCCCCAGTCCCGTGTGACCCCCCCCATCCCCATCACCTCCCCGGGACCCYCGAATCCCCCCAAGCCCCCCGATCCTCCCCTACCTTTGCGGAAGGCGTCCTGGAGGCGGCTCTGGGGGAGTTGATACAACTCAGCGAAGGGGTCGCGGGGCGACCGGGCCGGGGGGGCCGGCCGGGGGCTGGGGGCTCCCCCCGAGCGCCGGGGACCCCCCCGGGTGACGGCGGCGGCCAAGCCTTGGAGCAGCCGGCGCAGGGCAGGGCCGGGCGGGGCCGGGGGCGGCGGCGGCGACGTCTCGGGGGTCAGCAAGGAGCCGGGGGGGCCCCCCGGGACCCCCCCGGGGCTCTCGGGGCTGGGCGGGAGCTTCTCGGGGGCGGCCTCGGGGGGCTCCGGGGGGCCGAAGGCGAAGGGCGGCGCCTGCCGGGGGGTGTAGGGAGGGGTCCAGGTCTCGGTGCCCCCCCCGGGCGCGTCGGGGACCCCCAGGCCGGGCGCCAGGCGGGTGCCGAGTCCGAGCCCGAGCCCGAGGGGGGGGCCCAGGGAGGCGGCGCCGGCCCCGAGGCCGAGGCCGGGGCCGAGTCCGAGTCCAAGTCCGGCATCGCCCAGGGCGGCATCGACGCCGACGTCCGGCCCCAGCCCAGGGCAAACGTTGGCTCCGAGCGCGGCCCCGACGGCGAATCCGAGGGTGGAGCCCAGCCCGGAGCCGCCGGCGGCTCCCACCGCGAGTCCAACACTGGCGGCGACATCCGAGCCAGGCCCGGCACCCAGGGTGAGCCCAGCACCAGGTCCGGCGTCGGGCGCAAGAGCGGCGCCCACGGCGGCTCCCACGCCCAGCCCGACGTCCAGCTCGGGTCCCAGGGCAGCGCCGACGCCGGCTCCGACCGCCAGTCCAACATKAGAGCCAAGTCCGGAGCCGACGTTGGCTCCCACGGCCAGTCCGAGGCCAGAGCCAAGGCCGGAGCCGACTCCAGCCCCCACAGCGAGTCCCACATTGGATCCGAGTCCGGAGCCGGCGTTGGCTCCCACAGCGGCTCCCACGGCGAGTCCCACGCCAGGCCCGGCGCCAGACGGGAGAGCGGAGCCGGCGTTGGCTCCCAGGGCAGCTCCCAGGCCGAGTCCAATGCCTGATCCAAGCCCGGGGCCGGCTCCGACGTTGGCCCCGAGGCCGAGTCCGACGCCGGCGCTGAGCCCGGTGCCCACGCTGGCACCCACGGTCAGTCCCACGCCGGCGCCGACGTCCGGGGCGAGCGCGGGGCCGACGGTGCCGATGCCGAGCCCGACGCTGGCCCTGAGGCCGGGCCCGATGTTGGCCCCAATGCTGAGGGCCACACCTGCCCCGAGGCCCGGGGCCGCCTCGGCCTGGAGCCCGGCTCCGATGTCATCCCCGGCGCCGAGGGCAGCTCCGATGTCCGCGCCGAGGCTGGGCCCGACGTCAGTGCCGGCCGACACCCCCAGCCCGACGTCCACTCTGATGCCCGGGCCCACGCCGAGGCCCACACCAGGGCCGATGTCCGAGCTGAGGCCGTGACCGACGGCGTCTCCAAGGCCATGGCCGACGTTGGGTCCGACGCCGGCTCCAAGCCCAGGGTCAACAGTGGCCGAGGTGTTGCTTCCAAGGCCATGTCCGATGGTGCTTCCGAGACCAGGCCCAACACCAGCTCCAAGCCCAGGGTCAATGCTGGCCCCAGCGTTGCTTCCAAGGCCATGTCCAATGGAGGCTCCAAGCCCAGGGTCAACGGTGGCCGAGGTGTTGCTTCCAAGGCCGTGTCCGATGGACGATCCAAGACCAGGGTCGATGTTGGCCCCGGCATTGCTTCCAAGGCCGTGTCCGATGGACGATCCAAGCCCAGGGTTAACAGTGGCCGTAGCGTTGCCTCCAAGACCATGTCCAATGGTGCTTCCCAGACCAGGCCCAACACCAGCTCCAAGCCCAGGGTCCACGCTGGCCCCCAGGGCAGCTCCGAGGCCGTGCCCGACGTCGGCTCCCAGGCCGCATCCAACGCTGACCCCGAGGCCAAGGCCGACGTTAACCCCAACGTTGGCTCCGGTGGCACCTCCCAGGCCAGCCCCGACCCCGAGGTCGATGCCAGGGCYGGCGCCGGCTCCGAGGTCTCCGCCGGCTCCGACGTCAGCGCTGGGGAAGTCGAGGCCAGGCCCGAAAGGCTCGGGGGGGCCCGGGGGGGCCTCGGCCGCCAGCTGCTGCCGCAGGCACCAGGCCTCAGCCTCGCTGTGGGACAGACACGGGGGGTTAATGGGGGGTCCAGGCCACCCGGGGGTCCCTTCGGGGTGGGCTGTGACCCCCCTGGACATCGGGGCGTGCTGGCCAGGGTCACTGACCTGATGACGAAGTTGTGGGCGAGCAGGGCTGGGCCCTCGGGGCGCAGGCGGGCGTAGACCCAGGTCCAGCCCAGGCCGTCCTTGCGCTGCAGCCGAGTGACCACCTCTCCTCGTGCCTCCGGCCCCGCGCCGGCTGTGGGGACATGGGGGCATCAGTGGGGACATTGGGGACAGGGGGATTGGGGATGGTGAGAGGGGTGGGGGACTGGGGGGAACTGGGGCCGTGGGGGCAGCAATGGGGTCATTGGAGGAGTTGGGGACACGAGGATTCGGCAGGGACACACAGAGATGGCAAAAGGGATGGGGGACTGGGGGGAATGGGGGCCATGGGGTCATCAGTGGGGTCACTGGAGAGGTTCGGGACATGGGGACACCAGCGAGGACA
This sequence comes from Amblyornis subalaris, assembly GCA_018881555.1. NCBI lineage: Eukaryota > Metazoa > Chordata > Aves > Passeriformes > Ptilonorhynchidae > Amblyornis > Amblyornis subalaris. Next base: position 123,511 of record JACAXG010000280.1, on the reverse strand, counting down.
GGGCATCCACAGGGCCATGGAGGACACCCAGGAGAGATCCAGGGGATGTGTGGGAGGTTGTGGGGGCAGAGTGACAGCAGGGGACACCCAGAGTGATGGGGACACCCTTGGGGACATGGAGGGTCAGGGGCCAGGGACACCCAGAGTGACGGGGACACTCAAGGGACATGGAGGATGAGGGGACAGGGACACCCAGAGTAATGGGGACGCCCTTGGGGACATGAAGGGTCAGGGAGTGATGGCGACACCCTCGGGGACATGGAGGGTCAGGGGCCAGGGACATCCCAAGTCCCAAGGGACGGCTGGGGGGGATGCAGGGCACCGAGGGACCCCAGGGACCCCAAGGGACAGCGTGGGGGACCCTAGGGATGCTGGGGACGCTCACCGAGGCGCAGGTGCTGGCGGGCGACGTGGCCCAGGTCCTCGGGGTGCAGCAGGCGGTACCAGGAGCGGCCCAGGAGCTCCCCACGGCCGTAGCCCAGGTGGACCAGGACACTGTGGGATAGCGGGTCTGGGTCCCTCGGCCACCCCAGCGGGGTCCCCACAAACACCTGGGTCCCCTCAGACACCTGGATCCCACTGGACACCTGGATCCCCCAAACATCTGGATCCCACTGGAGACCTGAGTCCCACTGGACACTTGGATCCCCCCAAATACCTGGGTTCCCCTGGACACCTGGGTCCCCTGGACATCCAGATCCCACTGGACACGTGGATCCCCACAAACACCCAGATCCCCCCAACACCTGGATCCCCCAGACGCCTGGATCCCCCCGCTGCCCCTCACCTGTCGGAGATGTCCAGCAGGGCCAGGTCGCGGGCGTGGCGGCTCTGGAAGGCAGGCAGCAGGAGGCAGTCGGGGCAGGGCCAGGGCGGGGGGTCCAGGGGGGCACAGAAGGCCACAAAGAGCCCCGGGGAGGCGCCGGGGGGGCCGGGGGGCTCCTGGAAGCGGCCCCGCAGCAGCACGAGCTTGCGGCCGGCGCTGGGCCGGCGCGAGGCGCGCGAGGTCGTAAAGCGGCAGCGGAAGAGGCGCTCTGTGGGGGGGCAGGGGGGGCTGAGTTGGTCCCTCTGTCCTCCCGATCGCTCCTCTCGCCGTCCTTTCACCCCTCCTGCCCGCCCTGCCTTCCTCTGTCCTTCTGTCCTGGCCTGTCCCTCTGTCCTCCTGTCCTTTTCTGGCTCCATCTCTCCCTCCCTCTTTTCAGCTGGTTCCTTCCATCCATCCTCTCCTTTCAGCTTTCCTTTCCTCGTTCCTTCCTTCTCTCCATCCCTCTGTCCTTCCATCCATCTCTGTCCATCCCTCCATCCCTCTGTCCTTCTGTCCATCCCTTTGTCCATCCCTTTGTCCACCCCTCCATCCCTCTGTCCTTCCATCCATCTCTTCGTCCATCCCTTTGCCCACCCCTTCATCCCCCTGCTCCACCTCACCCACCCTTCCCTCCTTCCTTCCCTCCCTCTCCCCATCCCTCCCCTCATCCCTCCACCTCCCCCTCCCCCCCTCGGACCCCCACCCACCGGCCTGGGGGGGCCCGGGCAGGGTCAGCTGGTGCCGGACCAGGGGATGATCGGCTGGGTCCAGCAGGTCGTAGATGCTGTCCCCTTGTGCCACCAGGTCCACCTGTCCGGGGGGAGGCTGAGGGTCAGCACCGGCACCCCTCGGCCCCCCCCCCGCCGCCCCCGCAGACCCCCGGCCGCGGCTGCTCACCATGGAGTGGCCGAGGTGCTGGGCCACGTTGTCGGTGACCCCGACCAGCTTCCCCTCGCGGGTCACGGCCAGCAGGAACCCGGGCAGGGATGCCACCAGATCGGCCAGTTCGGGCCCCCCCAGCAGCTCCAGGGGCGCGCCCCGGGCCGGGCCTGTGTGTGGAGACACGGGGGACACTGGTCAGCGCCCGCCGGGCACCCGCCGCCTTCCTGCGCTGACCCAAAGCGTCCCCCGCGGAGGCACCGCTGGCGTCCGGAGCCCGTCCCGTGTGGAGCCAGCTCCGGTCACCGTCCCAGTCCCTGTCCCCGTCCCTTGTCTCCATCCCAGTCCCTCTCCCCGTCCCTTGTCTCCAGCCCCAGCCCTGGTTCCCATCCTGGTCCCTGTCATCGGTCTCAGTCCCTTTCCTGCTCCCGGGTCCTGATCCTGTGTCTCGGTCCCTGTCCTGGTCCCCTATCCCAGCCCCGATCCCGGGTCCTTGTTCCCAATCTCGGTCCCTGTCCCCATTCCCCTGTCCCGATCCCGATCCCCGATCTTGATTCCGGTCCCGTGTCCCAGCCCCGATCCCGAGTCCCGATCCCGATCCCCGATGCCCGATCCCGATCCTGATCCCAGTCCCCTGTCCCAGCCCCGATCCTTGCTCCCTGCCGCCGGTCTCAGTCCCTGCCCCGGTCCTCCTGTCCCGGAGCCGGTCCCGGTSCTGATCCTGATCCCGATCCCGATTCCGCTGTCCCAGTGCCGGTCCCTGATTCCCAACCCCCGGTCCCGGTCCAGGTCCTGGTCCCTGTCACTGATCCCGATCCCGGTTCCGATCCCGGCCCCCGTCACTGACGCCGCTCCCGCTCCCGCTCGCGCTCCCCGCCCGTTCCCCGTCGCTCTCCGCGGTGCTGAACAGGAGCCGCCGCTGCCCGCGGTGCTGAACCGGCCGCGGTCGCGGTCCCTGTCCCTGTCCCTGTCCCTGTCCCGATCCCTGTCCCTGTCCCTCTCCCTGTCCCTGTCGCTGTCCCGCTGCTCCCATCCCGCTCCCATCCCGTTCCCGCTGTTCAGCCCCGTTCCCGCTCCCGGGAGCGGCTCCGGTCCCCTGTCTGGCGCCGGTGGCTGCTGCCAGCACCGCGACATTCCCGGTCCCTGCTCTGTGACATTCCCGTCCCTTCCCAGCCACATTCCCGCACCTTTCCTGGTGTCTGTACCCCTTCCCATCCCAGCACCCGCTCCCATTCCCTGCCTATCCCAGCACCCCGATCCCATCCCGGTACCGTTCCCCATCCCATCCCGGTACCCCTGCACCCGGTCCAGTCCCCGGCTCATCCCGGTGCCATTCCTGCTCCCATCCCATCCTCATCCCACCCCGGTGCCGTTCCCCATCCCATCCCGGTACCCACCCTCACCAGCGCACCCAGTCCGGTTCCAGGCTCATCCCGGTCCCATTCCCCTCCGATCCGGATCTCATTCCCCTCCGATCCCGATCCCATCCCCGTGCCATTCCCCATCCCATCCCGGTACCCACTCCGGTCCCGGGCTCATGCCTGTGCCATTCCCCGCTCCCCATTCCATTCCATCCCAACCCATACCGGAACGCCGGCACCCAGTCCGGTCCCAGGCTCGTCCCAGTGCCATTCCCCGGTCCCCATCYCATCCCGATCCCATCTCGGTTCCATTCCCCGGTCCCCATCCCATCCCGTCCCGTCCCGCTCCCGCTCCCCGGGCGCTCACCCGGGCGCAGGCAGGCGCCCTTGCGGGTGTAGATGCAGGCGAGGGCCATGACGTGCAGGTAGGAGAGGCGCGGGCGGTCGCCGTCGGGCAGCGGGAGGAGGTCGCGCAGGGCGCGGATCTGCGCGTTGATCTGGTCCCGGCGCGCCTTGGAGGCGCCTTTGGTGGAGCGGAGCATCCTCCGCCCGCGCCGCCGCCCGCCCGCCGCCTTTATGGCCCCGCGGCCCCGCGTCAGCGCCGCGTCACCGGCCCCGCACCGCCCCCCGGGCCGGGGGGGGCCGCGCGCGGCGGGGGGGGCGGGGGGGG
>JACAXG010000280.1:90845-101427 GCA_018881555.1 Amblyornis subalaris | reverse complement strand
CCCTCCCCTGCCCCCCCGTGACCCCTTTTCCAGACCTGATCCCGTTTTTTGGGGTCAGAAAATGGGAAATTGGGTCTCTCCCCCGGGCAGGTCCCTGAGGACCCCAAAATCCCCTCGGGGACCCCCCAAAATCGCCCCACTTCACCCCAAATCTCCCCCTTGGGGAGGGGGAGGGCCTTGGGGGGAGGGAGGAGCCCGAAATTTGGGGTTTCCCCCCTCCTTTTAGGGCGTGGCCGCCCTTGGGGGGGGCCCCCCCCTTTTCTGGGAGTTTTTGGGGTCAAAGTCCCCAGGGAGGGGCGGCCCCTCCCCCCCCGCACCCTGGATTGGGGGGGGGTCCCCAAAGGGGTCTGGGGGTCCCTGGGGGGGCTTTGGGGGGTCCTGGGGAGGTTGTGGGGGCTCCTGGGGGGGATTTGGAGTCCCCTGGGGGGGTTTGGGGGTCCCTGGGGGCATTTGGGGGTTCCTGGGGGGGTTTTGGGGGATCTCTGGGAGGGGATTTGGGGTCTCTGGGGGGGTCCTCAATAATTTGGGGGATCCTGGTGCGGGAAAAGGGGGGAGGTCCTGAGGACTTGGGGAGGGGGGTTGAGGGGTCCTGGAAGGGATTTTGGGGGTTTGGGGGGTTCAGGGTGGGGTTTTGGGGGCTCAGCAGGTTTTGGGGTCCCCGCAGGAGCCCCCCACCCGCACCCCGGTGACGCTGAGGGTCGACCCCGACGGCTTCTTCCTGTACTGGACGGGCCCCAGCACGGTGAGAGACCCCAAAGCGACCCCAAAAGGGACCCCAAAAGGGACCCCAGAATGGGAACCCCAAAATCTGCACCCCCAAATCCCACCGAGTGCCCCTAAATCCCCCAAATACTCCTCAAATCCCTCCAAGATCCCCTCAAAAAACCCCATAAAATCCCTTTGGGTTTCCCCAAAACCCCCCAGGACCCCTCAGGACCTCCCAGATCCCCCTAAGTCCCTCCAGGACCCCCCTAAAATCCCCTAAAACCCCTTTGGGTTCCCCCAAATCCTTTTGAGATCCCCTGAGCCCCCCCCAGATCCCCCCAAGACCCCCAAATCCCCCCGAGATCCCCCCTAAATCCCTCCAGGACCCCCCCAAAAACCCTAAAACCACTTTGGAGTCCCCCAAATCCCCCCAGGACCCCCCCAAAGGCCCCCAGGACGCCCCAAACCCCCTCGAATCCCCCCCCGACCCCCCCAATCCCCCGCTCCTTATCAGCCCTCCCCAGCCGGAATTTGAGGGGGTTTGGGGAGGGTTTGGGGGTTTTTTTGGGGCCTCCCCCGGCTCCTCCCCCCCCTCCCGGATGTGGGGTCCCCTGGGAGGGGGGAGGGGTGGGGGGGGCCCTTTTCCCACGCCCCTCCCCCACCCGCGTCCTCCGGAAATGCCCCCCCCGCCCCTCCTCCCCCGGAAACGGCTCCAGTTTGGGGTCCCCGGTCCCTTTTTTGGGGTCCCCTCCGCCATTTTTGGCATCCCCGGACCCTTTTTGGGGTCCCCTTACCCATTTTTTGGGTTCTCCCCCCCTTTTTTGGGTCTCTCTGACCCTTTTTGGGGCCCCCAGACTCATTTTTAGGGTCCCCCACACCCAATTTTGCCATCCCCGGACCCGATTTTGGGGTGACTCCCCCATTTTTCTGCCCTTTTCTCCATTTTTAGGGTCCCCTTACCCATTTTTGGGTTCTCCCACCCGTTTTTGGGTCTCTCTGACCCTTTTTGGGGCCCCCAGACTCATTTTTAGGGTCCCCCACACCCAATTTTGCCATCCCCGGACCCGATTTTGGGGTGGCTCCCCCATTTTTCTGCCCCTTTCTCCATTTTTAGGGTCCCCGGACCCAATTTTGGGGTCTCCCTCCCCATTTTTGGGATACCTCTCCCCATTTTCGAGGTCCCCGGCCCCGATTTTGGGGTGCCCTGACCCGATTTTGAGGTCCCCGACCCCGATTTTGGGGTCTCTGGACCCGGTTTTGGGGTGCCCTGAGCCGTTTTTGGGGTCCCGCAGGAGGTGGAGCTCTTGGACATCTGCAGTATCCGGGACACTCGGACCGGGCGCTTCGCCCGCGCCCCCAAGGTGGGACCCCAACCCTCGGGGGAACCCCAAACCCCCTGGGGGGGACCCCAGACCCACCCACGGCGGCTGGGAGGGGTTTGGGGTCATGGGGGAGGTGGGACCGGTTTTGGGGAGGGCTGGGGGTGGTTTTGGGGGACTGGGGGGGATTTGAGACCGGTTTTGGGGGGGCTGGGGGGGATTTGGGGTCATGGGAGGGGTCTTGGGACTGGTTTTGGGGTCTCTGTGCCCATTTTTGGGGTCTCCTCCCAGGACCCCCGCACGCAGGAGGTGCTGGGTTTTGGGGTTGATTTGGGGGTCTCTGTGCCCATTTCTGGTGTCTCTGTGCCCATTTTTGGGGTCTCTGTGCCCATTTTGGGGTCTCCTCCCCAGGACCCCAGCATACGGGAGGCTCTCGGGTTCGGGGTTCATTCTGGGGTCTCTGTGCCCATTTCTGGTGTTTCTGTGCCCATTTTGGGGGTCTCCTCCCCAGGACCCCCGCACTTGGGAGGCGCTGGGTTTTGGGGTTTGTTTTGGGGTGCCTGTGCCCATTTTGGGGTCTCTGCCCAGGACCCCCGCACGCGGGAGGCTCTCGGGTTCGGGGTGCCGGGCGGGCCCCCTCCCCAGCGGCTGCTCACGGTCGTGCATGGCCCCGACCTCGTCAACCTCGGCTTCCTGACGCTCGTGGCCGTGCAGGACGGCGTGGCCGAGGTGCGCGGGGACCCCGCTGGGGCGGCTTGGGGCGTTTGGGGGCTTTGGGGGGTCTGAGGGCTCTGGGGGGTCATTTCGGGGGCCCCCAGGGGGTTTGGGGACAACTCTGGGGGACGTGGGGGGTTCTGGAGGGGCTTGGGGTGGTTTTGGGATCCCCTTTGGAGGGACTGGGGGGATTTGGGGGGTCTGGGACCCCATTTTGGGGTTTAAGGGGTTTGGGGGGGTCTGGGACCCCATTTTGGGGGAGTTTGAGGGTTTTTGGGGGGTCCCTGGGTGGGTTTGAGGTTCTGCCCCCCCCAGTTTTGTGGGGTTTGGACGGTTCCTGGGTGGAGCTGGGGGTGCTGGGACCCATCTGGGTTTGGGAGGGGTTCAGGGCGGGTTCAGGGGGGGTTTGGGGTGCCCAACTTTGGGGTGCCCCAGGTGTGGACGGAGGAGCTGTTCCGGCTGGCCACGAACATCCTGGCTCGGAATGCGTCCCGCAACACCCTGCTCAGGAAGGCGTGGGTACCCCAAAAACCCCGAAAATCACCCTAAAAATCACTCCGAAACCCGCCCAAATCCCCCCTGAAATGCCCCTGAAGTCACCCCAAAAATCCCACCCAAAACCCTCCCAAATCTCCCCAAAAATACTCTCCAAATCCTCCCAAATCACCCGAAAAATCGTCTCCAAATCACCCCCAAAATCCCTCCAAAGTTATCCCCAAATCGCCCCAAAATCCCACCCGAAAATCACCCCCAAAACCCGAAAACATCCCCCAAAAATCCCCCCCCAAATTTCCCCCAAATCTCCACAAGATCCCCCAAAATCCTCCCCAAAAATTCCCCCCAAAATCCCCCCAAATCCTGCCTCAAATCCTCCCAATCCCCCCCAAATCACCCCAAAATCCCCCCAAAAATCACCCCCAAAACCCCCAAAAAATCTCTTTAAATATCCCCCCCCAGATTCCCTCCAAATCACCCCAAAATCCCCCCCAAATCCCCAAAAAATCCGCTCAAATCCCCCCCCAAAACCTTCCCCGAGCCCCCCAAACCCCCCCAATCCTCTTTAGGGCCCCCCCAAGCTTTGGGGTCCCCCCAGTTTTGGGATCCCCGTTTTTGGGGTCTCCAGGTACACGAAGCTGACGCTGCAGCTGAACCAGGATGGGCGGATCCCGGTCAAGAAGTGAGAAAACCCCAAAACTTTGGGGGATTTCACCCCCTAAAAACTAATCCCCAAACCCTGGGGACCCCCAAAATTGGGGGATCCCCCCAAAAGCTTTTGGGGTTTTGCAGCATCCTCAAAATGTTCTCGGCCGACAAGAAAAGGGTGGAGACGGCGCTGGAGTCCTGCGGGCTCAGCTGCACCCGGGTACGGCCCCAAACCCCGGGGGGACCCCAGAAACAGCGGGGAGGCCCCAAAAATGGCAGGGAAACCCCCCCAAAAATATCGGGGAAACCCCAAAAATAGCAGAAAAGCCTTAAAAATAGCGAGGGAACCCCATGAATAGCAGAGAAACCCCATAAAGAGTGGGGTGACCCCATAAATAGCGGGGAAACCCCACAAATATCATGGAGCCCCGAAAAGTACAGATTTTCTTAGAACAGGGAATGCCCCTGAGCACAGGAAACAACCGAAAATTAGAAATTTCCTTAAAATAGGGAAATCCCAAAATTAGGAACCCCAAAAAACAGGGAAACTCTCTGAAGACGAGGAACATCCCCAAATCGGGGAACTCCCAAAAGTAGGGAAACCCCAAGAATAGGGAACCCCCCAAACAGGAGCACTTCCGAAATTAGGAAACCCCAAAAAATGGGGAATCCCCCCCAAAAATAGGGAACATCCCAAAACTGGAGGCACCCCTGGTTTGGGGTTTCCCTGTGGGGTTCCGAGGCAGTTTTGGGGCGGTTTTGGGGTCTGTAGGGTGACGCGATCCCCCTGGAGCTGTTCCCCCTCGACACTTCCCGGAGGGTTTGGGGTTTCCCTGTGGGGTTTTTTGGGGGTTTTGGGCTTTTTTGGGGTTTTGGGGTTGTTTTGGGGTTCTGAGGTGGTTTTGGGGCGGTTTTGGGGTCCTGAGGCGGTTTTGGGGTGCGTAGGGTGACGCGATCCCGCCGGAGCTGTTCCCGCTCGACACCTTCCGGCGCTTCCTGAGCAAGCTGTGCCTGCGCCCTGACCTGGACAAGATCCTACTGGAGATGTGAGTGACCCCAAAAGGGACTGGGGCGGGGTTGGGGTGTCCCAAAGGGGGTTTGGGGTTCCCGAGGGGATTTGGGGTGTCGTGGGGGGTTTGGGGTGTCCCGAGAGGGGTTTGGGGTGTCCCGAGAGGGCTTTGGGGTGTCCCGAGCAGGGTTCGGGGGTTTTCTGGATTGGTTTTTGGGGGTTTTTGGGGTTTTCTAGGCTGTTTTTTGGGGTTTTTGGTGTTTCTGCGCTGGTTTCTGGTGTTTCTGTGCCGGTTTTGGGGTGTTCCATGGTGTTGTTTGGGATTTTTGCCCCCCGGCGCAGCGGGGCGGCGGAGAAGCCGTGCCTGAGCCGGGAGCAGCTGCGGGAGTTCGTGAACGGTTCCAGGCTGATGCTTTAGGGTTTTTGGTGTTTCTGTGCTGGTTTTTGGGGTTTCTGTGCTGATTTTGGCTGCTGTTTGGGGTTTTCCCCCCCCCGGCGCAGCGGGGCCGCGGGGAAGCCGTACCTGAGCCGGGAGCAGCTGCGGGAGTTCGTGAACGCGCGGCAGAGGGACCCRCGCCTCAACGAGGTCCTGTTCCCCCCGCTCGGCCCCGAGCAGGCGCAGGCGCTCATCGAGCGCTACGAGCCCAACGCCTCCTTCCGCGAGCGGGGTACGGGATCGGGGTACGGGGGCTTTGGGGTTTGGGGTATGGGGTACGGGGTATGGGATTGGGGTACGGGGTACGGGATCGGGGTACGGGGGCTTTGGGGTTTGGGGTATGGGGTACGGGGTATGGGATTGGGGTCCTTGGGGGGGATTGGGCCCCGAGCAGGCGCAGGCGCTCATCGAGCGCTACCAGCCCAACGCCTCCTTCCGCGAACGCGGTATGGGATCGGGATACAGGATTGGGGTCTGGGATTGGAGTATGGGATTGGGGTACAGGGTCGGGGATTGGGGTATGGGGTACAGGAATTGGGGTGGGTTTGGAGTACGGGGATTGGGGTCCTTGGGGGGAATTGGGCCCCGAGCAGACGCTCGTCGAGCGCTACCAGCCCAACGCCTCCTTCCAGGAACGGGATATGGGATTGGGCTCTGGGGGGGATTGGGACGATTTGGGGTCAGGGTTTGGGGGCCTGGAGCAGGTTTGGGGTGGGCCTGGGGTGGATTTGGGATGGTTTTGGGGGCCTGGAGGGGGTTTGGGAAGGGTTTGGGGTGGTTTTGGGGTCCTTGAGGGGATTTGGGGGGTTTTGGATTGACTCTTGGCGTTTTCGGCGTCCCCAGGGCAGCTGTCCATGGAGGGGTCCTGGGGGGGTTTTGGGCCAGTTTAGGGGTGATTCATCCTCATTTTGGGGTCCCCCAGGGCAGCTGTCCACGGTTTGGGTGAGGTTCTGGGAAGGTTTTGGGGTGGATTTTGGGGTGATGTATCCCGATTTTGGGGTCGCAGGCCAGCTGTCCATGGAGGGCTTCTCCCGGTACCTGGGGGGGGACGAGAACAGCATCATCCCCCCCGAGACGCTGCAGCTGTACCAGGACATGACCCAGCCCCTGTCCAGCTACTTCATCAACTCCTCCCACAACACCTACCTGACCGGTACCCCGAAAAACTGCACCCCAAAAAACCCCAAACCCCAAAAAACTGCATGTCAAAACACCCCCCGGAACCCCAAAAACCCCAAACCCCAAAAACCGCACCCAGAAACCCCAAACCTGCCCCAAACCCAACCCTGCTCCTTCATCAACTCCTCCCACAACACCGGCCTGACCAGTACCCCAAAAACTGCATCCCAAAAAACTCTAAATCCCAAAAAACTGCACCCCAAAAACCCTAAATTCCAAAAACTGCACCCCAGAAAACCCTAAACCCTGCAAACCACACCCCAAAACCCCAAAAATGCACCCAAAGAATCCCTAAATCCCACAACCCGTGCCCCAAAATCCCTCGGGACCCCAAACCTGACCCCAAAACTCCAAGTGGTCTCTGGGATGCTTTTGGGGGGTCCCTGGGTGGGTTCGGGTCAGGTTTTTTTGGGTTTTGGGGTTGCAGATTGGGGGTTTGGGGGTTTTTGGGGACCCTGGGTGGGTTTTTTTTGGTTTTTAGGGTTATAGGCTCACTCTCCTGACCCCRTTTCCCAGCGGGGCAGCTGACGGGGGTGTCCTCGGCCGAGATGTCCCTGGGGGTGTCCCTGGGTGGGTTTTTGGTGTCCCTGGGTGGGTTCAGATCGGGGTTTTTTGGGTGGGTTTTGGGGTTTCAGGGTTGCGGATCGGGGTTTTCGGGTTTTTGGGGTCTCCGGGGTTTGTAGGCTCACCCTCCTGGCCCCGTTTCCCAGCGGGGCAGCTGACGGGGGTGTCGTCGGCCGAGATGTACCGGCAGGTGCTGCTCAGCGGCTGCCGCTGCGTGGAGCTCGACTGCTGGCAGGGGAGGCCTCCCGAGGAGGAGCCCTTCATCACCCACGGCTTCACCATGACCACCGAGATCCCCTTCAAGGTGACCCCAAAACCCGGCCCGACCCCACAGAACTCGCCCTGACCCCACAGAACCAGCACAGACCCCACAGAACCCACACGGGCCCCACAGAAACCCCAAATCCCCTAGAAAACCCATAAACCCCATAGAAACGCTATAAACTCTGTAGAATCCCCCACAGCCACGGCTTCACCATGACCACCGAGATCCCCTTCAACGTGACCCCAAAACCCTAAAAACCTTCCCAAAGTCACCCTGACCCCATAGAAACCCCAAATCCTATAGAAACTCCATAAATCTCGTAGAAACTCCATAAACCCTATAGAAAACCCCATAGCCATGGTTTCACCATGACCACCGAGGTGACCCCAAAACCCCCCCGCGTCACCCTGACCCCATAGAACACGCACAGACCCCACAGAACTGATACAGACCCCATAGAAYTTGCCCTGACCCCACAGAACCTGCTTTGACCCTACAGAACCACCAGAATTCCTCACCCAATCCTTTTTGGGGTCCCGCTTTTGGGGTTTTGGGGGCCTGGGGGTCCAGATTTGGGGGGGGTTTGGGGTCCCAGTTTGGCGTTCTGGGATTTTGGGGTCCTGTTTTGGGGATTTTGGGTTTTTGGGGTCCGGGTTTTGGGTTTTTGGGGTCCCGGTTTGGGGTTTTTGGGCGTTTTGGGGTCCCGTTTTGGGGTTTGGGGTCCTGTTTCAGGGATTTTGGGTTTTTGGGGTCCCGGGTTGGGGTTTTGGGGTATTTAGGGGTTTTGGGGTCCCGTTTTGGGGGTTCGGGGTTGTTGGGGTGGTTTTGGGGCCGGCCGCGCTGACCTCGCAGCCGCAGGAGGTGATCGAGGCCATCGCCGAAAGCGCCTTCAAGACGTCGCCGTTCCCGGTGATCCTGTCCTTCGAGAACCACGTGGACTCGTGAGTGCTGACCCCAAACACACCCCGGGACCCCAAAACACCCCCTGGGGAACCCCAAAACACTGCGGGGTCACCCCAAAACACACCCAGGGACCCCAAACCCCCCCTAGAGATCCCAAAACCACCCCAGGATCCCCCAAACCCTTTTAGGAACCCCCCAAACTCCTCAGGACCCCCCCCAAACCCTTTTAGGATCCCCCAAACCTTTTAGGATCTCCCAAAATCCTCCTAAACCTCAAATCTGGGGGTTGAACAGCCCCAAATCCCCCAAAATCCCCCAAATCCGGGCTGGGGGAGGCGCTGTGGGGTCAGAGGGGGTTTTGGCATGGATTTGGATTTTTTGGGGTGGATTTGGGGTTTTTGGGGCCCCTCCCGACCCCAAATCCCGCGCAGAGCAAAGCAGCAGGCGAAGATGGCCGAGTATTGTAGGAACATCTTTGGGGCCGCGCTGCTCACGGAGCCCCTCGAGAAATACCCGGTGGGTTTGGGGTTTGGGGTCGGGTTTGGGATTTTGGGGTCTGGGAAAGGGATTTTGGGGGATTTTGGGAGGATTTTGGGGTAATGCTGCTGAGGGAGCTACTGGAGAAGCACCCGGGGCTTTTGGGGTCAGATTTGGGGTCTGGTGGGGTTTTGGGGGTCCCAGGGGGTGGGTTTGGGATCGGGGGCAGAGCTTGGGAAAGGGATTTTGGGGGGATTTTGAGGGGATTTGGCAGGGATTTTGGGGTTCTGGGGGAGTTTTGGTGTCCCGGGGGCGTTTTGGGGTCACTTTTGGGGTCTGGGGCTGTTGTGGGGTGGCTTTGGGGCCACGCTGACCCGCGGGTGCAGCTGGAGCCGGGAGTGCCCCTGCCCAGCCCCCAGGAGCTGCTGGGTCGGATCCTCATCAAGAACAAGAAACGGCGACCCCGGGGGGCCCCCCCGCGCCCCAAAACAAACGGTACTGACCCCAAAACAGCCCTAAACACCCCAAAAACACCCCCCCGCGCCCCAAATCCAACGGTACTGACCCCAAAACCACCCCAAATACCCCAAAATCATCCCTAAAACACCCCCCGCGCCCCAAATCCAATGGTAGCACCCCAAAACAGCCCTAAATAACCCTAAAACACCCCTAAAACACCCCAACCCCCCCCGTGCCCCAAATCCAACAGTACCAACTCCAAAACAGTCCTAAACACCCCTAAAACACCCCAAACCCGCACCTTGTGCCCCAAAACCAATGGTACTACACCTAAACAACCCTAAACCACCTCTAATACCCCTAAACCACCCCAAACCCACCCCAAAACCGTCCCTAAAACACCCCCCGTGCCCCAAAACCAACAGTACCCAAAACCCTTTCTGCCCCTCCCTGGTTTTGGGGTCCCCCCTGACCCCCTGTCCCCGCAGGCCCCCCCGAGCCAGGGGTCCCCAATGGGGAGCGCCTGGGGGAGCCCCGAAAGTCCCTCGGTGAGTGCGGGGATTGATTTGGGGGATTGGGGGGATTGGGGGGATTTTGGGGTCCCAGGGATTGGTTTGGGGGGGCAAGGGGGGGAATTTGGGGTACTGGGGGTGGATTTGGGGACCCAGGGCTGTTTTAGGGTGGATTTGGGGTGGATTTCGGGTCCTGGGGTTGGTTTGGGGTGGATTTGGGGTGCTGAGGGTGGATTTGGGTCCCGGTACTGATTTGGGCTGGGTTTGGGGTGGATTCAGGGTCCCGGGGCTGATTTTGGGGTGGATTTGGGTCCTGGGGCTGATTTGGGGTGGGTTTGGAGTGGATTTGGGATGCTGAGGGTAGATTTGGGATCTCGGGGTTGATTTGGGGTGGCTTTGGGGTGGATTTGGGGTCCCCAGAGCGCGAGGCTGACAGTGAGGAGGAGGAGGACGAGGAACTCCCCGAGATGAAGAAGCCAACGACAGACGAGGTTTGGGGTTTTTGACATTCCCGGGTGGGGTTTGGGGCTTCTTGGGGTCCTTGTGTGTTTCAGGGTGCCCCCAGAGGTTTTGGGATGGGATTTGGGTTTTTTTTGGCATTCTGGGGTGGGGTTTTGGGGGTTTTTTTGGGGTTTATTTTGCCTTCTCGGGTGGGTTTTGAGGGTTTTTGGGGTCCCCTTAGATTGTGGGGTGGGGTTTGTGGTTTTTTTTGACATTCCCGGGTGGGTTTTGGGGTTGTTTTGGGGTTTTTTTGCCTTCCTGGGTGGGTTTTGGGTTTTGGGGTGGGGGGGGGGGGGGGGGCGTACCCAGGAGGTTTTGGGGCGCAGGGCACGGCGAGCAGCGAGGTGACGGCCACCGAGGCCATGTCCAACCTGGTGACCTACGTGGAGCCTGTCA
>JACAXG010000280.1:66176-76748 GCA_018881555.1 Amblyornis subalaris | reverse complement strand
CCAGACTTGAGCAAAAGGACCCCCAAAATCCTCCCTAAACCTCCAAAATCCCCCCCTACCCCCCTCAATCTCCCCCAGCCCCTCCCCCCCCGGTGCCTCATGGAAAGGCCCCGAGGCTGGACTGGGCCCAGCCCAGTATCGACTGGGAGCCACTGGGAGCCACTGGGAGCGGCCCCGCATCGACCACAAGTGACCGCGGTGCCCTTGGACTGCGGGCAGGGGGGCCGGAGCATCAGTATGACCAGTGTGACCAGTATGACCAGTGTAATCAGCATGGGGACACCAGGGACACCAGTATAACCAGTATAACCAGTACAGGGACACCACTGACACCAGTGACCCCAGCACGGCTGGAACCAGTGACACCAGTGAGACCGGTACAGAGCAACCAGTGACACGAGTGACACCAGTACAGGGACAGCAGGGACACCAGTATGGCTGGAATTGGTGTAACCGGTACAGCCAGAACCAGTGACACCAGTGACACCGATACAGAAACACCAGTGGCACCAGTACAGGCAGGGACAGAGCCACCACCACAACCAGTACAACCAGAGCCAGAGACACCAGTGGCACTAGTACAGGGACAGCAGTGACACTGGTACAGAGACCCCAGAAACACCAGTGACACCGGCTCAGAGGTACCAGTGACACCAGTGACACCAGTACAGGCAGAATCAGTGACAGCAGTGACACCAGTACAGGAAGGGACGGGGACACCAGTATGACCAGTACAGCCGGAACCAGTGACACCAGTGACACCAGTGCAGAAATATCAGTGACACCAGTGCAGTGACCCCAGTGGCACCAGTACACGCAGGGACGGAGTCACCAGTATAACCAGTACAGGCAGAGCCAGGGAGAGCAGTGACACCAGTACGGAGATACCAGTGACACCAGTGACACCAGTACAGGGACACAAGGGACACCAGTATAACCAGTGTAACCAGTACAGGGACACCAGGCACACCTGTATGGCTGGAACCAGACACCAGTGACACCGGTACAGCCGGAACCAGTGACACCAGTGCAGAAATACCAGTGCCCCCAGTGACACCAGCACAGGGGCAGAAACGCCAGTGGCACCGGTACAGAGGGACCAGTGACACCAGCGCAGGCAGGGATGGAGCCACCAGTATAACCAGTGCGGGGACACCAGGCACACCAGTACAGGGACAGCAGGGACACCAGTGACACCAGTATGGCTGGAATTGGTGTAACCGGTACAGCCGGAACCAGTGACACCAGTGACACCAGTACAGCGACAGCAGGGACACCAGTGTCCCCAKTCCATCCCAGTCCGTCCCAGTGTCCCCAGTCCCGTGGGATGGGAGGGGGAGAGGGAGGGGGAGGGGTCACGTGACCAATGATGCACTCGGGCCGCTATAAAGAGCCAGCACCGGATCGGGACCGGCACCGGAACCGGATCGGAACCGGATCGGGACCGGCACCGGATCGGGACTGGAACCGAACTGGATCGGGACCGGCACCGGAACCGGATCGGGACTGGAACCGAACTGGATCGCGCCCGGCACCGGAACCGGATCGGGACCGGAACCGGCACCGGAACCAGCACCGGAACCGGGACTGGGCAGCAGCACAACCAGAACTGGATCAGGAACAGGAGCAGGATCGGGCCAAAGAACCGGAGTGGATCGGAACCGGATCAAGACCCGGAGCTGGATTAGCCCAGAGCCGGATCGGGGAGTGGAGCTGGAGCAGGGACCGGAACCTGGTCCAGCTTGAATCGGGTCCAGCTTCAGCCCCGGGGCTGGATTAGCCCCGAACCAAATTGGACCGGATCCAGAACTGGAACCGGATCGGATCGGGAGCAGATCGGACCGGGACTGGATCAAAGACCRGGACTGGATCACGGCCCGGATCCGGATTAAGCACCAGAACCGGATCAAGTCCCGGAGGTGGATTTGAGAAGAACCGGATCAGGGACCAGAACCGGATCCGACCAGAACCGGCCCGGGCCGGATCCGGATCAAAGCCTGGACCCGGATCAGGGACCGGAGCCGGATTAGGGACCCGAACCGGACCGGGGCTGGACCAAAGCCCGGCGCTGGATTAGACCCGAACCGGAGCCGGGACTGGAGTAAGACCCGGACCGGAACCCACAGAGGCGGCGCAGGGGGGCCCGGAGGGGTCCCCAGGCAGTCCCGGGGGGGTCCCGGCGGTCCGGGATGAGCGGGGGGGCCCAGCGGGGGTCCCCGCTCCGGCTCCGCCCGTCCCGGCGGGGGCCGCGGGCCGGGGGAGGCGCGGGGGGGGCGCGGGGGGGGCCGGTGCCCCTCGGGAAGCTGCAGCTCCTCGAGCGCTTCTTCACCCCCCCGGGACCCTCCGCGGGCACCCCCTCGACCTCCCCCTCCCCCGCCTCCTGCTCCTCCTGCTCCTCTTCCTCCTCCTCCGGGGGGGGGGGCGGAGACCCCCGGGGGGACCCCCTGGCGACATTCGGGGACCCCCTGGGCACGCTCGGGGACCCCCCTGGGGCGCGGGGGTCGCGCCTGAGGCGGGGGCTGAGCCGCAGCCACGAGGGGCTGCACCCCGGGGACCCCCCCGCCCCCCTCGGGGACATCCTGGGGCCCCTCGGGGCCATCCCCGCCCCCCACCGCGCCACCCCCGAGCCCCCCGGGCCCCGCCGCCGGCGGGGGCAGCGCCGCAGCCGCGCCCCCCCGCCCGGAACCCCCCCCGGGGAGAACCCCGGGGACGCCCCCGGGGACCCCCCGGGCCCGTTCGGGGACGCGCGGGGGCTGCGGCGGCGGCGGAGCCGCAGCCACGAGGGGCTGCACCCCCGGGAACCCCCCCGGGCCGCCCTCGGCGACATCGCGGGGGGGTCCCCCCCGCCGCCCCCCCCCCAGCGCCGGTCCCGGAGCCGCCTCCGCCCGCTCGGGGACCCCGCGGGGGGGTTCGGGGAGCCCCCGGAGCCGCTCGAGGACTCCCTGGAGCCCCTCGGGGACCCCCCCCCGCCGCCTCCCCGGGGGGGCCCCCCGCGCCCGTGCAGCCCCCCTCCCCCGCGGCGGGGCCCGAGCCACCTCCGCCTGCCCGGGGACCCCCCGGTGGGGCTCGGGGACCCCCTGGAGCCCTTCGGGGTCCCCCCCGCGCCGCCCCCCCGCCCTGCCAGCCCACCCCCTTCTCGCCGCCGGGGTTTCGGGGGGGGGTCCCGGGGGGGGCTGCGGCGGGAGCAGAGCCGGAGCCAGGAGGGTGGGCTGGGGGGGGACAGCGGGGGAGGTCCTGCTGGGGGGGCGCGGGGGGGGCTCCCCCGGCGCTGGCGCTCGCTGGAGGCCGTGGGGGGGCCCCGGGGGGGTCCCCGCTTCTCGCGCTTCCTGGACGAGCTCACGCGGAGGGTCCTGAGCCCCGCCGAGCTCCGCGCCCTGGGCTGGCCCCCCCGCGCCCCCCGCGCCGCCCCGGACCCCCGCACCCCCCCCGGGACGCCCCGCACCCCCCCCGGCACCCCCCGCACCCCCCCCGGGACTCCCCGCAGGGCCCCGGAGGCCGTGGGGGGCACGGAGGAGGAGGAGGAAGAGGAGGAAGAGGAAGAGGAAGACGAGGAGGAGGAGGAGGAGGAGGAGGAAGAGGATGGGGGGCAGGTAGGGACACCTGTGTGACGTTTTGGGGGCGGGGGCACACACTTGTGACACCTTTGAGGGGGATGGGGACACCTGTGTCACCTTTTGGGGAGGGGGGCGTGACACCCCCGTGTGTCCCCACAGGCGCCGGAGTCGGCTGGAGGCGCCGGGGGACCTTTAGGGTGAGTCCGGGGGTCCTGGGGCAGTTTTTGGGGGATCCTGAGTGGGTTTCGGGGGGTCCCGAATGGATTTCAGGGGATGCCGGCTCAGTTTTGGGGGGGTCCCGCGGTGGTTGGGAGGGTCCCGGGGGTGGGTTTGGAGTCCCGGAGCAGCTTCGGGAGGTCCCGAATGGGTTTTGAGAGGTCCCGAGTGGATTTCGGGGGATCCTGGGTAGGTTTCGGGGGAACCTGGGTGAGCTTGGTGGGTCCCGAATAGGTTTTGGGATTTCGCGAGAAGTTCTGGGGGTCCTAGGGGTGGTTTTTGGGATCCTGGAGAGTTTTCGGGGGGTCCCGAATGGGTTTCGGGGGATGCCGGGGGCAGTTTTGGGGGGTCCTAGGGAGGGGGGGGTTGGGGGATCGCGGGTCAGATGAGGGAGGTCCCAGAGTGGTTTGGGAGTCCTGGCTCAGTTTGGGGTTTTGGGGGTTCTGGCTCAGTGTGGGATTTTTGGGGCGGTTTTGGGGGTCCTGGGCAGTTTGGGGTTTTGGGGCGGTTTTGCGGGTCCCGGCTCAGTTTGCGGTTCTGGGGGCGGTTCTGGGGGGGTCCCACAGCCTCCCTCCCCCCTCCCCAGCCCCCCCCCGGCGCGCGCGGAGCTCGAGGCGCTGCGGGTGCGGATGGACAGGTGAGGGGGCGGGGCCGGAAGGGGCGGGGCCCTTGGGGCGGGTCCTCGGGACCTTTGGGCGGGGCCTGTCATGGCCACACCCCCAGGGAGGTCCCCCCAGCGCTCCCAGTGCCCCCCCAGTCCGTTCCAGTGCCCCCCAGCCCCCTCCAGTGCCCCCAGCGCTCCCAGTGCCCCCCCAGCCCCATCAGTGCCCCCCGTCCCTCCCAGTGCTCCCCAGCCCCTCTGCCAGTGCTCCCCCAGTCCCCCCCAGCGCCCCCAGTCCCCGGTGTGCCCCGCAGGCTGCAGGACGATTACGCCCATTCCCAGCGCCTCAATCGGCTCCTGGAGGAGCGGCTGCGGGGGCTGGTGAGGCCCGGGGGGGCTTGGGCGGTCCTGGGGGCGCTCGGGGGGTCCTAGGGGGGATTTGGGGGTCCCCGGTTTTGGGCATCCCCGGGGCAGGTCCCGGGGTTTGGGGGCGGTCCCGGGGTTTGGGGGTCTCGGGGCGGTTTGGGGGCAGCTCAGGGGTTTGGGGGGGCTCCCAGCACTTTTGGGGGTCCCTGGAGCTTTGGGGGATTCCCCGGAGGCATCCCGAGGTGGTTTTGGTGGTCCCCGGGGGGTTCCCCGATGGTTTTGGGGGTCCCGCTGACGTTTTTGGGGTCACGGTGATGGTTTTTGGGGTCTCAGTGCGGGTTTCGGGGGTTCCCGGGGGTGTTTTGGGGTCCCGGTGACCATTCTGGGGTGTCCCAGCGTGGTTTTGGGGGATTTCGAGGTCCTGGTGCTGGTTTCGGGGTCCCAGGGACTGTTCCGGGGTTCCCGGGGGAGCTTTGGGGGGGTTTTGGGGGTTCCTAGGTCAGTTTCGTGGTCCCGATGCCGGTTTTGGGGTATCCCGGGGGGGTTTTGGGGGTTCCCAGGTCAGTTCTGGGGTCCCCATGCCGGTTTTGGGGCGCAGGCCCAGGCCATGGCGCTGGAAAGGGCCGCCCTGAGCCGCCACGTGGCCGAGGTGCTCCAGAGGGTCCTGGGGGGGGCCCCCGGGCCCGCGACCCCCCCGCGGGATACGGTGAGGGGGGCAGAGGACACGGGGGAGGGCTCGGGAGGGTCACCGGGGTGACCATGGGGGGGTTGTGACCCTCGGGGGGGCCCTGGAGGGGATTTTATGGGGGGGGGCATTGTGGGGGTCCCATGGGGGGGCACTGACGGGGGCTAAAGGCGGGGGGAGAGGGGGATGACCTTAAGGGGCATTGGAGGGGTCAAGGGTGACTCTAGGGGGGTCACATGGGGTGACATTTTTGGGGGTGCCCCCCCATGTGTCCCCCCCCCAGGGACCTGCGTGGGGCCGGGCTGAGGCCGCTGAGGATGAGGAAGAGGAGGGGCCGCTGCTGCCCCCCCCCGCCTTCAGGGACCCCCCGGGGGGGGCCCCGCCCTGAGCACCTCCAATTCCTCCCCACCTCGACTCCACAATAAAACAGTGAGACCCCCCCGCAGTGGGGCTGAGTCATTCTGATGGCCCTGAAACGTCCTGAAACCTCCCCAAAACTGAGCCAAGAACCCCGAACTGCCCCTAAACCTCCCGAAAACTGCCCCCAGACACCCAGGGACCCCAAAACTGACCCAGGAACCCCAAAACCATCCCGAAGTGCTCCCAACCCCCTCCTAAACTGTCCCCAGACCCCACAGGGACCCCAAAACTGCCCCCAGAAATCCCAAACCTCCCCAAAACTGCCCCAAGGAGCCCAAAACCACCCCCAGAGACCCTGAAACTGCCCCAGAACCCCCAAACCCACCCCAAACAACTCCCAAAACGACCCCCCCCTCCCCCAGTCCCCCTCTGCGCCCCCCCGAGCCCCCTGCCCCATTTTTGGGGGTCTCCTCCTCAACACCCCCACATTTCCATCAACTTCCACTTTATTGGCACCAAGGGGGGGGTGGGACCCCCCGAGCCACCCCAGAGCTGACTCCAGGCCGGCGGGGGGGGCTCCCCGGGCCGGGGTCAGTCGGGGGGGCACAGGCGGCCGCCGATGTCATCCAGCAGCCAGTCCAGGCCGGGCAGGAGGTCCCGGCCCGTGAAGGCCGAGCAGCCCTGGATGCGCCAGCGGTGGCTGCGGATGGAGTCCAGCTCCAGCGCCTGGGGGGGGGACACGGGAGGGGTCAGGGTCAGGATCCCTCCCCGGGATGGAGTCCAGCTCCAGCGCCTGGAATGGGGGGGGCACGGGGGGGGTTTGGGGTCAGGATCCCCCCCAGTGGGACAGAGTCCAGCTCCAGGGCCTGGGAAAAGGGGGATGGGGGGGTTTGGGGTGGTCCCAGATTTCGAGAATCCTCAGGACGGCGATGCCAGAATCTGGGGGTTCCCAGGCTGCAAGGTCCTGGGATTTTGAGGTCTCAGACTGGGGGGTTCCCAGATTTGGTGACCCTGAGTTCGGGATGTCGCCCGTTTGGGGATCCCGGGTTTGGGGGATCCCGGATTTGGGAATCCTGGGGTTTGGGGGTCCTGGACTGGGGTCCTGGTTCGGGGGTACCTCTCGGATGTCCCCGGCTGGCAGCGCCCCGGGCAGGTCCTGTTTGTTGGCGAACACGAGCAGGGTGGCCCCAGCCAGGCGCTGTGGGGGGGACAGACATGGTGTCACCTCCCCCCACTGTGACCCCAGCCCAGCCCCTGTCCCCATGCCCGTCACCCTGTGACCCCAATGTCCCCATGTCCCCCCCATCCCCTACATTTTCTATGCCACACGTGCCCACCAACCCCTCCACGTTCTCCATGTCCTCATGTGCCCCCACATTCCAGGTCCCCACGTCCCCCACACCCTCCATATCTCCCCATGTCCCCACCAATCCCCCATGTCCTCCATGTCCCCATGACCCCGCACATCCCCCGTGTCCCATGTCCTCCCTGTCCCCCACATCCTCCATGTCCCCACCAATCCCCCATGTCTTCCGCGTCCCCCATGTCCCCCCACATTCCCATGACCCCCCATAACCCCACACCCCCCTTGTGCCCGGCTGTCCCCGGGGTCACCTCCTCACGGAGCAGCGCGCGGAGCTCGTGGGCGCAGAGGCGCAGCCGCTGCCGGTCACTGCTGTCCACCACCCACACCAGCCCGTCCGTGCTCTCAAAGTAGTTGCGCCAGTAGGAGCGCAGGGAGCTCTGCCCGCCCACGTCCCACACGTGCAGCTGGAACCTGTGCAAGGGTCAGCGGGGTCAGCACGGCCAACAGGAGGTCATGGGGTCAACAACACCATGGTGGTCACCAGGGTCATCAACAGGGTCATCAGCAGGATCATGGGGGCATCAACATGGCCAACATGGCCAAGAAGAGGTCACGGGGGTCATGAGGGCCACGGTGGTCATCAGGGTCATCAACAGGCTCATCAACACGGTCAACATGCCCGACAAGGGGTCAGTGAGGTCATCAGGACCATGATGGTCACCAGAGTCATCAACAGGGTCATCACCAGGGTCAACGTGGTCAACATGGGGTCAGTGAGGTCATCAACAGGGTCAACATGACCAACAGGGGGTCATTGCGATTGTCAGCAGGAGCGTCAACAGCGTCAGCACCGTGGGATCGTGGGGAGCAATGTCATGGGGGTCATCAGGACCACGGTAGTCATCAGGGTCATCAGCAGGGTTAATGTGGCCAACATGGGGTCATCGGGGTCATCAAAAGGGTCACGAGGAGCATCAACGTTGATGCCCAATATGGCCGACAAGGGGTCATGGGGGTCATCAGGGCCATGGCAGCCACCAGTCATCAACAGGCTCAATGGGGGTCATCAGGGTCATCAGTGAGGTCAGTGTGGGGGTCAGGTGGGGCATGGGTGTGGCCAATTGGAAGTCACATGGCCACCAGCACCCCTGTGGCTGCCACAGTGACCGATGTGGCCACCGAGACCCTGACGATGGCCACCAAAGGCTTGAAGCCCATGTTGGCCACCAAGGCCCCCACACCTGTCCCTGGTCCCTGTGACCCACACAGCCATCGCCGAGCCCTGTGCCCCTCCCCTACCCTGCAGCCCCTCCCCCCTCCTGTGGCCCCTCCCCCCGCCCCGGCCGCACCAACCCGCGGTGCTCGAGGGTTTTGATGTTGAAGCCGAGGGTGGGGGAGGTGCCCCCCACGTCCTCCCCGTTCAGGCGCTTCAGCAGCGTCGTCTTCCCGGCGTTGTCCAATCCCCTGCGAGGCGCGGGGCGTCGGGACATGCCCACACAAGACACGCCCCACAGCCTCACCCCAAACAGGCCCCTCCCTCCTTAACCTCGCCTTCCCTCAGGCCCCACCCTCCCCAAAATGATCCCAATTAGCTCCCCCCCAGTGACCATGCCCCTTTCCGCGTGCCCCACATCTCCCTTAGCCCCGCCCACCACTGACCCCACCCTCGCTGACCCCTCCCCTGGAAGGCCACGCCCTCAACCCCACCTATTTAAGCACCGCCCCTTCCTCATGCCCCACCTCCCAAAAAGCCCCCGCCCCTTCCTCATGCCCCACCCCCACCGCAGACCCCACCCCCCGGCACGAGCACCCCCAACGCCCTCCCCCCCACGGTCCCCCCCTGCCCCGCCGCAGCCCCGCCCCCCGGCGGCCCTGCCCACAGCACGAGCAGCCGCAGCTCTCGCTCCTTCTCGCGCATTTTCTTCAGGATCGTCAGGAGCCCCATGGCGGCCGCGCGCGCCGGCCCCGGCCCCGCCCATTGACCCCACAGGCCCCGCCCCCGCAGCTCATTGGCCCGCGCGGTCCCGCTCCCGCCGCCACTTCCGGGTGTTCGGCGGCGGCGCTCGGCGCCCTCTGGCGGCCCGGAGGAGTGCGGGGCGGGGCGGGGGCGGGCCCGGAGACGGGGGTGGTTCCCAAGGGGGGTTTTGGGGTCTCGGGGGGGTCCCAGATCCGCCAGCCCCCCCCGCCATGGCCGCGCGAAGCCTCTTTCTCCTCCTCCTCCTCCTGCTGCTGGTGCTGCCCCCGGCCCGGCCCGACGCCCCCGCCCCCGGCTGCCGCCTSCGCTGTAAGAGCCGGGGGAACCCCGGGACCCCAGACCTGCCCGAGGCCCCCAGACGCTCTCGGAATACTCAGACCCCTCCCGGACCCCCAGACCCCTCGGGACCCCTAGAACCCCCCAGGATCTCCAGAATTCCCCCAGCACCCCTCGCTCCCATGGGAACGCTTCCTCCCGGGACCCCCCCCACAGGACCCCCCCCCCCAGATGAACTCCCCGATCCCCCCCCGGGAATGCCCATCCCTTTGGGGACCCCCAAACATCCCGGGATATCCTCAGGGGACCCCCCCAAACCCCACCGGAGACCCCTCCCCACCCCCCCAAACCCCGTTTCCAGGGGTGCCGGTGCCCCCCCCGCGGGGGGCGGGGCGCTGCCGGGCGGGGGGCGCTGCCTGGCTGGGCGCATGCGCGGGGCACTGCGAGTCCCGCGCCGGCCCCGCCCCCCCCGCGCTGCTGGACGCCGGAGGGCGCCCCCTACTGGCCGAGGCGCGCTGCTGCACCATGGAGCACGTGACCAGGGTGGGCGAGGCATCGGTGGGGCGGGGGCGGGTACAGAAGAGTGGTCGGGGCATCGGYGGGGCGGTGGGCGGGGCTACAACTCAGCGGGGGGCCTACGGTGATGGGCGGTGTTTGGATGTGAAGTGAGCGGGGTTATAGCGGAGTGGGCGTGGCCTGTAAGGGTGTGTCTGGGTGTGTCTGGGTGTGTCCGGCCCTGACCCCGCTCTCTCCGGCCCCGCTCCCAGGTGCAGGTGACCCTGCGCTGCCCGGGCGGGTCCCGGCGGCTCCGCACGGTCTCGGCCGGGTCCTGCCGGTGCGACATGTGCCGCCTGGCCCGGTACTGACCCCTCCCGGGACACCCCAGGGGTCGGGGTCCCTCCCAGGACGCCCTGAGCACCATTAAAGGAAGCAGCACCAGGGGGTGTCAGAGTTTTGGGGGTCCCCTGGGGGGTTTGGGTGGTTCCAGAACACCCTCAGGTGTCGCCCCCTCCAAAGATCGTTTATTGGCCCCCCAAGGTGCCCTCGAGGCAGGTGGGGATGGGTGAGGGGTCCCGCGCCACCCCCGGACCTCCCCAAAGCCCCCCCGGAGTGTCCCCAAGCCCAGCTCTGCCCCTTCCCCGGGACCCCCAACGTCCAGCTCTGCTCCCCCCAGCCCCAAACCTGTCCCCAAGACCCACCCTTGCCCCTCGAGCCCGCCCCGACCCCAAAGCC
>JACAXG010000280.1:29451-42387 GCA_018881555.1 Amblyornis subalaris | reverse complement strand
AGGGTGACGGGGCTGTCCCTGTGTCCCTGGGGTGTCCCTGAGTGTCCCCGGCGGTGATGGGGCCATCCCCAAGGTGTTCCCCGGGCGTGATGGGGCTGTCCCCGCACTGTCCCCAGGGAGTTCCGATTCACGGCCGATGTCCCAGTGTGGCTGGACTATCGCGGCAAACGTGTCACCATGGAGCAGGTGACAGGGACTGGAGGGAGGGACAGTGCGGCCTGGGGGTGACAGGGACAGGAAGAAGGTGATAGAGCCACCCTGGGGTGACAGACTCACCCTGGGGTGACAGGGACAGGAGGGGGGGGACAGCGGGGCCTGGGGGTGACAGTGGGGCCCTGGAGGTGACACCCCGCTGTCCACGTTCCCCTGGTGCCGCTGATGTCCCCATCCCTGTCGCCCCCTCCAGTGCCAGTGTCCCCATTCCTAACCCTAACCGTAACCCCAACCCTAACCCTAACCTTAACTCTGTCCCCATGGTGTCCCTGTGGTGTGCTCATCCCCCTCGTGCTGCTGGGCCCATCCCTGTTCCCCTGGTGACACTGTCCCATCCCTGTCCCAGTGACCTGTCCCCTGTCCCATGACCTTGTCCCTGTCCCAGCCACTGTCCCTGTTTCTGTTCCAGTGACCTGTCCCAGCCCCTGTCCCTGTCCCCTTGCCCCTGTTTCCCTATCCCTGTCCCCTTGCCCCTGTCCCTGACGTGTCCCCGTCGCTGTCCCCAGGGTGCCCTGGCCGGGATCCTGATCGGGCTCGCGCGGCTCAACTGCTCCCAACTGCGGCTGAAGCGGCTCTGCCACCGCCAGGGGTGGGACATGGGGACAGTGCGGGGACAGTGTGGGGACAGTGGGGACATCGGGGACATCGGGGACATTGGGAGGACATTTAGGATATTGGGGATATTGGGGACAGGGGAGTATTGGTGGTGTTGGGGACATTGGGGACATCGAGGACATTGGGGGGACATTGGGAGGACATTGAGGATATTGCGGATATTGGGGACATGAGGGTATTGGGGACAGCAGGGATGTTATGGGCATTGGGGGGACATTGGGGCGGTTGGGGGACATTGGGGACATTGGGACCTTGGGGAGATGGGGGGACATTGGCGGGACATTGGGGACATCGGGTGACGTTGCGGACATTGGGAACATTATGGGCATTTTGGGGACACTGGGGAGACGGGGGATATGGGAGACATGGGGGACATGGGAGACATTGGGGTGGTTGGAGTCTGGGGGTGCCGTGTGTCCCCACAGTGTCCCCGCTCTTCCCCCAATGCCCCAATGTCCCCACTGTCCCCGACACCCCCCGATGTCCCCGCTGTCCCCCCGCTGTCCCCGCAGGCTGCTGGGGCTGGGCCGGGTCGTGTCCTTCGCGGTGACCGAGTGGCTCCGGGACATTCGGTGTCACCAACTGCCCGGGCTGCTCGGGGGGGTGGCGCCAGTGCACGCGGTGCTGCAGCTCTGTGAGTGTCTCCAGTGTCCCCAATGTCCCCAAACTGTTCCCAACCCCTGTGCACCCAGTGCTGCAGCTCTGTGAGTGTCCCCAGTGTCCCCAAGCGTCCCCAAACTGTCCCCAAGTGTCCCCAAACTGTCCCCCATGTCCCCAACCCCCCTGCCCACGTGGTGCTGTGGCTCTGTGAGTGTCCCCAATGTCCCCAAGTGTCCCCAGTGTGTCCTAGGATTGGGGGCAGAGGGTGGCACCTCTCCCCTCGTGTGTCCCCTCGTGTCCACCCCYGTTCCTGGGTGGTGTGGGGGTGTCCCCTGCCCCCCTGACGTGTCCCCCCCGTGTCCTCCATGTCCCCAGTGTCCCCCCAATATCCCCTCTGTCCCCCCAGGGCGGGCGCTCCGGGAGCTGCTGCTGCTGCCGCTGCTGGGAGGGGGTCCCGGGGGGGTGACCCTGGGGGTGACCCGGGGGGTGACCCGGGGGGTCACGGCCCTCGGGGCTGCCTCGGCCAGCGCGGCCATCGGGCTGGGGACACGGCTGCTGCGGGCGCTGCAGGTGGGACCCCAAATCCACCCCAAAGTCCACCCTGGGAACCCCAAATCCACCCCAAATCCACCCTGGGAACCCCCGGGAACCCCAAATCCACCCCAAAGTCCACCCCGGGCACCCCAAATCCACCCCAAATCCACCGTGGGAGCCCCTGGGAACCGCAAATCACCCCAGGAACCCCAAACCAACCCTTGGGCTCCTTTGGGATGCCCGAAACCACCCCAGAACCCCCCCAAATCCCCCTGGGACCCTCCAAACCCCTGGGATCCCCAAATCCCCCCCGGGCCCTCCCAGTTCCCCCCGGCCCTCCCCAATTCCTTCCTGGCCCCCCCCCAACCCCCCCGGGGGTTCTCGGGGGCCCCCCCGTATTTGGGGGGGATTTGGGCCATGACCTTTGACGCCCCCAGGCTCTGGCCGAGGCCCTGTTTGGCCTCGTGGCCCCCCCGGGCCCCCTCCGGCCCCTCCCGGCCCCCCCGGAGCCCCCACGGCCCCAGCGGCCCCTGCGGATCCCGGTACGGACCAACCAGCGGGACCAGTATGGGGGCTGGGGGGGATGGAATCCCAGTACGGCCCAGTTTGCGRTCATGGGGTTCCCAGTATGAATGGGAGGGCTGAAGGGGGTCCCAGTATGGCCCAGTTTGGGGTCAAGGGTTCTCAGTATGGGCTGGGGTGGGGGGTGTTCCCGGTATGGCCCAGCTGGGGTCAGGGGGTTCCCAGTAGGAATGGGGAGGGGTTCAGSGGGTTCTCAGTATGATGGGGGGGGCGCTGAGGGGGCTCCCGGTGCCCTCCCAGTGCTCCCAGTACCCCCCCCTCCCCCCAGCGCACGAGAGGCGGCCCCGCCCCCACCGAGGGACTGGGGGGGGGCCGCCCCCCCCCGCGGCCACGGCCACAATAAACTGGGAGCGACTGGTTCTTACTGGGAGTGAGAGTGGTTTTTGTTGGGCATTACTGGTTCTTACTGGGAGTGCCTAGTTCTTACCGGGGGCCTCTTACTGGCAAGGACTGGTTCTTACTGAGAGTGAGACTGGTTTTTGTTGGGAGCGATTGGTCCTCACTGGGAGTGCCTGGTCCTTACTGGGGGTCACTGGTCCCTGCTGGGGGTCACTGGCTTTGACTGGGGGGGTCCGGAGCAGGCTCCAGAGCCGGGGGGCAGGGTCAGGGACGGGAGGGGGGAAGGCCCCGCCCGTTTGTGACGTCAGCTGCGCGCCAGTGACGTCATCGCGCGGCGGCGCGAGCGGAGCGCTCGGACGGGGCCGGTCAGTGGGGGAGGGGCGGCGGGAGCGGGGGGAGGGGCCCGGGGGGGTTTGGGTGGTGGGGGAGGGGCCCTGGGAGGGTTTGGGGGGTGGGGAAGGGGCCCGGGTGAGTCTCCCCGGCGGGGGGAGGGGCCCCAGTATGGCCCAGTTGGGGCTCAAGAGTGCCCAGTATGGCCCAGTTGGGGCTCAGGGCTATCCCAGTATGGCACAGTTTGGGGTCAGGGGTTCCCAGTATGGGGGGAGGGGCTGGGACTCCCAGTACGGCCCAGTTTGGGGGCGAGGCGATCCCAGTATGGGCTGGGGCAGGGTCCCAGTGGGTTTCCGTTGGGGTCAGTCACTCCCAGTCCCTTCCCAATCCCCTCCCAGTCCATCCCAGTCCCCCCAGTCCCTTCCCAGTCCTTCTCAGTCCATCCCAATCCCCTCCCAGTCCCTCCCAGCCCATCCCAGTCCCTCCCAGTCCACCCCAGTCCATCCCAGTCTGTCCCCAGCCATGAGCAGCGACCTGGACGTGTTCGTGGGGAACACGACGCTCATCGATGAGGAGGTGCTGCGGCTCTGGCTCGACGGACACTCAGGTGAGGGACACCTGGGACACACCTGGGACACACCTGCGACACCTGGGACAGATGGGGACAGCTGGGACACACCTGGGACAGATGGGGAACACCTGGGACAGGTGGGACACACCTAGGACAGATGGGAACACACCTGAGACAGACAGGAATAGCTGCACCAAATCTGAGACACATTTGGGGATATTTGGGGACCCCTGGAACACACCTGGGGACACCTGGGGGTCACCCATTGAGGTCCCGTGTGTCCGGCAGTGTCTGAGGCGGTGGCGCGGCGGCTCCGGGACGGTGTCCTGGACAGGGAGGGGACGTCCCTGGCCATGTCCCCATTGGTGTCCCCATTCATGATGTCCCCAATGATGTCCCCATTGATGTCCCCATGTCCCGTCCCCACGGCAGCGTCTGAGGCGGTGGCACGGCAGCTCCGGGGGTGCGTCCCAGTGTCCCCATTGATGATGTCCCCAATACCCCCTGTCCCCGTTGCAGTGTCCGAGGCGGTGGCGCGGCGGCTCCGGGGCGGGGTCCTGGAGCGCGAGGGGACGTCGGTGGCCGTGCTGCAGAGCGACACCCGCGACCACTACAGAACGTTCCAGATGCTCGAGCGGCTCCTCCAGGCCCCGCCCCGGCTGCTGCAGCAGCTCCTGTTCCAGATCCCGCCCGAGCGCCAGGCCCTGCTGGTCCAGCGGTACCGAGGGGACTGGGGGGGACTGGGAGGGACTGGGGTAGACTGGGAGGGACTGGGAGTGCCAGGCCCTGCTGGTCCAGCGGTACCCGGGACTGGGGGGTACTGGGATAGACTGGGAGCGCCATGCCCTGCTCATGCAGGGGTACCGAGGGTGGGACAGACTGGGAGGGACTGGGAGGAGATTGGGGGGCACTGGGAGGGACTGGGATAGACTGGGATAGGCTGGGAGTGCTGGCCCTGCTTGTGCAGCAGCACTGGGGGCACTGGGAGGGACTGGGGGGGAATGGAATGGACTGGGAGCACTGGGAGGGGCTGGGGCAGCAGTACTGGGGGCACTGGGACAGACTGGGAGGGCACTGGGAGCACTGGGAGCTCTGGGGAAGGAGCTCAGGGCTG
Source organism: Amblyornis subalaris (assembly GCA_018881555.1). NCBI lineage: Eukaryota > Metazoa > Chordata > Aves > Passeriformes > Ptilonorhynchidae > Amblyornis > Amblyornis subalaris. Next base: position 37,489 of record JACAXG010000280.1, on the reverse strand, counting down.
GGTCAGGCCCACTTGGGGAGTTTCAGGAGCAGATTTTAGGGTCTCCCCGAGTTTTAGGGCCCCCCCCAGTGAGTTTTGGGGTCTTCTCTGAGTTTTGAGGTCCCGCCAGGTACTACGCCTTCGACGAGGCACTGGCCCGAGAGCTCCTGGGCAAGAAACTCTCCAAGGGCACCAAGAAGGAGCTGGACGAGGTCAGCGCCCGCACCGGGGTCGGGATCCGGAGCTGCCGCCGCCAGGTCAGACCCCAAACCCAGGGGGGCGAACAGGGACCCCAGGAACGGGGGGGGGGAGTGGAATGGGGGGAAAACCCCAAAAATTGGGGGGAAAACCCAAAAAAGGAGGAGGGAAGTCCTAAAAATGGGGGGAAAAACCGAAAACAAGGGGGGGTAAAAAACGGGGGACCCTAAAATCAGAAGGGGAGTGGAATGGGGGAGAAACCCCAGATATGGGAGAGAAAATCTTAAAAATGGGGGAGAAACCCTAAAAATGGGGGGGGGGAAAGCCCCAATTGGGGGGGAGGTGAAATGAGGCAGAAACCACATAAATGAGGAAAAAATCGTAAAACCGGGGAGAAATCCCAAAAATGGGGGAGAAACCTCAGAAACGAGGGGAAAACCCAAAAATGGGAAGGGTCCTTGGCTGGGGGGGAGGTGGCCTGGCCCTATTGAGGAGGCGTTTAAAGGGTTTTGGGGTTCTGGGGGGGCTTGGGGGGCCTGTTGGGAGGGTTTTGGGGTTTGGGGGGGTCCGTGGGGGGTTTCGGGGTCTGGGGCAGTTTGTGGGTTCTGGGTGGGTTTTGGGGTCTGGGGGGGTTTGTGGGGACCATGGGGCTGTTTCGGGGTCCGGTGGGGGTTGGGGGGCTTTGGGGGCACTGACCCCACCCTGTCCCCCCCAGTTTGACAACTTCAAGAGGGTGTTCAAGGCTGTGGAGGAGCTGCGAGGGCCCCTGGCCGAGAACATCCAGCAGCTCTTCCTGCTGCCCCCCGCCCTGGCCCGGTGGGCGGGGGTCCCAAAGCGGGGGGAACCTGGGGGGGCTGGGAGCGGCCACCTGGGGGAGGTTGGGGGGTCTCGGGAGGGTTTTGGGGTGGTTTTGGGGGGGTTGGGGGCATGGGGGGAAGTTTGGGATGCTGGGGGGATTTTGGGGGTGCTGAGGGGAAGTTGGGAGGGGATTCTGAGGGTGGGGTTTTGGGGGTGCCAAGGGGGTTTTGGGGTTGTTTTCTGTGTCTGTGGGTTTTTGGGGTTGTTTTGGGGGTTCCAGGGGGTTTTTAGGGGAGTTCCAGGGCAGTCTGGAGGTGGTTTTGGGAGGGGGGTTGGGGTTGGGGGGAGTTTGGGGGCTCTGGGGGATTTTTGGGGGGGCTTTGGGGTTCCAGGGGGTGTTCGGAGTGGTTTTGGGGTGGTTTTGGGCTTTGAGGGAGTTTGGGGATTCCGGGGGTTTTTTGGGGGGGGTTTTGGTGTTCCAGGGGACGGTGGGGTGGTTTTGGGGTCCGGGGGGGTTTTTGGGGTGGTTTTGGGGTGGTTTTGGGGCTCGGGGGTGTGTCGGGGCCCCCCTGACCCCGTTTCCCCCTCCCAGGGACTACGCTGCCATCGTGTTCTTCGCCAACAGCCGCTTCGAGACGGGGAAGCGGCGCCTGCAGTTCCTGAGCTTCGCGGACTTCGCCGCCTGCGCCCAGAGCATGATGGGGCACTGGAGCCAGGGGGCCCTGGGTGAGACCCCGAACAGCCCCCGAGCCCCCAAAACCACCCCTGACCCCACCGAAGCACCCCTGACCACCCCAAAGCACCCTCGACCCCCCTGCTACCCCTGGAACACTCGGGACACCCCCAGAGCAGGAGGGACACGCGGGGCCCTGGGTGAGGGGACGCCTTGGGGACGCTCAGGGACCCCCCAGTGACATCAGGGAGCCCGCGGTGGCATCAGGGACCCCGCGGTGACATCAGGGATCCCTTGTTGGCATCAGGGACCCCCCCGGTGACATCAGGGACCACCCCAGTGACATCAGGGCCCCCCTGGTCACATGAGGGACCTGCCTTTGTCCTGGTGCTGTCACGGCCCCGATGACCCCGGGGATGTCCCTCGCTAGGAACCCCCAATGTCCCCGTGACCCCAAGTGGCCCCATGACCCCAAGTTGTCCCCAACATCCCCAGTGTCCCCATTGTCCCCGTGACCCCCTGTGACCCCCTGTGACCCCCGCTGACCCCGCTGACCCCGCAGCGCCCGAGGCGGCCGAGCCGGATGGGGACCTGCCCAAGTCCTTCCTGCAGGACCTGAAGGAGCTCAAGGTGCTCGTGGCTGACAAGGACCTGCTGGACCAGCACAAGAGGTGCCACCCCTGGGGTGGGGACACCCTGAAAGGGGACACCCCAAAAACGGGGACACCCCGAAACAAGACAGCCCAAAAACAGGGACACCCCAAAACCAGGACATCCTAAAAACAGGCACCCCAAAATGGGGACGTCCCAAAAATGGACACTCCAAAAACTGGGGGCACTCCAAAATTAGGCACCCCAAAAATGAGCATCCCAAAACCCATGGAGCACCCCGAACATCGGGGACATCTGAAAGAACAGGGACACCCCAAACCCCCTGGGGCACCCCAAAGCCCCGGGACCCCCCAAAGCCTGTGGGACCACCCAGACTTCTGCATCTCCCAACCCTTGGATCCCCCCCCACATCTCAGCCCCCCCAACCCCTGGGCTGCCCCAATCTGTGTGCCCCCTGTGGGCTGTGGGGAAGGGGCTTCCCGGGTCCCTGGGAGGGTCCCAGTTTTGGGGTGACCCCAACCCCCCCTCCCCCCAGCCTGGTGTGCACGGCCCTGCGGGGGAAGGTCTCGGTGTACAACGAGCTCGAGGCCAACTTCAAGGTGAGACCCCAAAACCGAGGGGTTCCCTGGGGGGGAGGGGTCCCCCAAATCCCTGGGGTCCGGCTGGAGGGGGAGGGGATGCCCCCAAAATCCTGGGACCCCCTAAAATGCCTGGACACCTTTGGGGGGGAATGGGTAAGGGGGGGGGTCCCCTCCAAATTATGTGGGGAGAGAGGGGCAGGGGTGGGGGGAGGGGTTCCCCGGGGGGTCCAGGATTTGAGAGGGTCCCCAAATTTCTGAAAGCCCCTCAAGGTCCAGGATCTCCTTTTTGGGGGATTTCCCTGGGGGATTCCCAGGTTTGGGGGGTCCTGGGGGAGATTCCCGGATTTGGGGGGTCCTTGGGGTGGGTCCTGGGGTTGGGGGGGGTCTCCAATAACCCCTTCCCCCCAGGCGCTGTCCCGGGCACTGGTGAACGTGGGGGGCAAGTTGACCCACGCCCGCGACGTTCGGGATTTCTTCGTGGACCTGGTGGAGAAGGTGAGGGGGGACCCCAAACCCCGGGCTGGGACCCCACAGATCCCTGGAATGAGCGCCCCTGATGCAGAGCACCCCCAAAGGGGGACCTGCCCCCCCAAAATGAGCCCCTCCCCAAAGATCCGGGCGGGTTTCGGGTCCCGCAGGTGATCGAGCCCTGTCGGGCCGACAARTGGAGCCCGGGGGACCTGCGGCTCTTCCTGACCCACTACACGGCGGCCCCACGGAGCCTGCCTGGCTTCAGGTGAGACCTCGAAACCGGGGACACCCCCTGAGACCCCTCCCGCGACCCCTTGAACCCACAAATCCTCCCCAAATCCCCCCCCGGAGCCTGCCCGGCTTCAGGTGAGACCCCGAAACCGGGACACTCCCCCGGGCCCCACTGAACCCCCCCTGAGCCCCCCTGAACCCGCAAATCCACCCCAAACCACCCCCCGGAACCCCCAAATCCCCCCCGGAGCCTGCTGGGCTTCAGGTGAGACCCCAAAACTGGAAACATTCCCAAGCCCCCAAATCGTCCCCCGGCATCTTTGGGGCACCCCAGAACCCGTGGGTTTCACCCCAAACCTGGCTTGGGGGGGTTTGCAGCATCGGGGGGGTTTTTCCCCACAAGTGGGGGCCCCCACCCCAAACTGTGCCCCCGTTGCAGGCACCAGGCGCTGTGGGAGCGTTATATGGCCGCCATCACCGCCTGCCTGCTGCGCATGTACCACGACTGAACCCCAAACCCCGCACCCCGAAGACGGGGGGACCCCACACGGGGCCACCCCAAGGATGCAACCCCCCTCGGGAAATGAAGGATTGGGGAGCTGCGACTCCTCCCCCCCCACCGGAATGGGGATGTGTGGGAGGGACAGCCTGAAACATGTGGGACCCTAAAAAGGGGGAGCCCAAACATAGGGGGGCTCCCAAAAACCTGACACCCCCGAGCATGGCGTGTCAGCACCTCAAAATTCGAGATTTGGAGTCTGCAGGATCCCCCCAAAATGGGGCAACCCAAACCCTGAGGCTCCGGGAGCAGTAACCCCACAAAAATCGGGACATGGGGAATGGGGGGGATGCCAAACAACGGGGGACCCCCAGAAAGGACCCCAAAACAAGCGGGACACCCCCAAACTTGGGGCGCCCCAAACTGGGACACCTCAAAACCGGGATCCCCCAAGGTCGGTGGTGTCTGGCAGCCGGGACCCCCCAAAATGGGGGGGAAACCCCCAAAGCTGGGGGTGCCCCTCGCGCGTGACCCCAAAGGGAGGGGGGATAATAAAGAGGTGGAAACGGAGCTGGATTGGGGGCGTTTGTGGGGGAGGGGCGGGGTTGGGGGGAAGGGCGGAATGACGGGGTCCCCAAACCTCGTGGAGGGGGTGGGGGAGTTCTCAGACCCTTCAAGGGGCGGGGGGGGGTGTGGGGGTCCCCAAAAGCTCAAAGGGGGGGAGGGGGAGGTCCCCAAATCCCGGGGGCGGCTCCCCCATGGGTGGGGGCGGGGCACTGAGGGGCCCTCCCACCCTCCGGGGCCGCTTTGGGGGGGGAGGGGCCAGAGCCGACAGGGGTAAGTGAGGCCACGGGTGGTTTTCGGGGGGAGGGGTCGCACCCTCCGCCACCCCTCCCATCGCGGGGACCCCCCCCGGGGCTGACCCTCCCCCACAGCGCCGCCCCCCTCCCCCCCCCCAGACCCCGGCGGGGGCTGTGGTGGGGGAAGGGCGGTGCCGGGGGGTCCAGGACGGAGGGCTGGGCCCCCTGGGGGGGGTCGCGGGGTTTGGGGTGACCCCCCTGCCCCCCCCCAGCGCGATGTCCCCCCCCCTGTGGCCCCTCCTCCTCCTCCTCGGCGCCACCGTGGCCACCGCGGCCCCCCCGGACCCGGCGGAGCCCGAGGATTACACGGTGGGGGAGGGGCGATGTGGGGAGGGGGGAGTCGGGGGGGGGTCGTGGCACCCCTCCACAAACTTTTCCCCACCCCTAGAACTCCTGAGCCCCCCCCCCGATCCCCCAAAAACTCTTTGGCCCCTCCCCCATCCCCGAACTTCTGGAGCCGTTGTGGGCGAGGGGCTGGGTGGGGGTGGGGCCGTTGGGGGGCTTGGGTTGTTTTGAGGGGGGTGGGGTCGGTTTGGGGGGGGAGGTGGGTGACCCGGCCCCCTTCCCCCCCCCAGGAGTGCAGCGATGGGTACGAGTGGGACCCCGAGACTGAGCACTGCAAAGGTGGGGAAGGGGCTTTGGGGGATCCCCACTGGGGGGAAGGGGCGGTCTGGGGCCTCCATTCGGGGGGATTTGAGGGTCCCCAATTGGGTGGAGGGGCCGTTTTGGGATGTCCCGGGGTGCACGGGAGATGTTCGGGTAGAGGGTCCTGGCCTCGGCCCCCCTCGAGGATTTGGGGGCGGCTCGGGGTTCCCTCCCAGCGCTGTTTTTGGAGGGGGGGGTCCCCTCTCAGCGTTCCCCCCAGGGGTGTTTTTGGGGGTCCCAGGGTTATTTCAGGGGGTGTCGGGAGGGGTGGGTAGGGGTCTCATCTCAGGGATGTTTGGGGGGGCTCTTGAGGCTGTTTTTGGGGGGGTTGCGGGGGGAGTTTCGAGGGCCCCGGGGCTGTTTTGGAGTGGGGGTTTCGCGGATCCTGGGGTGTTTTGGGGGGGGTCTTGGGGCTGTTGTGCGGAGTCGAGGGGGGGAGTTCGCGGATCCCGGGGCCGTTTTGGGGTGGGAATCCCCTCTCGGGGTATTTTGGGGTTTCGTGGGTCCCCGGGCCATTTCGGGGGGGAGGTCACTCCCCTCTCACCCCCCCCCCCCCCCGCCCGCCAGACGTGGACGAGTGCGCGGGGGGGCCCCCCCCGTGCCGGGGCTCCATGAAGTGCCTGAACCATTTCGGGGGGTACTTGTGCCTGCCCCGCTCGGCCGCGCTGCTCAGCCCCGGCCCCGCCCCCGGCCCGCCCCCGGCCCCGCCCCCGCCGCCACAGGCCCCGCCCCCGCCGCTCCCAGCACCGCCCCCCGGCGGCAGCTGCCCCCCCGGCTTCGGCCCCACCCCCGACGGCACCTGCGCAGGTGAGGGGGCGGGGCCGAGGGGGCGTGGCTGCGGGAATGGGGCGGGACTTTGGCAAGGGGCTGGGCCACAGGGATCGGGCGTGGCCAAAGGGCGGGGTTACGGGGCAAAGTGGGTGTGGCTCATTGGGGCGGGGCTCCGGGGGGCGGGGCTGCCCCTGGGGTGGGGGTGCCTCATGGGGGGGATCCTTTGGGTGTGGGGGGGTGTTCCTGCAGGGGTCAGGAGTGCCCCCGCTATTGGGCATCCAATGGCGGGGGGAGTGATTTCAGGGGGTCCCTGCAGGAGTCGGGGGTGTCCCCAGTGCTTTCTCGCCTCCCATGCCGCCCACAGATGTGGACGAGTGCGCAGGGCCCCCCCCGTGCCGGCCCAGCCAGGACTGCATCAACATCCCAGGGGGCTTTGAGTGCCGCTGCCCTCCCGGGTACCGGCACCGGCGCACCGAGTGCGTGGGTCAGTGCTCGGGGGGGGTTTGGAGTGGGTATAAGGGGTAAAGGGAGCTGTGGGGGGGTGTGGGGTGGATGTGGAGCTCAGGGTGGTTTGTGGGAGGTTTTTGGGGTGATTTTGGGGTGTTTTGGGGTGTTTTCAGCTGTTTCTGGCACAGATGAGGACAATAGCAGGGTGCGGATTCCAGGGGGCTTTCAGGGTTGTTTCAGAGGTGTTTATGGGGTGTTTTCAGGTAATTCTGGTGCAGATGAGGACGAGAGCTGGCTGTGGGATTCAGGGGTGTTTCAGAGGTGTATGTGGGGTGTTTTTGGGTGTTTCTGGTGCAGATGAGGACGAATGCCAGTTCCGCTGGTGCCAGCACAGCTGTGCCAACTCCCCGGGTGCCTTCGCCTGTCGCTGCCACCCCGGGTTCAGCCTCGGCCCCGATGGCCGCTCCTGCCTCGGTCAGAGCCCCACCAGGACGCCCCCAATTCCCCGCAGGGCACCCCCAGACGGGGACCAGTGTGGGGGGGAGGGGCTTCCTCTGGTCTCACTGGGCCCTAGTGGGATGGAGAGGGGATTTGGGGGGAGGTGACGCCCCCCTGAGCGCCCTCCCCACCCTCCCGTGCCCCCCAGACGTGGACGAGTGTTCCATGGGCGCTCGGTGCTCCCAGCGCTGCCTCAACACCTTCGGCTCCTTCCGCTGCCGCTGCCGCTCCGGCTTCGCGCTGGGCACCGACGGGCGGGAGTGCCACGGTGAGACCCCAACCCACCGGGCTGGACAAGTCCCAAAACATAAAGCCACGCCCATGGACCTGTAGCCCCACCCCAGACCCTTAACCCCGCCCACAGCCCCACCCTTGAGCTGTAGCCCCACCCACGGCCCCACAACCCCACCCCCTGAGCTTAAACCCCGCCCATAGCCCCATAGCCCCATCCCAGCCCCATTGCCCCACCCACAGCCCCACAGCCACTCCCCCAGTCCCACAACCCCACCCATATCTCCATAGCCCCGCCCCAATACCACAACCCTGCCCACAGTCCTCTCTGTGGGGTCTCACCGGGGTCTCTCCGCCCCCCCGGGGGTCTCTCAGACGTGGACGAGTGCCGGGGGGGGGCCCCGTGCCAGCACCGCTGCCAGAACCTCCCGGGGGGCTTCAGCTGCCTCTGCCCCGCCGGCTACGCTGTGCAGGGGGGGCTCTGCCAGGGTACGGGGCTGGGGGGGCCGGCTGGGGGTTGTGGGGAGGTTTGAGGAGGTCCTGG
>JACAXG010000280.1:0-29194 GCA_018881555.1 Amblyornis subalaris | reverse complement strand
CTGGGGGGGGCTCTGGGGCAGTGGGGGAGCTGCTCCGGGGTTGGGGGGACTTCGGGGGGGTCTAGGGGGGGCTAGAGGGGCAGAGGGAGTGTTTGGGGGGTCTGTGGGAAGGGTTGGGGGCTCTGTGGGGTATTTGGGGAGGGGCAAGGGTTCAGGGGGCAGCTCTGTGGGATTTCGGGAGGGCTGCAGGGGTTTCAGGGTCTGGGGTCACTTTTGGGGGGGCTATGGGAGCGTTTGGGGGCTCTGTGGGATTTCAGGGGGGCTGTGGGGGGTTTAAGCGCTCTGGGGTCCCTTTGGGGGGGCTGTGGGGCACTGCGGGGGGCTCAGCCTCCCCCAAAACCCTCCCCGGCCCCCAGACCAGGACGAGTGCGCCGAGGGCTCCCACGACTGCGGGGGGGCCCAGAGCTGCCTCAACACCTTCGGGGGGCACCTCTGCATCCCCCGTCAGCTCTGCCGGGGGCCCTACACCCCCCACCCCCGCAGCAACGGGTATGGACCCCCCAGCACCCCAAAACCTCTGGGAGGGGACCCGACCCCCCCACCCCCACCCCCCAAACTCCTCTTCACACCCCCCAGGTCACCCCGAAATCCCGGGGAGGGTTCCTGGAGCCCCCCGAAGATCCAAGGGGATTTTGGGGGGTCCCGGGGTGGGTTCCAGGTTCTGGGACCCCCCCCCCCACGCCTCTTTTTTGGCCCCCCCAGGACCTGCGTGTGCCCCAGGGGGATCCTGGGCTGTGCCACCCGCCCCCGCTGGCTCCTCCATCGCTTCCTGGCCCTGCCCCACGTTCCCGACGTTCCTGCTGGGATCTTCCAGCTCCAGCACCCCCCGGGGGACCCCCAAAGGCTGCGGCTGCGGGGGGGCCCCCCCGGCACCTTCCGCCTGCGGGTATGGGAGCGCTGGGGAGGCTGGGTGGGCTCGGTGGGAATTGGGGGTGTCCGGGGGGTTTGGGGGCAATGAGAGGGGTCTGTGGGGTGGCTTTGGGGCCGGGGGGGGGCTGTTTGGGCTCTCCGTGGGGTCTCTCGATGTTTGGGGGGGTCTTTGGGCCATTTTTTGGGGTCTCGGTGTCCAGCAGGGGGCGCTGGCGCTCGCTGACCCTGCCCCCGGGCTGGCCCCGCCTCCCCACAGGCGCTGTCCAATCACAGCTCGCTCCTGGAGCTCTGGCGCCCCCTGGCGGGCCCGCGGCAGCTGCTGCTGGAGGTGGAGCTCCTCCCGCCAGGGCCCCGCCCCCCCTCTGGGCCCCCACCCCCTCCTGAGGCCCCACCCACCAGCCCCTGGGACCCGCCCCCTCCAGGAGGGCATGGCCTGGCCTTGCTCCGCCTCCACCTCTCTGTCGGGGCCCATGCATTCTAGGGGTGGGGGGCAGCACTCCAAAAGTTGCCCTGGTACCCGCAAAAGCTCCACTGGGAACCCCCCCAAAACGCCTTGGGACCCCCAACCCTGCCCTGGGCTCCTCAAACCCTCCCCGGGACCCTTAAAACTCCCCTGGGACCTGCAATGCCCCTTGGAACCCCCAATTCCCCCCAGGACCTTCTCACAATCCCCCACCCCCCCCCAGGACCCCCCCAAAATACCCAGGGAACTCCCAAACTCCCCCAGGACAACCCTCACCCTCCAGGGACCCCGAACTTCCCCCGAGGGATCCCCCAGACAATCCCTGGGATCACCCAAAGAACCCCCCGGAACCCCCAGTTCGGGGCGGGGGCGAGAGCAAACAATGAATTCACTGGTGCTGAGCAGTCCAGAGTGGTGGGGACTGGGAGGGACTGGGAAGCCCTAGAGGGCACTAGGAACAGTGGGAGGGAACTAGTGCGTTACTGGGAGGTCACTGGGAGGAACGGCGGGAGCACTGGGGGTCACTGGAAGGGCACTGGTGGTCACTGGCAGCACTAGTGTGTCACTGGGAGAGCACTGGCATGGCACTGGAGCTCACTGGGAGGCACTGGGAGGAACTGGGGAGCACTGGCGATCACTGGGAGGGCACTGGTGGTCACTGGCAGCACTGGTATGTCACTGGGAGGGCACTGGTGTGTTACTGGGGGTCACTGGGAGGGCACGGGGATGGAAACGGGGAGCACTGGGCGGAACCAGAACCCCCCAAGAACGGCACACGCGCTCCCTGCGCTCCGTCTCCGCCAAGGGGCGCCATTTATTGACCCCGCCCCTCGCCAGGCCCCACCCCTGTGCGGGCCCCGCCCCTCGGGGGGCGTGGTCAGGGCCCCACGCGCACGTGGGGGTTGTTGAGGGGCTCGAGGGCGGGGTCGGCCCCGCCCCTGCCCAGGCTGCCCAATAGGAGCAGCAGCAGCGCRAAGGCCGCGGCCCCACCCAGGCACAGCAGCAGCAGCGGGCGCCGCGGGGCCCGGAGTGCCCGGCACCTGCGGGGGGGACGGGTCAGCGGGGGGTTGAGACCCCCGAGAGACCTCCCAGAGTGACCCCCGCAGTGACCCCAAGAGACTGCTCCGAAGTGTCCCCCAAGATCCCCCAACAGACCCCCCCCAGAGTGAGCCCAAGGGATCCCCCAGAGGGACCCTGTGACCTCCCAACAGACCCCCCCGAGTGACCCCATGACCTCTCCAGTGACCCCCAGAGTGACCCTGAGAGACTCCCCCCCCACGTGACCCCATGATGCCCCAATGGATGCCCAGAGTGACCCCAAGAGACCCCCAAACTGACCCCTCAAAGGGACCCCAAGAGACCCCCCCAGAGTGACCCTCCTGAAGTGTCCCCCAGGGCCCCCTGAGTGACTTCCCACAGTGACCACATGATTCCCCCTGAGAGCCGCTAAGGGATCCTCCAGAGTGACCCCAAATGACTCCCAAAGTGACCCCAGGACCCTCAACAGAGCCCTGAAAGGACCCCGAGTGACCTCCCCAAGTGACTACCCCAAAGTGACCTCATGACCCTCCCAGAAACCCCCGAAGAGACCCCCCCAAAGTGATCCCAGGACCCCAAAATGCCCGCCAAGTGCCCCCACCTGAGCTTGGGGGGCAGCCACCCCAGGGGTCGCCTCCGATATTTGTCCTCATCACGGTCGGGGGGGCTCCGGGGCTCGCGGCCCCCCAGGGGCTTCCGGGGGGCAGAGCCTGCGGGGTGGGGTGGGGCTCAGAGGGACCTCAAACCCCCCCCAGGCCCGGGGACACCCCAAAAACCCCACTCATAATGGGGGACACCCCCAAGAGCTGCCCCATAGAGGGGAAACCCCAAAACCTGCCCCATAATGGGGGTGGGACCTCAAAACCACTCCCAGGGCCAGGGAGACCCCAAAACCTGCCCCATAACGGGGGGCACCCCCAAGAACTGGCCCACAGAGGAGTGGAGACCCCAAAACCCGACCCATAATGGGGGGACCCCAAAACTCCACCCCGAGCACCCTGAGTCCCCCCCCAAACTCACCCCACAGTGGGTGGAGGACCCCAAAACCTGCCCCAGAGCAGGGCAGGACTCCCCAAACCCGCCCCATATGGGATCCCCAAGCCCCCCAGACYGCCCCCAGAACCCAAATCCCCAGTGGCTCCCCAGACTCACCAGGGTGTAGGGTCGGGGTCTCCCCCCCCATGTGGACGACGGCGTGAGGTGGGGGGGGGCTCGGGGGGGGCTCCGGGGGAGTCACAGGGGCTGCGGGGACAGAATTGGGTGGTCGGGGGGGGCCCTGAGGGGTGACCGAGGGGGGATTTAGGGGATCCCAGAGGGTTGAGGTGTCCCAGGAAAGATCTGGGGGGATTTGGGGTCTCCCAGAGGCTTTTGGGGTCCCATGGAGGGGCTTTGGGGGGGGCCCAGGGAGATTTGGGGGTCCTGGGGGTGTCCCAGGGGGTTGTTTGGGGTCCCCAGAATACATTTTTAGAAGTCTCTGATGGGTTTTGGGGGGGGCCTGGGAGGGTTCAGGTTCCTGGGGGGGTTTGGGGGTCCCAGGGGGATTTGGGGGATCCCCAGAGTGTTTTTGGATTCCCAGGAAGGTTTTGGAGGGTTTGGGTAGGTTCAGGATCCCGGGGATGTTTTGGGGGTCCCAGGGGAAGTTCAGGGGTTCCTGGGGGGTTTTGGGTGGTCCCAGGAAGGGTTTTGGGGTCCTCCCCGGGGTGTTTTTGGGGTCCCCCCGCACCGGCCCAGCCCCTGTCCGGCTCCTCGGCGCTCTCAGGCTCCAGCGGCTCCTCCGAGTCCTCGATCTGGGGGGGGTGGGGCATTTTAGGGCATTTCTGTGCTGGTCTATGGTATTTTTTAGGACAGCTTGGGGCGTTGGGGTATCTTAGGGTATTTTCAGAAGGTTTTGGGGTATTTTAGGTTATTTCTGTGCCATTTTAGGCTATTTTAAACTATTCTAGGATATATTAGGGTATTTCCCTGCCACTCTAGAGTATTTTTAGGAGGTTTGGGGGAGGTTGGGGTATTTTAGGGTATTTTTAGGCCACTTAGGGGTATTGTAGGGTACTTTTAGGGGACTTTGGGATATTGCAGGGTATTTTCAGGGGATTTTGGGGTATTTTAGGATAGTTTTACGGGGTTCTGGAGTATTTTAGAATATTTTTAGGGGATTTTCGGGTACTCGTAGATTATTTTCAGGGAGTTTTGGTGTAATATAAGGTATTTCCAGGGGATTTTGGGGTACTTCAGGTGTATTTCAGGGGATTTCAGGGTATTTCAGGACGTTTTTAGGGTATTCCGGGCACTCACCAGCGGCAGCCCCAGCCCAGGCCGGGCCCATGGTGCCGTCCGGAGCCGTGCCCGCAGCGCCTCGGCCACGGGGCCCTCCAGGTTGGGGGGGGGGAACAGGGGCCCCCCGCACTGGGGGCAGCGGTGCCCGGCCGGGGCTGTGCGGGGGGGCAACCCCTGCGCCCACCCAGCCAGGCACGGCCAGTGGAACACGTCTGGGGGCCACGGGGGGTCAGCCGACTCAGGAGGGGCCCCAGGGGGGTCCCAAATTCCAGTTCTGCCCCTCCTGAGCCCCCCAAACCCGCGTTTAGGGCCCCCTACCCTCAATTTTAAGGCTCCCCAACCCCCAAACGCCCCCCCCAAAGTCCATTTTGAGCCCTCCCAAACCCCCCAACCTCAGTTTGAGGCCTCCCTCAGATCGCCCCCAACCCTTCAAACTCTGTTTCCAATCCCCCTAAGCCACTTTTAACCCGCCCCAAGCCCATTTCCTGCTCTCCCAACCCGACTTTGAGGAATCCCCAGCCCCCAAGCCACCCAAAACCCCCCAAACCAGCTTTGAGCCCCCCCCGCCTCCCTAAAACTCAATTTTAAGTCACTTTTAGGTCCCCCCAAGCCCATTTCCCACCCTCCCAACCCCTCCAACCCCAGTTTGAGGCCTCCCCAAGCCCCCCCCAGCCCCCTCCCAACCCCCCAAACCAGGTTTGAGCCACCCCAACTTCCCCAATACTCAAGTCACTTTTCAGTCCCCCCAAGCCCATTTCCCACCCTCCCAACCCCCCCAAACCCCAGTTTGAGGACTCCTCCAGCCCCTAAACCTCCCCAAGCCCCCCCCAGCCCCTCCAAAGCTCCCCCACCGTAGCAGACGAGCCGCACGGTCTCACGCTCGCCCAGCGGGCCCTGGCACAGGGGGCACTGGGGGCTGTAGTCGCTGTCCTGCAGCCACTGCAGGTATGACCGCACGATGCACTGGGGGGCACAGCGGGGTCAGGGGGGGGGTTTGGGGACCCCCGGACCCCCACGCCAGCCCCCCCCAGGACCCCACCGGACCTTGGGGTGGGCGCTGACCAGGCAGCTCTCGCAGACGTTCACGCGGTGCTCGAAGCAGAAGAGCGTTGTCACCCGGCGCTTGGGGCACTTGCACAGCCCCATGGCGGGGCTGGGGGGGCGGAGGGGGGTGTGAATACCCAGGACCCCCCACTAAAAAAATGCCGAGGAGTGGGTCCTCCTCCCCGAATGCACCCCGAGGGTGGGGGATGCTTCCCACCCCCGTGGGACACAAAGGGGTTCGGGGGGAGCTTAAAGGTGCCCCCCATAAAATAGGCAGGGGTTTGGGATCTGCGACACCCCCCCCCCCCCCCCCCCCCCCCCCCCCCCAATATCCTTCTGGGAGCGCCGCCGCCCTCACCAAGGGGGACCCAGAGATCGGGGGGGACCCTGGAATTTGTGCTCCCGAGAGGATCCAGGACCTCACGAACCCTCCCAGGGATCCCCCCAAGACCCCCCTGGACACCCTCGGGACCGCCCCCAGGACCCCTCCGGCTCCCCTCAAGACCTCCCCTAAGACCACCCCCAAGGACCCCCGAGCCACCCCAGAGCCCCCGGGAGACTCATTTCCCCCCAGAGAAGACCCAGGACCCCCCTTCGCCCCCTCCCCCGACGTCCGGGACCCCTCCGGATCCCCCAGGACCCTCCCGGGGCCCCCCAGAACCCGCCGAGCCCCTCCCAGACGCCACTGGGACACCCCGAATCCCCCGCCCACGATCCCCTGGAATGCCCCCAGACCCCCAGGCCCCCTCTGGACCCTCCCGGAGCGCCCCCAGCCCCCCCAGTTCCCCTTCCCGTCCCCCACTCACCCGTTCCTATGGCGACGCGCTGCCCCGCTGGCGCTTCCGGGTGCGTCGCTCCTTGATGGAGTCACTTCCTGGTGAGTCCACCCGGAAGTACGGCCTCGCTCTGCCGGAGCCGCCACACCCAAGATGGCGACCGGGCCCCGCCCTCCGCTCTCTTTTCCCCGCGTGGCGCGGGAGATGACACCACTTCCGGCCGTTCGAACGGCCATGGCGGGAGCCGGCGGCGGGCGGCGCTCGGGGGGGGCGACCCCGAGGGGTGAGGGGGGGTCTGGGGACGTCCCGGGGGGTCCTGGGGGGCTTTGGGGTCCGGGGACGTCCCGGGGGGGTCCATGGGCGGTGCTTGGGGGTGGGGTGGTCCTAAGGGGGCTGTGGGGGGGATGTGGGGAGGGGGCGGGGCCGTGGGGCTGGGGGCGGGGTCTGGGCGGGGCTGTGGGGGGCTCTGGTGGGGCTGGGGGCGTCTGGGAGGGGTCCGGGGGGGTTCATGGGGCGGCCAGGGAGGGCTGTGAGGAGGAGGCGGCGCTCTGGGGGAACTGTGGGGGACTATGGGGTCTGCAGTGGGGCCCTGGGGAGAGTGTGTGGAGTGGGAGTCCCTGGGGGTTTCTGGGGTCATCGGGGGGGTCTTTAGGGCAATGGGAGGCTCGGGGTGGGGGGTCCCGGGGGGGCAGTTGGAGGTCAGGACCCCCACATCTCCCCCGTTTCCCCCACAGTGACGCGACGCAGCTCCAAGCGCTTGGTGGTCTCGGCCCCGCGGGGGGGCCCTCCCTGGGCCCCCCGGTCCTGCAGCCCCCTGGGCAGCCCCGTGAGTGGGGGGGGGGGTCGGGGGATCACCGAGGGGTTTGGGGGTCCCCAGGGAATTGGGGGAGTCCTGGGGCGTTCGAGGGGTTTGGGGGGTTCCCAGCGCTAGGGTTCACAGACCCCTCCCTTCCTCCACAGGACTTTGAGCGACCTCGGCGGAGCCCCCGGGTGAGTTGGGAGAGGGGCAGGGGGACTGTGGTGGGGGGAGGGGGTCCCTGCTAATCCGGGGGCTCCTCTGTCCCCCCCCCCAAACTGACGACCCCCCCCCCTCCCCCACAGCTCCAGAACCAGAAAGAGAACGAACTCTCCCCCCCCTGCCCCCTCTCTGCCCCCCCCTCTCCCTGCACCGCCACCTCGCCTCCCCCCTCTCCCCTTCCCCCACCCGTGGCCCCCCGGGTCCGACGCTCCTACAGCCGTCTGGATGGGGGGGGGACCCCGCGGGGGCCGGGGGGGGCCCCGCTGAGCCCCCTCCCCCTCAACGTGCCCCACCGTGCCATCCCCGAGGCCCCACAGCTTCCCCCCCTCGACCTCCCCGGCATCGGCCCCGGCCCCGAGCGCAGGAGGAAGAAGAAGGTGACACCCATCGATGTGAGTGACCCCCTCGGGACCCCCCCCAGTGCCCCCTGAACCCCCATTGCCCCTCTGGGGACCCCCCAGTGCCGCCAGCCCCCCCCCCCATGGTACCATAACCCCCCCTGGGACTCCCCCCTGTCCCCACAGCCCCTCAGGCCCCCCCACTCCCCTGGAATCCCAAAGGCCCCCCTCAGTGTCCCCATTTCCCCCCCAGGCTCCCCCAACACCACTCCCCAGGACCCCCCCAGGACTCCACAGCCCCCTCGGGACCCCCAGGGCCCCCTCAGGATCCTTTATAAATCTACAGGATCTCCCCAATATCTCCAGATCCTTCCTGTTCTCCCCTCCTCTGTTGCTCTCTGTAACCCCCTCATTGCCTCCCTGACCCCCCTTTGTACCCCCCCAGCTGTCGGAGCTCGAGGCCTGGGCCGCCTCCATGAACGCCCAGTTCGAGGAGGCCGAGAGGTTCCACCTGGTGGTGGAGTGACCCCGAGACCCCCACGGGACCCCTGGGACCCCCCGGGCTAGAGAGACCCTTGTGGGACCTTCGTGGGACCCCTAAGATCCCTATGGGACCCCCTCCCGCAAGAGAGACCCTCGTGGGACCCCTGAGACCCCCATGGGACCCCCAAGCAAGACAGACTCTCGTGGGACCCCTGAGACTCCTGTGGGACCTTCAATTCAGGATAGACCCCGCTGAGAGGGGATCCCTGGTGTGTGAGACTCCTCCTCCATCATTGCAGAACCCCCCAGGACTTGTGAGACCCCTCCCCCGTTTTGTGTGTGTGGCTCCTCCCGATTTTTCACTCATTAAACGAGTTTTTGCTGTGTGATGACATCACTTGTGACATCATGGCCGGGCTGTGACATCATAACCGCCCGGAACGCGGGAGGGGCTCTGCCTCTTTAAGAGGGGGAGGGACTGCACAGTGACGTCACCTGGGCAAGGGGCGGGTGCCGGGGCCAGGCCGCGCCCCCAGGGCGGAGCCCGCGTGCCCGGGACCCCCAAAACCCCCCTGGACACACCCCGCCCCTTCCCCCCTCCATGGAGCCCCCCCGCGCCCCTCCCCGCCCCGAGTTGGAATTCGGGGGGCCTTGGGGTAAGAGGGGGGAGGGGAACGGGGAGAGGGTTCCTTCTGGGGGGTGGGGGAGCACAACCGGGTCCCCTGTGTGGGGCGGGGGGTAGGGGGAGGGGTCTTAATGCCTTTTTTGGGGTGGGGAGGGGCGTCCAGACTCCTGGGTCCCCTTTTTGGGGGGGTTGGGGTCCCACCGGCGACCTCTTTTGGGGTGGGGGGCACACCCGGCCCCTTGGAGCCCTTGGGTGGGTGGGGGGGGGGAGGGGGTGGCCCGTGTCCCTTTTTGGGGAGGGGTCACACCGGGACCCCTTTTTTTGGGCGGGGGAGGGGTCCCTGGGTGGGGGAGGGGTCCCGGTGTCCCTGGGTCCTTTTCTTGCGGGGTGGGGGTGATCCGCGTCCTCTTTTTGAAGGGGTTGGGGTCCCACCGGGGACCCCTTTCCTTGGGAGGGGGAGGGGTCCCGGGGTCCCCGGTTCGTTTTTCCGGGGGGGGGGTGGGGGCTCACCCGCCCCTCCCCCCAGGCGCGGGTGCTCTGACGCTGCTGCTGCCGCTGGGGCTCGTGGGGGTCGTGACCGCCTCGGTGGGGGAGGGGCCGGGCTGGGGGCGCCCCGCCCTGGCCCTGCCCAGCCCCCCCGCGCTCGCGCTCGTCCTGGCCTGGGTGGGCGCCCACGGGCTCGGGAGCCGCCGGAGACCCCCGAGGGTGAGGGGGGGACACGGGGGGGCTGTGGGAGGAGGGGGGATCTGGGGGAGTGGGGGGCACGGGGGGGATTTGGGGGAGCGGGGATGGGGGAGTGGGAGAGGGATGGGGACCCTTTGGGGCCGGGGGAGTCATAGTGGGGTCAAAGGGGGGGTCCGAGGAGCACCAGGGGGGGTCAAGATGGGGTCAAGGGAGAGGTAAGGAGTGTTGGGGGGGGTCAGGGTGACTCCGCTGTTCCCAGACCCCTGGTGATGCCCCAGAACAGCCCGGACTGCTGCAGGACCTCGGCTGTGAGTTGGGGGCACTGGGGGGGTCCCTTTGAGGGGGGGGCTCGGGGGCTGGGGTCCCTCTGAGGGGGGACCAGGGTTCCTTTGAGAGGGGAACTCAGTGTGCCCCCACACCGTGGGGTCCCTTTGAGGGGGGGGGCTGCCAGGGGTCCCTTCGGGAGTCGTGGTGGGGGGCAGGGCTCGGGGTCCCTTCGGAGGGGATTGGGGGGGTCCAGGTGAGGGTGGGGGGACTAGTCAAAGGCCCATTGGGGTAATTTGGTGGGTGTCAGGGGGGGTCTTTTGTGGGGGTCTCTTTCTTTGGGGGTCTCTTTCTTTGGGGGTCCCTGTGGGGGTCAGGGTGCGGGGTCTCCTTGGGGTCCCTTTGGGGTCCTCGCGGGGGTCCCACCTCTCCCTGCCGCCGGCTCAGGGCTGCTGGCGCTGGGGGGGGCGCTGGGAGGGGCGCTGGCCCTAGGGGTCCCCCTGCCCCCCCTGTGCCCCCTCCTGCCCTCGCTGGCAGCGGCCGCGTCCAGCATCGCCTTCGGCCTCGCGCTCCTGCTCCTCGCCTGGCGGCGACTGCGGGGGGGCGGCCACGGTGAGGGGGGGCTGGGGGGAGATTTAGGGGGGCACAGCGGGCTGGGGTGGGTGAGGGTCTCTGGGTGCTGGAGGGAGACACGGAGGGGGGTCGGGGGGGGCTGTGGGTGCCATGGGGGGCTCTGGGGGCGGTTGTGGGTGCTGGGAGCGGGGCTGGGAGGGCTGTGGGGTCGTTATGGGGGTTCTGTGGGGTGGTTATGGGGAGGCTGTGGCGGGTGCTTATGGGGTGGTCATGGGGGGGCTGTGGTGATCTGGGGGTGCCGGGGGTGCTGAGGTCGCGCTCCCCTCCCCCTGCCCAGGACACCCTGTGTACGAGTTCTTCGTGGGGGGGGAAGTGGGGTCGCCCCTGGAGCCCCCCGAGAGCCTCCACTGGGAGCGAGTTGGGCTCTGCGCCTGGGTACGACTGGGGGGGACTGGGAGGCACTGGGAGGGGATTGGGGGGACTGGGGGGGGCACTGGGAGGAGATTGGGGGGGACTGGGAGGGACAACTCAGATTGGGGTGGCTGGAGGTGCTGGGGGGGACCGGGAGCCACTGGGGGGCACAAGGAGGTAATGGGGGAACTGCGGGGACTGGGAAGACAAATGGGGCACACTGGGTGGGTGCTGGAGGGGATTGGGGGGGTTTGAGGAGAACAAGGGTGGAGAGTGCGGCTGGGAATGCTGTGGGCAAACTGGGAGGGACAGGGAGCACTGGGACAAGGAGGGGACACAGCAGGTTAACGGGCTCTTTCCTCCCTTGTCCTCCGTCTGTGCCCCTCCCTTGGCCCCCCCGTGTCCCTGTGCCCCCTCCCCCTCTTGTCCCTCCCCTTTGTCTCCCCCTTTGCCTCTCGTATCCCCCCCCTTTGCCCTCCCCAATTCCCTCCCCAATTCCCTCCCCATGTCCCCCCCCCCGTGCTCCCCTCACCCCCCCCAGCTGCTGGTGCTGGCGGCAGCTCTGGGGGAGCAGCAGCGGCTCTGGGGGGGCCCCTCGCTGCCCCTCGCGCTCGTGGCAGCCGCTCAGGGGGTCCCGGTGCTGTGGCGCCTCAGGGTGGGGGTGCGGGGGGGGGCACATGGGGACATGGGGGGGGGGACTGGGGACACGCGGGGGGGGCAACCAACACGGGGGGGGACACTGGAAGGGTCCCAGAGGGCACAGGGGGACATGGGGGGGCTCAGGGGGGCAAACCCCATGGTGGGTGGGTTGAGGGGGCACGGGGAGGGGTATGCTGGGGGGAAACTCCACAGGGGGGAACCAGGGGGGCCCCCATGGTGGGGGGGAACCTCCCTGGGGAGTGGGGCCCCATGGAGGGAGGAAACGGGGGGGTTTAGGGGGGAGGGGGAGCATCTCTGGGGTCCCCTGGGGGTCCCTTGGGGATTTTGGGGTCCCCCCGGGGGGTGGGGTGTGCAGGGGGGGGCTGGGGGGGTCTCACCTCTCACCCTTCCCCAGGAGCTGAGCAGGGATTCCCCAACCGGCCCTGGGGGGTTCCTGGGGGTCTTTGGGGCTCTGGCCTGGGGCCCTTTCGGGGGTCCCCTCCCGGTGCTGCTGCTCCTGCGGAGACCCCAAGTTGGCCTGGGAGTAGCTGGGGGAGCTGCCTGTGGGGGGCTCTACGGTGGGCACTGGGGGGAACTGGAGGTTAATGGGGGGATTTAGGGGGTAGTGGGGGTGTACAGGTGGGATTGTGGGGATTTGGGGGTTAATGGGGGGAATTGGGGGTACTGGGGGGGATTTGGGGGTTGATGGGGGACTGCAGGAGGTACTGGGGATAACGGGGGAGATTTGGGTTTAATCGGGGGAATGTGAGGGCCGTAGGGCAGAATGGGGATGGGGCGGGTCCTGGGGCAACGGTGAGGACTGGGGATATCAATGAGGAGCTCGGGGGGGTCTCAGGGCAGTGGGGAGGATCCTGACATTCCCCCCTGCCAGCCCTGGGGTTGTGGATCTTCCACGGCGCCACCACCCAGAGGAGCCTTTTCAGCCGCAACCCCTGCGACCCTCGAGTGGCCGGTGAGACCCCCAAGCCCAGAACCCCCAAATCCCTGGGGATCCCCAAATCTGGGACACCCGAATGTGGGGCCCTCAAATCCTAGGACCCCAAAAGCCCCGGGGATCTCCAAATCTGGGACCCCCGAACTCTGGGACCCCTCCAATCCCTGTGACCACCCAACACGTGACCCCCAAGCCCCCTGGGATGCCACAAACTCCCCCCCCACCCCCTGTKTCCCCCTCAGGTCTCCCCACGGTCCCCACAGCCACGGGGCGGGTGCTGCTGGCCGGAGGCTGGTGGGGGCTCGTGCGACGTCCCGACCACCTCGGGGAACTGCTGATGGCACTGGGCTGGACCCTCCCCTGTGGTGAGACCCCCCCTCATGCCCCCCAAAACCCTGTGGTCCCCTGTGAGTCCTCCCACGCCCCTGGGACCCTGCCCAGACACCTGATTCCCCCAAAACCCCCCCCCAAAACCCCCGGGTCCCCCTTGAATCTCCTCAGATACACCCGGTGTCCTGTGATGCCCCCAAAACACCTGGGCACCCCCCTGACATTTGGGCCTGCCCCTCCCCCCTCCCCAAACACCCAGGGGTCCTGTGCCTCCCCCCCAAAGCCTGGGACCTTGCTGGGTGTCTCCCCCCCAAAAAACACCCGGGTCCCCCCTTGCCCCTCCTCAGCTGCCCCCTCCCACCTGCCTGGGTCCCCCGCAAGCCCCTGGAGAGCATCCCCTGCCAGGACCCCCAAATATCAGGCCCTGACCCCCCCGACCTCCCCTGTCACTCCTCCATGTCCCTCCGAGGCCTGTGACTCCCCGTCTGCCCCCCAGGCCTGTCCCCTGTGACCCCCCTGAGCCCCCATGACCCCTCCATGTACCCCCCAAGATCCATGACCCCCCTGACCCCCGGTGTCCCCCCAAGCCTGTCCCCTGTGACCCCTCCATGTGCCCCTGAGGCCTCTGACCCCCCTGACCCCCCCAGGCCTGTCCCCGGCCCTGGTGCTGCTCCTGGCGGGGGCCGCGCTCCGGGAGCTCCGTGCACTTGCAGGGGAGCGGCAGCAGCGGCGCCGATTCGGGGGGGCCTGGGGGGGGCTTTGCCAGCGTGTCCCCCACCGGCTGCTGCCCCTCCTGTACTGACAGGTCCCCCAGACCTCCCTGCGACCCCCGAGGGGCTCCCCACACCTACTGAGAGACGCCCCAGGAGCCCCCTCTTTGACTAGGGGTCCCACAGCCCCGTACTGAGTCCCCACCGAACCCCCTGTAATAAAGACTCGGGGGCTCCCCCTCTTTTCTGGCTTTGTTAATGCCTCTGTTAATTAGCGCCCCCCTTCATTAATCAGTGCCCACATCTGTTAATTAGCACAAGGAACTTGCTGGGATTCAGGTTTATTCCCCTTCAGCCAAGTCCTTACCAAGGAGAGGCCTTCCTGACCCCATTTCTTCGGGGCCTGGTTAATCCCATCCCTTATGGAGCAGCTTTCCCGGGGCCACTTTCATGCCCTGTTCGTTAGCCCAGACCCTTAATTAATTCAGGAGCTCTCCTACTGGTGTTTCACCACTTTTTAGTCCTGTCCTCAATGAGGCCCACTCCTTAGTGAGTGCCGTTCCTCAGACTGGTTTGTGTGATGTTCGTTAGTCCCAGCCCTTAACAAGCAGTTCTGGGCCTGGTTCCGTGGATCTTCCTTAGTCTGGATCAGTAACAGGCAGGATYTTGTTAGTCTCCTCTCTTAATGAGTCCTGTTCCTTAATGAGTGTCTTTCCTTGGACTGGTTTGTTGGACGTTTGTTAGTCGATCCCTTAATGAGCCGGGTCTCTTCCGCCAGGATCTCGTCAGTCCCATGCCTTAATGATGGTCACTCCTGGCGCTGATTTTTGGGATGTTCGTTAGTCCTATCCCTTAATGAGCAGCTTTCCCGTATCTGGTTCTCCAGCTGTTCATTAGTCCCATCTCATAATGAGCAGCTTTCCCAGACCTGGTTCTCCAGAAGTTCATTAGTTCTGTCCCTTAATGAGCAGCTTTCCTGGACCTGGTTCTCCCGATGTTCACCAGTGCTGTCCCTTAATGAGTGGGTTCTCTTCCAGAGGCATTGCCTTGGGATCTCCCCTCTCAGTCCAGCTCCTCGATCAGCCGCCGACCCTCCACCCCCTCCTTGACCACCCGGGGCCCGCTTGGGACCCCCTCCGTGATCACCCAGGGCCCCCCCTCCCCCCGCCCCTCCTCGGGGGGCGGCCGGGGGCCCCCCCAGACCCTCTCCAGCCCCTCCCTGATTTCGGCCACCGCCGCCTCCTCCGCGGCCACCTCGGCGTGAACCCGCCGAGCCTCGCGGGCGAGCTGGGCGAGCTCCTCGGCGGCCCCGCGGCTCCAGCTCAGCAGGAACCCGACCTTCCTGCGGGCGGCCCGGAAGCGGCGCCGCTCGGGGGGCGGCAGCGCCCGCGCCCCCGCCCGCAGCAGCCGCCACAGGTGCCACAGAGCGGCGGCCGCGTCGGCGCCAGGGTCGCGGCTGTCGCGGCCCTCCAGGAGCTGCGCCACGGCCCGGAGGGCGCCGCTGTCGCCGAGCGGGCTCAGGGGTAGCCCCGCGGCCCGCGCGTCGCGCCGAGCGCTCAGCAGCGCCTCGGCCGTGCTGCCGAAGGGGTGGCGGTCGCGGAGCGCGGCCGAGGCGGCGATGGCGGCGGCGGGGAGCTCGGGCAGCAGCGTCTCGTCCCCGCCGTGCAGACTCAGCGCGAAGGCGTAGCCGAACAGCACGTTCGGCAGCTGGAATCGCACCAGGGGCGACGGCGGCGCGGCGCGGAGGGCGCTCAGCGGCGGCACCGAGCTGGGGACGGGCGGCGCGGGGCCGGGCCGAGCCTCCCCGCCCTCCTCATCCTCCTCCGCCTCGGCCCCCGCGCCATCCCCGAGCTCCTCCACCCGCGCCCGCCCGCGCCACCACCACGGCCGCCACCGCGGCAGCAGCGCCGCGGCCTCCCCGGAGCTCACCAGCCGGCGGAACCCATCGCGCTCCTCCTCGCTGAGCTGCTCCCACAGCCCGCGGCCTGGAGGCCACGCCGCATCCCCGGGCTCGCGTAGTTCGCGCAGCGCGGGGGCCGGAGGGGGAGCGCGATCGGCGCGCAACGCCTCAAGAATCTGATCGCGGTAAAAGGCCTCGGCGCAGGGGCCGTGGGCGCGGTAGCAGCGCAGGGAACAGAGGCGGCGGTGGCAGCGCGGGCACGTGTAGGGGGGCGCGGCGGCGCCGCAGAGCCCGCACGGAGCGTCCCCCTCGGCCGCCGCCATCATGGCGTCTGACCCCGAACTTCCGGTGCCGCGAGGCCCGGCACGCCCGGCCCCTCAGGTGCGATTGGCCAATCACGGATCCCGGTTCGGATGTCCCGCCCTTTGGTCGCTTTCCGCCAATCACCACGCTCGCTGTGCCTCGGGCGTGTCAGGACCCTCTTGGGCAGCATTCGCACCGCCTCTCGTGGTTCTCCGCCAATCAGAAGCTCCCCGCCCGTTCGCCGCTCCTCCCGGCTGTTTTCGTCCCCTCTTGGCTCGCCACGCCCCTCGCCCGCTCCGACTCACCCTCGGTCTTTCCACCATTCGGGCGTCTCCGGCAGCAGTCGGCCGCTTTCGCCGCCCACCTGCAGAACCAGAAGTGCCCTGTCACCTTAAATCCAAAGCGCTAATTAGCGCTGCGTCTAATTAGCGCTCTCTCGCAGACCCTCCCGCGACAGGGGAGACCCCCAAGGTCCCACCAGGCGGGGGCCGAGGCAGGGACTGCTCTGCGCGTAAGCTGAGGGGGAAGCACGGGCGGGACCCCCAACTCGCAGTGCCGCCTSCCCGGCATCTTCAGGCGCAGCAGCGACCTTTGGTCACAGAATCGTGTCTGATGCCGCGGTAAATGTCCCGTAGCTCCTGCATTACTGCTGTTTAAATCCATGTTCCAGCAGTTCAGGTCCCCGTGCGGGGTGCACCGATCCCGCAGGCGCTGCAATACCGGGGTGATGCGCGGAGCGGAGGGAGCAACCTCCGGATCCAACTCCTGCTCCCAAAAATCCGCTTAATATAAAGTCCTCTCATCGAGGACATATCACCTATTAAACTGACAAGAACAGATACTACACTTGATCTTAGCCAAAAGGCCGAGAAGCGATAAGGGAGGGCTCCCCACACACCGGCCCGACCCCTGCCTGCCCCCCACGCCCTGACGGCCACCCCCCGGGCTCCTTCCCCAGCTCATCCCGCCCCTTGCGCCCGCTCGCGACCGATCCCCCGAACCCCCAAAATCTCCAAAAATATCGCTCCCAGCAGCTCCTTCGTGCCCCTATCCCACTCGATTTGCATAACGCCGCACCTTTTACAGACAGCCCCAACCCTCGGTGTCCGCAATCTGTGCCCGCCGCTCCCACGTCCCCTCAGGGAGGGCACCAAGGGCTCTACGTGGGGAGGTTTCCCTCCATTTAATCCATAAAATAATGGAAAAAGGAGGTCCCCTCTCACTTTAGACCCCTAAATGGTGCATAAAGAATGTCTCCCCTCAATTTAAACCTGAAAAAAACAGTGAATAAAGGGGGATTTTTCTTCAATTTAACCCCTTTAGATGAGGGAAAATGGAGTTCCCAACGGTTAGGTAGGGGTTAGCAGTAGTGGTATGGGGTAGTGATTAGGGGTAGATTTAGTGTTTGGGAAATTTTTGAACAGCGCGGGATTTCTTCCAAACGAAAGGTGCCAGGGAATGGGGCTCTGGCTGGCCTTGGACTCTTGGGGGCCTCCTCAAAACTGCCTCCAAGACATGAGTTCGGAAAGTTTTCCTTCTTCTTTAAAAGAGCCATCATTGGCATCCATGTTCCCATGGCTGAAACTGGGACTGTGCGCCTGGCTGAAAATGGGATTCTGCCTCCTAAAATTGCAAACATTAAAATAATATCTCCAAGACGAAAGCTGCCAGGAACATGGGAACTTGGCAACCCACTGTCTCAAGACCAGTTCAGAGGTTGTACCCGTCAGCCCAAGGCCAGCCAGAGCCCCAGCCCCTGGCAGCTTTCGTCTGGGAGAAATCCTGCGGCATTCGGACATTTTGGGAGTTGGAATCCCATTTCTGTCCTGGGTCGCCTGCAGGCAAACGACAGCTCCTTTCCACAGGAAGGAAAGCTTTCCAGCCCAGGGTCTTGGGAGCAGTGCAGAAGTGGAACCTTGCAGTCCAAGGCCAGCCAGAGACCACTGAAGAAGGTTCTTTGACATCATCTGACTCCAGCTCTTTTATATTGAACGGTAGCTTCTGGGAAAACTGGTAGCCTCGGTCACTGCAGAGATCAGAATCTGCCTCGAGGACCTGCAAAACAACAGGAGGTGCTCTACAAGTGGCCATCTGACTTGGAAATATCCCCACACCAGACCCATCAATTTTCTACCCCAAAGCCCATAGCCGAGAGATGAACCACAGAGTTTTATAACAGTTCTACTGAGCCATGACTCCACATGCCAGGGCAGGGCAGCTCCAAGCATAACTGGCACACAGGCACGCAGTGCACCAAATATAAACAAAGATGACATGAGGACTTGAGATAACTCTCCAGAAGATTAATTCTTGAGCCCCATACACTTTGAGGCAATGGAACCTACAGAACGGCCGCAGTCACGTGAGGATGGTCTAATACACTCCATATAGAAGTCCAAGAGAATGGCACATGAAAAGAAGGGACTGCCAAAACTGAGGAGGAAGATGGATGAGAACATCATCTGTACTTCTTCTGATGTCAAAAAGTAAAAATGTAAAGATGCTGGAACAAGCCCAATCCGGGAAAGTACGTGATTAGAGACCCCAGCGGCTGATATGGCCCAGAACAATGCCGATAAAGTAGACCGCCTAAAAAGCTCGGATGCGATGGCATCCGAGGCACGTGATGTAGTCCTAAGGCAAAAACAGCCATGCTGACATCAAGATGTAACAAAGCCCTATGACACAGAAGATGTTTGGTGGACACAAACGACATAACATGGACACAAATGACATAACATGGACACAAGTTGCAACTGCCCAGCAGTTTCACCTTACGGACCCAAGATTCTGAGTGCAAGATCAGCCAGAGGCTGAAGATGCTGAAGGAGCAAAGGCTCTACAGCAATAGCACATAAGAATGAAACATAACTTGTTACAAGAAGTTAGTGCCAAAGCTTGTAAGAGGATGCTTGAGAAGCCTGGTAGGCTTAGAGAAGCAGGCAATGACTGCCAGGCGATAAGAGAGGATCCCTAGAGAATGACTCTGCTGCCAAAGGTCGAAATGATGTCGCAAAATGCGACCGACCAAAAAACAGCCAACATGCGAGATGCACGCGTGCTATGCTCGGAAGCGCTTGAGTGCAACTAAGCTGATGAGCGGGTAGAATTGAGACTGTGGCGATTGCGCCAGACACAAAGGTAGGCCCCTCAGGCAAAAAGATGGACAATGACATTGAGACATGAGGAAGGCCGATGACACGAACCTCAAGAGTACGTGGAGATACGTTGGAACTGTCCTGCCCGACAAAGGCTCAGGTAATGCCAAGGAGGAACCCTCTCCCTTTACTTCCAAGAGGCCCATCCCACTACAGCCCTCTCCTCTTAGCTAACTTCAAATTGCCTCCTGTGATCCCAAAGGTTTGGCCCTTCTCCCCACCACCGGTTCCCCACACTTAGTTTTCAGAAGACAGATGGATTAAATCCATTGTTCACGGAAAAGAACACATTGGCACCGTGGATGTCGATACGTTCCCCGCGGTCCACTTCGGCGGCTGCAAAAGACAGAAGGACACGAAAATTCAGACAGAGATGACATGTCCCAAAAGGGACCCCTTCCACGATGCACCTCTCCCTTGTAACTGCCAAGGCTTATCACTTATCTGCCGTTTCCAAACTTCACTCCATTTCAAGTACGCCACACCTACACCTTAAGCTCAAACCCACCTGGCCTCTGCCATCCTGGGCCRATACATCTTGCAACTGGAACACCTAAAATGCACAAACAACAGCGGATGCTTAGAGCTGCAGCAGAATTTGATAGCTGAGCAACGACTCCATCTCTCTACCGGCCATGGCTCACCTCACTCGCTCGACCTCGACTGCCAATATCAAGTATTACTTCCTGAAAATAAAGAGAAATTATTACACTGTAACAGAGTCACCATTTAGTCCTCCCCTGCCAAGCCGAACAACGACCGACCTTCCAGTGGGCACCAGCTCACGCAGTATGGGGCGCTTTGTCACACATTTAATCCATCTGCATCTGAAAGGAAGCTGTTACAAAAGTCAAAGTGCTCCAGGCTAACATAACAGCTCCAGACATCTTGTGTCAATCTAGGAATACCATCTCGAGTCCAATTACACCCTGTATTACCAATTTCAAGTCCCCTGGCTGCAACTCTCCTGCAGACCACACACAGAAGGCCATTGACTGGGAGGTGTGGGATGACTGCAAAACTGTGGGCTCGACCGGCTAAGTTGATCACCAAATTAACAGTACAGTCTTAGTCCTACTACACCTACACACCAGACTGTGCATCAGGGCAGAGCAGCTCCGGGCAAAACACACACAGACATTACACAACAGAAAACAGACAAGGGAATGCAACGATGAGAGAAGGCTCTCAGAGACAAGAATGACCACAAGGACCAATGGAAGGTGGAATGACAAGACCTAGGCGAGTGCAATAGTGATGTGGCTCGAAGAAGCCTGGCGAAAGATGCTAACAGAATGACTTGTTCCAAGAGCTGCCAGCAAAACAGCAAAGATGGATGCCCGAGAATCGTACGGTCAGAATATTCACATCATTACAAGTCCTAATCCATTCTAATGGAGCATTGCCGTGCACAGCTGTCARCACAGCTCAGAACAAGACCCTAAAAGACATGCGACTCGACGCTTCTAAAGAGAGATGCGGATTCCAACGCGCATCCGAGCTCGCGAGTCAAAGATTGGAGGGTATCGGCACCGGGCCGAGGAATGCAAAGACTGGAGACGCTAAGGATGACGCCCGGCATGTCTCATGAGCTCCTTGAAGGCATAAGGCAAAGATGCGCAACACGAGATGACACAGAACACAGAAGACACAGCACACACAACAGAAAACTGACACGACACGCACCRGCACTGCACTGCTCTGCGCACATCGGCGTTGCCATCCAAAGTGAGGCTTTCCCCATTCTGTGGCCTAAGGGGCTCTTTCTTGAACATCCCTGTCTCCAAAGGTAATGTAAAAATCCCTCTCAGCGAGTCCTGACCTGGCACCCCACTTTCATTCGCTCTGTGGGTCTCAGCCCTCGACTTATGTCTCAGATGCCTAGGGACGAGAGTCCGCACCCGGTGCAAGATAAGGCTGCCGCACCATCTGGGAGGTTCCTGCCGTCGCCRGGCTGTTCCCTCTCAGTCAGCTACAATAAAGAAAACCAAAAGCAGCGTATGATCTTAGGGGCCCGTCGGCCAAAACCCAACAAGTCCGCTACTAACCGTCTCTAAGAATGCCAGAGTCCTGGGTCCGCACGCTCCGGCTGTGCTCTGAGGCTGATGCCGTCATCACAGGGCCTACCTAGGTTAAGAGGAGGCAAGGTTATGTGGCATTGCGGAACCTTGAGTGGAACCTCGCTCCTCCTCCCTACCTCCTCGACTCACTGCACATCTGTGGCTTTTGCTGAAGGCAACCTGGAGCGCACCTTCCGGTGGAAAAGGTCAGGGCTTCATCACAGAGCCCCACGATACTTCGGGAGGGCTCACTAGTGCAGGTCGAGACCGGCGAACGGGGTCTGTCAGCTCCTAGGTAAGCCAGTTTGGCCCCGCTACATGGAATACAAGTGGAGCACCTAAAACACAGAAACAGCAGTGGATGCTTAGAGCTGCACCACAATTTGATAGCCAAGCATTAACAACAACTTCTGTCCACCGGTCATTTCTCACCTTGCTTGCTCAGCCTTGACTGCCGCTGTCTGGGATTACTTCCTAAAAACAAAGGGAAAGAACTATACTGTAACATAGTCACCGCTTATACCTCCCCTGCCAAGCTGAACAATGACTGACCTTCCCATGGGAACCTGCTCACTCGGTATGGGACCCTTTGTCATGGATTCAATCCATCTGCATCTGAAAGAAAGTAATTATAAAAGTAAAAATGCTCCACGCTAACATAACAGCTCCAGACATCTTGTGTCTATCTAGGAATACCATCTCAAGTCCAACTACAGCCTACTTTACCAATTTCAAGTGCCCCGGCTGCAACTCGCCTGCAGACTGTGAGGTGTGGGATGCCTGCAATACCAGGGGCCCCATAGGCTAAGCTCAACAGCRAATTAAAAGTACGTTCTTAGTCCTAATACACCAACACACCAGACTGTTCATCAGGGCAGAGCAGCTCCGGGCCAAACACACACAGGCATTACATGGGAGACAACAAACAAGGGGATGCAACAACGAGAGAAAACTCTCAGAGATGAGAATGACCACAAGGACCAATTGAAGGTGGAATAAGAAGACCTAGGCGAGTGCAATGGTGCGCAGGCGGGGCTCGAAGAAGCCTGGCGGAAGCTGCTAACAGAATGACTTGTTCCAAGAGCTGCCGGCAAAACAGCAAAGTCGGATGCCTGAGAATCATATGGTCGGAACATTCACATCATTACAAGTCCTAATCCATTCTAACGGAGCGTTGCCGTGCACAGCTGTCAACACAGCTCAGAACAAGACAAGACACGTGACTCGATGCTTCTAAAGAGAGACGCGATTCCGACGCGCATCCGAGCTCGCGAGTCAAAGATTGGAGGGTATCGGCACCGGGCCGAGGAATGCAAAGATCAGAGATGCTAAGGATGACGCCCGGCACCTCCCATAAGCCCCTCAAAGGGCTAAGGCAAATGACATGAGATGCGACAGATGACATGCGACATGAGATGACACAGAACACAGAAGACCCAGCACAGACGACAGACAAGTGACACGACACGCACCGGCACTGCTCTGCCATGCGCACATCGGTGTTGYTATGAAAAGCGAGGTTTTCCCTTTCTGTGGCCTAAGGGGCCTTTTCTTGAACATCCCTGTCTCCAAAGGTAATGTAAAAATCCCTCCCAGCGAGTCCCGACCCGGCACCCGGCTTTCCTCCCCTCTGTGGGTCGCAGCCGTCAACTTATCTCAGACGCCTAGGGACGAGAGTCCACATCGGGTGCAAAATAAGGCCGCCCCACCATCTGGGAAGTTCCTGCCGTTGCCAGGCTGTTCTCTCTCAGTCAGCTACAATAAAGAAAACCAAAAGCAACCCATGATCTTAGGGGCATGTTGCTTAAAGCCTGTCAGTTCCTAAAATGCACAGACAACAGTGATGCTTAGAGGTGCTTCAGATTTTCATCTGTGAGCAATGGCAACATATTCTGTCCACCTTTCACTGCTCACCTTGCTACATCGACCTTGACTGCTGATATCTGGGATTGCATCCTAAAGATAAAGAGAGAGAATTACACTGGAACATAGTCACCGTTTACAACTCCCCTGCCAAGCCGAATGATGACCAAACTTCCGAGGGGAGAAGCAGCAAAACAAGAATGAAAAGTGCATCCGACATAGGGTCTGAAAGCGTTGTGTTCCTATGGTAATTTCTGTCTGGATCTGCTTAACCATGACCTCTTTCCGGAAGGGTCTCTTTTATACTGGACCAGGGGTTTGAATGCTGCAGACGACCTGTAAAACACAAAATACAAAGGATGGTTATAGTTTCACCACTGACAGCAGTGGTCGGGCTAGCACTCTGGTAGCATCTAGTTCTATGCTGGAATCAGTACTCATCTCAGTTACTGGTACTCATCTGGCCCATGGTCTCCCTGGTGCCGATACCCTGCCATGCCAAGCGCTTTGTGTCCTCAAAATGAAACCAAAAGCTGAATGATAAAGTCAATGTAGAGCTGAAAGTCACTCAGATGCTGGTGCTGACCCACCTCATCTCTGTGCTCCTCTGGTCTCCTCCGTTCATATTGGGTTTACAATCTCTGCTTCTGCACAAAAGTGATTTCTCAAAGTTATCCAAACACATGAGGAAACCTTAACCTTTCCAAAGTTCTCACATTCTCAAAACAAACTGCCTGGGGTCCAACAATGGCATGCATCAAGACAAATGACTAGAAAACTGCAAGACCCTGCCATACTGCTCCCGCCATCTCTGCCAAAACCCTCCCAAGTGACCACACACAGACTGGTAACGGTTGCTTTGTCTGAGCCGATGGGAGTGCTGCCTCCAGCGGCTAAGCAAAGCAAAAGGTTACCTGTAAAGTCTTTCTACTCCACCTACCCCTAMGTCTATTCCACAGAGCAAAGCAGTTCCAGGCTAAACACAAATTCAACACATTATGCTACAAACAGTGTGACACAAAGACGATAAAAAAAGCTCTTGTCCAGAAGGATGACGGCAAGAACCGAGATGATGCCAAAAGAGAGCGCCAATGGTTTGGCAACAGCGAACAGAGGACGCTCTGAGGAGTAGAAGAAAAGATTGTAATGGAATGATGCATTACAAGAACTGTCGGTCACGATGATCGAGATGGCCATGAGACAATGCTACGTTCAGAATATTCCCATATCTTTACAATCTTACAAGCCCCAGTATGTTACAGTACATGGCCTGAAAGGATGGATGGAGATATGGCCGGGAATGAGCTATCGAAAGACATCTGACTCGATGCTTCCAAGATGGCATTCCTAGACACGGCCAAGCTCACTGGTAAAAGAAAAAACAATATCGGCATCTTGCCGAGAAGCGTGAATGTTCAAGATCCTACAGATGATGGCTGATACTTGCAATAAGGCCCTTGAGGGTAAGAGGCAAACCTATCTGATCCAAGGGAACACAAAGATACAGAGGACACACTAGACAACACGACMCAGACTGGAACTGCTCTGCACTGGCGACCATATGGTTGCAATCAAAGGTAGAGCTCCTCCCTTTAGCTGTCCTAAGAGACCCCTTATGGGACATCCCTTTCTCCTATGCTAGTTTTTAAATCTCTCCCTGGGATTTCCAACCCTCTACCCTGCTATCATGCCATCTCTGGGTTGCGGCCCCTGACTTATCTTTCAGACGACCAGCAACATGAATTCACATTGGGTGGAAAATGAGTCTACCTCGGCCATCTCGGGAGGCCCTGTGATCACTGGGTTAGCCTGTTAGTCAGCTACAATAAGGAGAACCAAAATCAATGCACGAGTTTAGCAGCATGTGGGCCAAATCCCTACGATTCAGCTATTCACCATCTCTTGTGTGCACCGAGGTCCTCAAGCGTCCAGCTTCACCCCGAGTCAAAGGCCATGGCAGTTGTTAGAATGGACACCTGGGTTAGTGAGAAACAAAGTTTCATAGTGTTTCTGTGAGTACAGTTGATGCATTTATGTGCCTTAAGACACATAAATGCACCCACTGCACTTGCAGAAAAGCCTTAGGGGACTCCTGCACGATCACCGTTTCCCACCGTGCTATCTTCAAAACTCCACCTTGCAATTTGCAACCCGGTACCYTGCTCACACTCCCTCTCCTGGGTCACAATCCTCAACTACCAGCAGCCTTGATTTTGGACATCACCTTTGATGTGGAGTAAGTCCCTTTTGTGACATGATAAATAGGCTAAGAAAACATGGAGTTTCATTCTCAACACAATTGGGAATTGCAGGAACATGCAATGCTCCTAAAAAAAACAAGACCAAAACCAGAATTCACAAAAGCACCTTACCATGCCTGAACACTCAACCCAGAATTGTGAAATTAAAAACTCCCTGCATTCAATGCTATCTTCTTCAGTGTCTTCAGAGCCTATTTTGCTAGAGATGCTAAAAGTGTCTCCTGAAAAAAAGCTGAAATAAACTGAAAAACCCTCTTCATTGAAAAAAGAGAAGAGCTCTTACCCCATCCCACAGAGAGTATTGGTGTAAGTAGAGGTAAACACTCCCCGTTCCCTCATTTTAAGGTGTTCAATTGAAGGAAGCTCCCCCATATTTAGCATTTTAAGGGTTTAAAGCTGCATTTCAGGGTGCTTCTCCCCGTGACCGGCACCACATCTCTCGCACCGGAGCGAGCCCGGCACATATGTAACTCTAACAGTGCCTGAGAGTCCATTATTTTTCTTATTTTTATTTATAATGTATACAGCCCTAATTAGCGGTCCCAATGGGAGTTACACCATTTATATTATTACTATTTTTCCATACCCTAGGGTGGAGTACTCCACATAGGGAGTACTACTTAGTAATTACTAATGAGCAATTAGGCAAGTTAGCAATGAATTATCCAACTCACCTATTTATGCCGCTGGAACAAGAAGCTTTATTTCTTAGCTGGTCTCTGCCCTTTTAGTTAATGTAATTATAGTAAAAAGGAAGGCACTATAATTTCCCTGAAGAGTTTTCTTTTCTATGGAGCCCTTTACTCACCTTGAATTTCAGTCAGAGGAGCCAAACAGCTGCAGGTCCTCTGAGAGCTTTTATCCCTTCTGGTATTTGGCGCCTCCCTTTTCYGGGGCATCGTGGGAACGAGAGGCGGGCACAAGTCAGGGGTATATTAACCCCAGCCTTTGCCAAAGGAGTTCGTTCCCTCCTTGGGATCCACTGGGATAAGAGCTCTCTTCTTTCTACAATGAAGAGGGTCTTTCAGCTTATCTCAGTTTTTTTTTTAGCAGATGCTTTTAGCATCCAAAGCAACAGAGGCTGTGAAGACACTGTGAAGAAGATAGCATTGAATGCAGTGTGTTTTTAAGTTCATGATTTTAGGTCGAGTGTTCCGGGATGATAAGGTGCTTTTGTAAATTCTGTTCTTGTTTTTCTTAGGAGCATTGCATCTTCTTGGAATTCCCACTTCTGTTGAGGATGAAACTTCATATTTTTTCAGCAGATTTATCATGTTACAAAAGGGGCTCACCCCATGTCAAAGATGACCTCTGAAATCGAGGCTTCCAGTAGTTAAGGAGTGTGAGCGAGAGAGAGTGTGTGTGAGCGAGAGAGAGTGCGTGTGTCCCCTGGAACTGCTCTGCCCTGTTATCAATTGAGTGAGGTGAGCAGTGACTGGTGGGCAGCACTAGTTGTTATTGCTTGGGTCCCAAATTCTGGTGCAGCTGTAACACTCTAACATTGTTGTTCTTTATTTGTRGGAAAGAAAGCTGGGAAGCAGCAAGTTAAGATCAACTGAGTGAGGTGAGCAGTGACCAGTGAGCTGCACTAGTTGTTTTTTCTTGGGTACTAAATTCYASTGCAGCTCTAACACTGTTGTTGTCTATTCCTAGGAAGAAAAGCCAGGTAGTAGCAGTCAAGGTCCACTGTGTGAGGTGAGCAGCACTAGTTGTTATTGCTTGGGTCCCCACTTCTGGTGCAGCTCTATCTTTGTTTGTGTGTTTTAGGCAGTCCGCTGGTATTATGCCTATTGGTGCCAAACAAGCTCACCGATGAGCCGATGGACCCTGTTTGCCTGTCTTGAGCCACACTTGTGAGCCCTCCGGAAGTATTAAAGGGCTCAATTAAGCCTAACTTTTCTATTTCAAGCTGCCATCTGAGTAGCCTTTGGCAACGGCTGAGGATGTGTGGTGAGTTGGGGAGTTACAGAGAAGAAGTTAGGTTCCACTCAAGTTGCAGGTATGCCACATAACCTTGTCTCCTCTTAACCTGGGTATCCCCTGGGATGGAGACCTCAACCTCTGAACAGGGCCTGTGTGTGTGATCCTAGGACCCAGGCCTTCTTAGGAGATGGTGAGTAGTGGAATTGCTGGGTTTTGGCCAATGTACCCCTAAGCTCATGCAGTGATTTTTGTTTTCCTTATTGTAGATGACTAAAGGAACATAGCCTGGTGACGGCAGGAACTTCCAGATGGCGAGGCAGCCTTATTTCACACCTGGTGCAGATTTCACGTCCCCAGGCATCTGAAAGATAAGTCGAGGGCTACCACTCCCAAAGGGGTGAAAGCGGGCTGCCGGGTTGGAACTTGTCGGGAGGGATTTTTTAAATTAGTTTTGGAGACAAGGATGTCCCGGAAAGGGCCCCTTCAGCCACCTAAAGGCAAAGTCTCACTTTTGATCACAGCACCGAGGTGCGCAGGGCAGAGCAGTCCCGGCATGTGTGWTGTCACTTGTCTCTTGTGTGTTSTTTGTCTTCTGTGTTCTGTGTCATCTCATGTTGCRGTTCTTTGACTTACCCCTTTGAGGGGACGATCTGAAATGCYGGGCATCATCCTTAGCGTCTCTGATCTCTGCGTTCTTCGGCCCGGTGCCGGTAGCATCCAGTCTTTGACTTGCCAGCTCGGGCGTGCATTGCCCTCGCATCTCTCTTGGGACTTGGAAGAATGTGAAGATATGCCGAAGATACTGACTGTGTAATTCTCGGGCATCCATCTTTGCCCTTTTGCCGGGCACTTCTTGGAATAAGTCATTCTCTTAGCATCTTCAGCCAGGDTTTCTTGAGCCTGATCAGCTCACCGTAGGACTTGCCTAGGTCATCTCGTTCCACATTCCATCGGTCCTTGAGGTCATTCTTCTCGCCGAGAGTTTTCTCTCGTTCTTGCACCTCCTTGTTTGTCCTGTCTTGTGTCATGTCTGTGTGTATTTGTCCCGGAGCTGCTCTCCCCTGATGCCTAGTCTGGTGTGTAGGTGTAATAGGACTAAGACCATAGTGTTAATTTGCTGATTAGCTTTGCAGGTCGAGCCCACAGTTTTGCAGTCATGCCACACCTTCCCGGTGAATGGCTTTATGCCTTGGGTCTCTGTGAGAGTTGCATCTCAGGGACTTGAAATTTGTAATTTAGGGTGACTGATGGGCAGCAGTAGTTGTTATTGCTTGGTTTCCAACTTCTGGTGCAGCTCTARCTCTGTTGTTCCTTATTTCTAGGAAGRAAAGCTGGCTCTCAGCAGTCAMGGTCAACTGAGTGAGGTGAGCAGTACTAGTTGTTATTGCTCTGATCCCAAATTCTGGTACAGCTCTAATGTTGTTGTTTGTCTCTTTTTAGGCAGTCCCCCGGTGTTAAGCCTACCTCTGCAAAACCTGCTCACCAATGAACCGACGGACCCTGTATGCCTGTGTCGAGTCACCTTTGTGAGCCCTCCTGAAGTATTAAAGGCCTCGATTAAACCTTGATCTCTTCTCTTTGAAGCTGCCATCYGGGCAGCCTTTGGCAACAGCTGAGGATGTGCGGTGAGTCGGGGAGATAGGGAGGAGGATTGAGGTTCCAGTAAAGTTTCAGCAATATCAYGTAACTTTGTCTCCTGTTTACCCAGGTATCCCCTGCGATGATGACCTCAGCCTCTGAATGTGGCTGCAACGTGCATTCCGAGGACCCGGGTGTTCTTAGGAGACGGTGAGTAGCAGAGCTGTTGGGTTTTGGCCAATGTGCCCCTATGTTCCTGCACTGATTTTGGTTTTCTTTATTGTAGATGAGTAAAAGAAAATAGCCTGGTGACAGCAGGAACTTCCAGATGGCAAGGCAGCCTTCTTTTGCASCCGGTGCAGAGTCACATCCCCAGGCATCTGAAAGATAAGTCGAGGGCTACCACKCCAGAGGGGCTGAAAGCGGGGTGCCGGGTTGGAACTCATCGGGAGGGATTTTTAAATTAGTTTTGCAGGCGAGGATGTCCAGGAAGGGCCCCTTTGGCCACATAGAGGAAAAGTCTCACTTTTGATCACAGCACCGAGGTGCACAGGGCAGAGCAGTACCGGTGTGTGTCGTCACTTGTCTCTTGTGTGTTGTTTGTCTTCTGTGTTCTGTGTCATCTCATGTTGCGGTTCTTTGACTTACCCCTT